>WOXC01011657.1:0-457846 GCA_011680675.1 Gymnobelideus leadbeateri | reverse complement strand
ATTTATCATAGCAACAAAGAAATCTACACACAATAACACTGCAGAGAACAACACCATCCCAAAGTCTTCCTACAAACAAACACTCACAAGCCTAGCTGTCTCCTTGCCTGGGTCCTCTCTCTCCCACCACACTAACTGCTCTGACTCCCAGCTTCCTCTGGGCTGAACTCAACCCATTAAGCAAACTCTTTCTACCACAAAGTACATGTGATTACATTTGGCCTATTAAGGGGCAGGGAAGATTTTGAAATTCTTGTTACCATTACAATAGGCCCTCAATCCCACCTGCCTAGATACTCCCAAGTGTTCTGCCTCCCTCTTTTTTACATTCCATTTTATCCTTCTTATTACTCTTAGGTTAATATTCATTATGCAAAGATATGATCATGTAGAAGCAGTCCAAGGGATAGTGGATAGAAACCTGAAGACCTAGGTTCAAGTCCTTCCTTTGATACATATTGGCAATGAGACACTAGAAAAGTCACTTAACCTCTCAGTGTTCTGTGTTTTATGATTATATGTCTTAAGTTTTATGACTATAAGTTGTAGAGAGGGAGCCAAGTGGCTTTGGTGGAGGAAATTTTATCACCTGAATGTTTTCTATACAAGTAAAATCACAAGTCCCAGCACCAGGATCATATCACTTCTCTGGTCAAACCACTTCGGCCTAGAGTCAGGATGTCAGAGGAGGGATTGTGTTCATGATATAGTCTCCCTTTGAAGCATGAGTTTAAATTTTTTCATGATATTTATTGCACAGTGCTACAGATGTTGGTTTGCAGATACACTGAGACAAAGTGAAAATAATTGAGTTTATTAACAAACAATAAACCTTACATTTTTACATTTAAAAACTTTTGGTACGCAATAATACATACTTTTTTTTTTACTTCAGTCACTTGTTTTATGTAATTTGGCATTGAATTCACACAATATTGACATGCATTCTTTAATATTTATCATGAATTCACACTTTTATCTCAGTGGATATAAAGTATATCTTTGACAAACAATCTATTTTTTCCAATCATAACCTATCGCTTTTCAATGAGGTTGAAATCAGGTGAGTTCCTAAGCCACTGAAGAATGTTTATCTCCATTTATTGGATAAATTTCTTAACATATATGATATGTGATATGATAAAAATAAAAACTTATTTTTGAAGAGTTGTGCTGCCAGCCATAAAATAAGTTGGATTTCTCATAGTGATAAGTTATTAATTCAAATGCGATTTTTGTGTATGTGATACCTTGATTAAAAAAAATTAAACAACTTTTGTTATTGTTATTTAATAATAACAACGTTAATAATATATAACAAAATAACAATATTAATTGTTATTCAGCAATTGTTATTGTTCAATGAAGATACCTAAATTTAGGAAATTCGGGAGCACAGCATGGTGCAAATCCATGTTGTAAAATTCCATCTCCATTTTGGAATTTCTGTGATCTTAGAACAAGTCTGTTATTCAATATATAATTGTATTTGGGCCCTCTGGAACTAAAAGATCCTTAAAACATTTTGGGGGTGCATGTCTTAACAGGCAGTTGAAGATGCCCAGATCTGTGGTCTTATCCTGACTCCTTCTGACGAAGATTTTGGTATAGCCTTGAATAAAAAAGTATGTTTTGTCAGTTAGAAAAACCTGTTTCTGAGTGTTCAGTGCTCTGGTTTTTTAAGTGTCTTGTCCTTGACATGAATTTTTTCTTCACAGCAAATTATCTGCTGTTTTCTTTTAAGTCCATCATACAACTCCAAGATGCCGTGTACAACACTAGAAAAATCAATAGCAACTTTTTCAACTGACTATTCCCTCTGAAGGTCTTTGCATATTTTCTGGGGATAGATATTGCAGCAATATTTTGTCAGTTTTTTGGTCTTTTTGTTTTTGACTGCATTTTTTGTGGATACATGCAATTGATACTGTTTTATTGTGGTCTTAAATGATCCTTGAAAACTTGATATGCCCCTACCAATATCTGCTACAGTTCCTCTAACAGTTATTGAAGTGTGCTCTTTAAGAGCAACAACTTTTGCATATTTCCATGAAGTAATATTCATTCTCAAAGCCCATACACACAGAGAGACAATAAAAAACCCAACAAAAAAGATCAGTAAAACATACATGTATAGCATTAGATTCAGGACAAAACTTAAAGAAAAAAAACTGAAGGTAGGGAAAACAGCTCAATCCAATTTCATCTGGTTAAAGTCAGATGTTCTGAGTCAGTCTAGTTTGAGTAGAGGCATATAAATGACTATTGCTGTTGCAAAATGAAGCCATGTCAGCATTATTCCTTGCCAAATTTATCACTCAATACAGATCCTGATGTCTGTTATCTATCGACTCCCTGGGTAGTCTCCTTCCTTCCTCCCTCAAAGAGTTCAGTGTCTAACTCATAGTCACTTTCCTCTATACCTCTTGTTTGCATGTTGGGAGACTTCAACATACATGGTGATACTCTCTGACATCTCAGATCCTCAGTCTACTCACTTCCCATAACTTATGCCTCCACTTTAATTCAGCTATTTATAGTCCTACTCTTAATCTCACCATTAACCATGTGTTCTACTTCTCATATTCATGAACTCTGAAATTCCTTTATTCATAATCTATCATCATTTCATCCTTCCCTCTGCCTTATGACTCCTAATAATGTTCTTTATCCTTAAATTGACCTCTAACACCTCAGCTCCTCAATTCTTTCCCAGGCCATCACCCCTACATTGCCTAAACTAGCTTCTTGCCTTGGTGAATCAATTCAACTGTATGCTATCCTTTATCCTCGAACCTATTCATGAGATGCTGAAAGGAGGTGGAGAAAGTTATATAACCATGCTAACTGGGTTCACTACAAATTTATGGTACGTGATCTCAACTGATACATCACTGCAGCAAAGCAATATTTTTATAGCTTCCTGATCAGTTCACAATGCTATTCATCACAGTGGCTGTTTCAGATCTTTTAATCCCTCCCCAAAATTTCTATGGCAAACCCCCCTAACCCTCTCAGCAGAGGATGTCACTTCATATTTCACTAGTAAAATTGAGACCTTCTGACAGTCTTTCTCTTTTTAACCTCCTCATTTCATATCATTTAAAAGTCTTCTTCCATGATCTGCTTCATACCTATTATACATGAACAAGTGGCCCTTCTTAGAGCCAAGTTAAACTCCTTCACATGTACTCCAACCCTGGAAGATAGGTGCTATTATTATCTCTATTTTATATGTAAGGAAACTGAGGCAAAGAGAGGTTAAGTGACCTTGTCCTAGGTCATACAACTAATAAGTATCTGAAATAGGATTTGAATTCAGGACCTCTTGAATCCTTCTGTGACTTCCTGTTGCTCAAGTGATCCCATTCCATCATCTCTCCCCTACAAGATTGCCCGCTCTATTATCTATCTTCAAATTCTCTCTATCTTTTGGCTCCTTTCCTGATGCTTATAAACACACCCATTTCTCTAGCATGGAGAATCCAAACTCAGAACCTCCTGACATCTATCCATAGACCACTTGGGGGTCCATGGACCCCCGGTTAAGAAGCCCTACTTTAGGGTTCACTGTAGCCTCTTAGGTATAATATAACCTCCTACATTTGATACATAAAGGCTTTCACAATCTGGCTCTGGCCTTTCTCTGCAGATGTTTCACATTACTTTCTCTCATGAATGCTGTGTTTTAGCCAAACTGGCCAGCATGCAGTTAGCTGCCTGTGTATAACATTCCATCTCCTATTTATTTGCCTTTGGATAATCTGTCCCCCACATCTAGAATGGCCTCTCTCCCCACCTCTGCCTCTTGGAACTACTCACTCCCTTTTAGACTCAGGTCAGGTCATACCTCCAACATGAAGTTTTTTCCTGATTCACCCATTAGTGATCTTCATCCCTTGAAATTTCTTTATATATACAGCTGTATTTTGTATTGACTAACCCTTGCACCCATTGCATCCACTCTAAAATCCTTGAGGGCAGGGACTTAATTTGGGGGGTCTTTGCATCCTCCAGACCTTGACATCAGTCAGACAGTCAATAAATATTTATTATAGGTGCCTACTCTATGCCAGACACTCTGCTAAGTGCAGATACTTAGGGGATATAAAGAAAGGCAAAACAGTTCCTGCCCTCAAGCAACTCACTGTCTAATGAGGGAAGATACTACATAAGCTTAAAAGTGAGAGAGGAGGTTATGTGGTATATATACACATACATACATGTATATATATACATATACACATGCATATGAGATAATAAACTGCTTAGTATAGCGCCTGTCACAGAGCAAGCTTTATATGATTGTTAACAATTATTATTATTATTATTAGTTAACTAGATTTTACTTCAATTGGTTATCTACACAGAAAGGAAGAGTTTGAAATAAGGAAGGAAGAATATAGGTGAACCTATTTCTTTAAATTCAGAAGAAAATAATACAAGCATTTTTACACATGTGCATTTAAATCTGAAGCACATCATAGCCACCATTTCTTTCAACAAGAAGCCTCCTCACTGGAGGTCTTCAGGCAAAGGTTGGGTGACCATTTGTTAGGTATCTTAAAGAGGGAATTCTTGTCCAGGCATGAGTTTGAATAAATGACCACCTAAGTCCTGTCCAACTCTAGGATTCTGTGATCTTATCTTTTGAAAATTGGCTTTTGTTCCCTGGGTAACCTACACTCACTTCTTTTTATTGAATTTTGTTCTATTTATTTCTGATCCTTTTTTTCAATTTACTTAGACCATTGATCACCTTGAGTTTTGATTCTATCATCCAAAATATTGCCCTTATCTGACCTTCAGTGCTTCCTGATGTTTCTGGAAATTTGATGAGTGTTTCTTCTATCCCATCACTCAGGTCATGATGAAAATGTTGCCCAATTCTGGGCCCTGCTCCAATGCCTGCAGTTTACCACTTGTTAGACCTTCCTAAATTGACACTGATCTATTGATAACCATGCCCTGGGGATGACCTTCTGGTCTGTTCTACATACTAGCTAATTCCATAGGAATGAGATGATAGCAGAGAAAAATAGATAATGGTAAGACTGTCTTTCTGATATTTCTTCCCTTGATAACATTTCTGTTGATTTTCAGTCTAAGCACCAACAATGCAAAGAATATTTTAGAAGGAGTTTCATTAAGGATTTCTTCTTTAGCCCATCAAAATGTGGAATCATTTTGTAACTTATTTATTTTATTTTTGTTTGTTTATTATGATTGTTTGTTTCTTTAGGAGGTAGAAAAGCAAGGAACAACCAAGGCTATGAGATGAAAGAGGAATAGATTCATAAATCATATTATTTTAGAGCTCAGAGTTTCTCTCTTCTAACCTACTCATTTCACATTTGAGAAGGTTGAGGGTCAGAAGAATGAAGTGACTTTTTTAAAGGTCATATTGCTCATTACTGGCAAGACCAGGACTAGAATCCAGAACTTCTGACTCTCATCCCACCTCTGTTTTCACCATATCATGATACCAACTACTGAAAACTTTCAACTTCATTATTTTACCATTCACTTTTTAAGTTCTAGAATTTTCAGAACTCAGAATTGCTGAAAGTAGGAGGCCATTCCTGCCCATTAACAACTGATATTTTTCTTATTATTTACAAAGTATATTATTATTTTTGGCCCTCACAATAGCCCTATGAAATAGGTAGAACAAATATTATTACTGCCATTCTATAGAGGAACTAAGGGAGGTTTGAGAGTGGTGAAATGATCTCCCCCACATCACACTATTAGGAAGTAAGAAGGCCAGGACACATATTCTTGTCTTGTGATTCCAAACCCAAGATTATTTCCACTCCACCTGTGTAAAATCCCATTTGTTGCTAAGTGACTATATCGTAGAATATATTTTGGCCTTTGAACCCCATGCAGCTTAGTGATCTCAAAGGTTTAATATTTTTGACTCCCATTTCAAGTTCATGCTAATTAAAGTAACAATTTCACTTGCCTCTTTTGGACACCAGTTCCATTTTTGTATGTGGTTTGGGAGGCCAAAAAACACAGCTGTCTAGTGTTGATGTTCAGATGTCTTCTTGTAGACACAGCACATTCATCCCTCAAGCAAGAATGACAGTCTTGGATGTTGGCTATGGAATTTTACTTCTTTGAAATATGGCATTATTTTTGAGTAAGTTCCCCTTCCCAAACTCTTTGTTTCTTCAATTGGTACTGTTTTATCAGAGTGCATGGGAATTTTAATTCTATTTTGTTTACCCTTTTGTTATGTGGCAGCAAAGGAAGGTTTGTGTCTAATCTTGAATATTATGCTGAAAGCAGGGGTGGCCCTGTTGCTGTGGATGCATCTCTTCCCCTCTCCCATTTAGGGCTCTAAGCAGTATGTCCTTTCAATCCTTTGAAGAGGGTGTTGGTGTTTCAATACAATGGCTATCTTATATTTATGGAAACCCAAAGTACTTTCTGATGATTTCACTTTTAAAAATCTAATCTTGTAACACCTCTCTGAGGCAGGTAGTGGGGAGTTGTTATCTCCAGTTTGCAGGTGTGGTAACAGAGGTACTGATTCATTGTGTAACTTGCTATAGGCCATATAGCAATTCGAGGGATAAATTGAAAATAAACACCCATTTCTTTTAATCCCTATTCCTGTATTCTAGGCACTGCACTACTTAAGTTTTTTAAAGCTATACTAATCTTGATTATTTGGGGCAAATTAATTTTATCTGGGGATTAATTTTAAAGTAAAAGATGTCCCTAGCAACATATTGACAGTTTACTTGATATCCCCTTCTGATTCCTATGTTAATTCCCATATGTGATCTTGCTATATATGTACACACAAATGTATTATATTGGTCTTATGAACTTAATAACTATCAACAAAACAAATAACCAAATAAACATACCAAAAACCCCTTACTTTTTAACAAGCTATAAAACCAAATGAATTATTAACAACCAACAAAGCAAACGAAGAAAATACTTTTGTTCTTTGTTCCCTGCTAAACCCATCTAAAGAACTTCTAGTTTCCTTTTTTATGTTATTTCATCTTCCTTTCCTGTTCTTTTTCCCTTCTTTTTCTTCTTTCCTTGGGTTCAGTTAGCATATGTAGATGCTTCCAAGATCTCTGTTTCCAACTGGTACCATCTACGCTCATCTGCCTATTAGACATTTCCAACATAATGTAGGCAACTCAGACTCAAGATGTCCAGAACAACTCTTTATCTTCTTGCCCTTCCAGTCCTGATCCATACTCTTCTGAATATCTCTATGTCTATTAACAGTGCCATTATCCTTCCAGTTACCAAGGTTCATTACAATTTTAGAGTCTTCTCCCTCTCCCTCTACCCATAGAGCCAATCAGTTTTTAAGTCTGATCAGTTCTAATTCTGTAATATCTTGAATCTCTTCCTTTCTCTCTCAATTCACACAGGCATCCCCCTTGTTTAGGTTCCCATGACCTCTTGCCTATATTATTATAATTGTCTCCTAAATGGTCTCCCTGATTCAAGTTTCTCCCCACTCCAGTCCCTCTAAAGAGTTGCCAAAATGGTATTTCTAAAGAACAAATTTGATCACATCACTATCTTATGCAATAAAGTCTGGAGGATTCCTATCATCTCTAGGACCAAAAACACATTCCTCTGTTTGGCATCGTAAGTCCTTCACAACTTAATTCCAATTCACTTTTCTGGGTTTAACATATATCGTTCCCTTCCTGCATTCTAGGGCTCTCTCAGACTGTCTTTCTTACTGTAGAGGGGCCATCTGTAGTCATCCTGATCTGTATCTTGCCACTGAACCCAGACGATTCTGGAGGAGAGAGTGATGGTGGTGATTTTGGAAAGTCCTCCCTCATTTAATCCAATTCATTTGCAAGTCATTGCATCACCTTTCCAATGTCATGGTACTCTTTGAGAACAAAGGACAACCAACAGTCTGTGAGAGTAGCTGCCCCACTGGGGACCCAACTGGCCAGTTCCAATTGGGCAATACAGCTCCCTCCTTCCTTCCTTCCTTTCTTCCTTCCTTCCTTCCTTCCTTCTTTCCTTCCTTCCTTCCTTCCTTCCTTCCTTCCTTCCTTCCTTCCTCCCTCCCTTTTCTCTATCTCTGTCAACATAGTGCATCATACTCTTACCTACCAGGGCTCTGCCCAAAGGAATATAAATTTTGATCTCTGAACCTTGCAAGATATCTTGGCATTAAAGGCTAGATTTCTTTCTTAAGGACTATGCCTTAAACCCAAATCACTCTGGCTCTCATCAATTGGCCAGTAAGAGGTCCCAGCCCAAGCTTCACTTGGTCATTATTTGGGCCCTGATGACCCAGAGTGAGTGTAAATAGAAATTGTTTCTGTTCTGGCCAGAAACCCAGATTCCCTCCCAGATTTATTTATTTACTTTTTTGACTAGACAAAAGAGGCCATTTTTTGCCTCATTTCTTACTTAGCCTTAATCACTAAATGGGTTTTGCCTCAGTCAAACTGAGACCTGGGAAGGATCTTAACTTAAAAAGACCAAGATGCCCCACTGCATCCAGGGCCATCTCCAGTCATACTGATCTATATCTTGCCAGTGGACCCAGATGGCTCTGGAGAAGAAAATGAGGCTGGTGACTTTGAACAACCCTCCCTCACTAAAATCCAGTTCACTTGCAAGTCATGACATCACCTCCCTGATGTCATGGTCCTTTTTGAGAACAAAGGACAATTTTCTTACTGTTAATCACATAAAATAGGAGGTGTGTTGACTGACTGTCTCCCATGGTCAGAATGCATCCACTTTTCATGTACCTTTAGCTTCCCCCAAAGCTTAACTGAAATGCTACCTCAATCCTATATAAACCAAAACTACTTGTGAAGCATCTACTATATGCAAAGCACTGTGCAGCATGCTAGGGATACAATTGATAAAAAGAAAAACATTCCATACCCTCAAGGATTTTACAATCTAAAAGGGAAGATAACAGTAACACAAAAGAATACCAGGAAAGTGAGGGAATGGACCCCAGGGAGCACTTGGCTTGAGGGTGTCTTGTTCCACTGAGTTGAAGCCAGGCAGGGTAGGAAATGCAAAATGGCATGAGATGAATCTACCTTCTGCCCTCTATAAAGGAAGGCATCAGGAAGATTTTGGTTCTCCACCCTCCAACCTTCCATTCAGAGAGGAGAGAAGGCTTAGGGATGGGATGTGATATCAATCAATGTTTGAGTTAGTCACATGGTGCTGAGTTTAAAATTAATGAACTTAACCTGGGAGAAGCTTCTTTTCCCTGGAGTTGAAACCAGGCAGGGCAGCAAAAGTGGAGACATCTCATAGGAGGCATTTTCTGATTCACTCTGCTGCTTGTGGTTCCCTGCCTCCCTCCTACCTCCACTAAATTCCCATGTATTTACTTTGTATATATTTAGGATGTATATATGAGAAAGATCGCCAATGACGTTGGGTGCCTTCTCTCCCTTCCTACTTCCTCACTCCCATGGTAAACTTTTGGAAGAACAAAGATGACAATCATACAGGATGGGCAGGTACGGATTGGTAGTGATCTTGATCATTGAAGGGAATTCTTGAATTGATGAGATACAGATCCTTTTAAGTAACTAAATACAAATCTGAATTCTTATTGTTATTATTGCTGTTGCTATTATTAAGATGAAAGATATGTTAAAAACTTGTTCTACACATTATAAATAGCTTAAATACTCAGTGGTTGGAGAATTGCTAATCAAACTTTTGTACCATTTTGACCTAAAGAGTGACAAATATTAGGAAAATACCAGAATATGGAAGGACCATTACTAAAAAGTATCAATTGAGAACAGTAAGAGATACATATGTATATATTATGTATGTTGTATGAGATGTCTCTCTCTCTTCCCATGTAAGATTCCTGGCTAAATAAATTATTTCATTTTTATTTTTGTGTCTGCAGTCCTCAGCATACAGAAAGTACTTAATAGATGCTTGTTAATTAATCCCTTCTTAGTCTTTATGTACATTTTTGGCTCTACTGATTTCTCTTTGCATAGTTTCTTTTAGTTTTTTTTTTGTTCATATTTTCATATATGCTTCATACTTCTTTTAATGAAAATATGATATTCCATTACACTAATATACCATGATTTGATCAGTCAGTCTCTCATTGTTAAACTTCCAGCTGCCAAGATCCAGGCTTCAAGTTCTGCTTTAATCCTTATTAGCTGTGGGACCTGGTGCAAGTCACTTAACCACTTGGGCCTTAATTTTTTCATTGGTAAAATAAGAGGGTTGGGCACTGTCATCTCTAAACTCTATGATCCTGTGATCTTCAGATCTATGGCATATGTGTTGTTCCCTTTTTTCTAATAAAAATACAATGGATATGATTTTTTTGTTGTTGTAGCATTGTAACAATGGCATTTTTATGGCATGATTTCTTAACAAAGTTATAGCAAAAGAATTGTTTGGTTGAAAAGTGTGATTAGTTTTTTGACTCAGCACATTGCTCCCCAAAATATTTGTACCAGTCTACAGTCCAAGCAACAGATATATATATATATATGTATATGTATGTGTATGTGTATATGTATGTACATGTATGTGTCTATGTATGTATACATGTATGTACATATATATACATATAGTTTACATGGTTGTAATTACATATGCTATACTCTTTTTAATAAATTTTTCCCAAATGCTTTAACTTCTGGTTTACATCATTCATTTCTGCCAGATTTTGAGTTACAATTTTTTCCCTGTTTTCCTCCTACCCACCACCCCAAAATAACAGTTCCATCGTATATCCCCTCCTCCAATCTGCTCTCTCCCATATCTTCTCCCCTACCCACTTTGACTTTTCCAGTAGGGCGTGGTGGGTCTCCATGACCCAATGCCTGCACATCTTATTTCCCAATTACATGCAAAATATTATTAATAATAGTATTTGTATATTTTCAAACATTTGAATTTAAAACTTTGAATTATAGATTCATCTCCTTCCTCCCTTGTCACCCACCCCCAATGGGGAGATAAGCAATTCAGTATATGTTGTACATGTGTAGCTGTGAAAAACATTACCATAGTAGATATATTGTAAAAGACTGACCACATTTCCCTCCCTCCCATCCCACCTCCCACTCGCTCCACTCTACACTCTGATCCTGTTCCCCTTCAAAAGTGGGTGCTTCCAACTTCCCCCCCCAGCCCGCCCTCCCCTCCATCATCCCTACCCATCCCACTCCACCCCCCAGTCCCCTGCAGGGCGAGACATCCCATTTAGTATGTATGTCATTCTCTCCTTGAGCCAGATTCAGTGAGAATAAGGTTTTGCCTTTTTGCCTTTCTGTTCTTCCCCTCCCTTGTAACCATTTTTCCTTGCCTTTTCTATATGAGATAGTTTACCCCATTCTGTCTCTCCCCATCTCCTCTAGTTATATTCCTCTCTCACATCTTAATTTCACCTTTTAAGTATCATTCCTTCCTATTAAATTTGACCTGTGCCCTCTATCTATGTATACCTGTAAACATATATACACAATTCACATATGTATTCATATGCCCATATGCACTTCTTCAACTGTTTTCATACTGAGAAGTTTCCTAAGTTACAGTTATTGCTTTTCCATGTAGGAATGTAAATAGGTCAACTTTGATAAGTTCCTTATGATTTATTTTCCTTGTTTACCTTTTCAAGCTTCTCTTGCTTCTTGTGTCTGAATGTCGAATTTTCTATTCAACTCTGGTTTTTTCATCAAGAATGCTTGAAAGTCCTCTATTCCACTGAATGACCATATTTTCCTCTGAAACATGATACTCAGTTGTGCTGGGTAGGTGATTCTTGGTTTTAATCCCAGGTCCTTTGCCCTGTGGATATCATATTCCAAGCCCTTCAATCCTTCAATGGGAAAGCTGCCAGATCCTGTGTTATCCTGATTGTGTTTCCACAATATTCAAATTGTTTTTTCCTGGATGCTTGTAATATGCTCTCCTTGATCTGGGAATTCTGAAACCTGGCTATAATATTCCTAGGAGTTTTCTTTTTGGGGTCTTTTGCAGGAGGTGATTAGTGGATTCTTTCAAACTCTATTTTGCCCTCTGGTTCTAAAACATCAGGGCAGTTTTCCTTGAGAATTTCTTGGAGGATTATTTCTAGGTTCTTTCTTTGATTATGGCTTTCAGATAGTCCAATAATTTTTAAATTATCCCTCTGGGATCTATTTTCCATGTCAGTGGTTTTTCCCCTGAGATACTTCACATTGCCTTCTATTCTTTCATTTGTTTGGATCTGTTTAGCAGCATCTTGATTTCTCATAAAGTCACTAGCTTCCATTTGCTCCAGTCTAATTCTGAAGGAATGATTCTCCTCAGTGAGCTTTTGAGATTCTTTTTTCATCTGGCAAATTCGGCTTTTTAAAGCATTCTTCTCCTCATTGCCTTTTTGAGCCTCCTTTGAGTTATTCTATTTTTAAGGTGTTATTTTCCTTAGTCAGGCAGTTGACTCTCCTTTCATAATTTTCTTGCATTGATCGTTCTCATTTCTCTCCTCAGTTTTTCCTCCACTTCTCTTATCTGCTTCTTAAGGTCCTCTATGGCCTGTAACCAGCTCGTATCTTTCTTGGAAACTTTTGGTGCAAGAGTTCTGACTTCACTGTCTTCCTCTTGTTCCATGCTTTGATCCTTTTTGTCGCCAAAGTAGGAGTGTAAAGTTGGGGTACTCTGTTTATTTTGCTTCCTTTGCCTACTCATGTCACCACTCAGTCACTTGACCCCTCTTGACCCCCTATTTCTAATTTGTAAATTTTAACACATCTTGCATTTTAATGATATGAACAACAATAACAATAGTAAGAATTTAGATTTGTATAGTTTTAGGGTCTGCAAGGTTATTGCTGTTCAGTCATTTTCAGTCATGTCTGATTCTTTGTGATTCCATTTGGAATTTTCTTGACAGAGATATGGGAGTGGTTTGCCATTTCCTTCTCCAGCTCATTTTATAGATAGGGAAACTGAGGCAAGCAGGTGACTTGCTCAGGGTCAAACATCTAGTGTATGAGACCAGATTGGAATTCAAGAAGATGAGTCTGCCCGAGTCCAGGCCAGGCACTCTCTCCACTGTGCCATCTAGCTGCCCAAAATCTATAATGTACTTTCTGCCAAAAGAAATCCTAATGAATTGAAGATTACAGGTAGTATTATGCCCACTTTCCAGTTTAAGGAAATGGAAGTTAGAGAAATGAACCCACTTGCCCTGAGGCAATCTCAAAGTTAGGTATCCATACTCCTAATCCATAAATGACTATTGTCCATTTTAGCACTATCCTTGAATCATTTTGTATTTAGGACCACTCTGTTCTTTTGTTTTCCCTCCCTCAGATCAAAAGAACTTATGTACAAAGGAACAGTCTTGGCTGAAGTTATGCATTATAGGGATATTTGAGTACAAGGCTATGACATTCCAGCTTTCTCATATTACTAGTTTATATAGTATCATTCGCACTGATACCTTTTGCCTGTCTTTCTATCAGTTGTATATAAATTGAAGACATAAGCACTAGTTACTAGGAAGTATTTAAAAATGCAGGCTTTGACAATAGAAAATGTCAGACAGTAATGGAATAGGTATTGTGAAATTGGATAGCAGATATTCATTAATAAATTAAAATTTTGTGTTTTTATTGAATGGTTTTCACATATAATTGACATCCCTAATGTAAATTTTTAATGTATTTTTCCTACTTTTTAAACTTATTTTCCTTGTGAGACTTTTGAATAATAGACTGAATAATAGGTTTTTATTTTTTATTTTTGTTGATTTCTTTTTTTGGAGCGTGTTGGTAAAAGGTGCCTTAGTCTTCTCAGCTGAATTGCATCCAGGGAAGAACTGTAAAGAAGAAGTCTCTAGGATGATAGTAACTTGTATTATGAGATGGGATGTGTGCAAATGCTGCTTTTCTTCCTTGACACTGAATTTGTATAGCTACCTCCTTTTTTTTCCCACCAAGTGGCACTAATTACACCATTGCTCCTGTAGAGCTAAGAAACTGCCTAGCAGGGCAATTTTCTATAGTTCCTGGGGTCTCGGGGGCACCATTTCTATTTATTGCTGGTTGAATGACTAGGGAGCAGAACTGTAGCACATGCTGCTGAAGTGAAATGAGTCTGGAGACCTCCATGGGGTTTTTCTAGCACCGGTATGGTGATTTAGAGGACCTGGTAGGGGGATGAAACTTCTTCCACCCCCATCTTTTTCTAATTTTTCCCCCCTTGCTCCAAGTACCAGCCGGCTCTCCATAGTGATGCTTTCAACTTAAAGCTGTTTAGAGCTGTTGGAATGAAGGGCCACCCAGGGCTTGGAAGAGCAGCTGGAGCAGCAGGTCGCTTATTGGCCAGAGCAGTGAGTGTTCTCACTTATCTGCATTGAACATGGGTGGCCCTAGATCCCTTAGGATAATGCAATTTCTCACTGTCTGGAGGTGGAAGCTATTGTCCTCCTTTCTGGCTTGTTGTATGAATCGTTTCTTATGGCTTCCGGCTTTTGCTGACTCACACGCATTTGTTCAGTGGTCTTGAAATGGCACATGGGGGTAAGGAATCTTTCCTCTCCTAGTGTGGGGTGGTGGCGTAGCTTAAATGAGAGAGACTTTACACAGCCCCACACAGTCTGAGAAGCTTAGCAGGCTCTTCCTCCCTTGCCTTTTCCATTTTCCCCTCTTCCTGCTCCTCCTTTGCATTATACTCTTTCTCCATCTGTATGACACACTTCCATCCAGAGAGAGGGGCTTTTCAGATGATCAGGTTGAAGGTTATCATCTCTTGTTTCCCCAGTATAAAATTGCCATTTCTGATGAAAATTTTATGAATGGGGCTTATTAACCTGCCTTTCATTTCCCGTAAACTGTAATTAAAATGTATGAAGAACTTGATTCATGGTGGGTGCACCTGGGCTCATTGTTGGGTCTGCATTAGCAGTGTGCTTTGAGAGGAGGCTAGTATTTGATAGATGTTAAAACAGAAAATAGAACTGCAACAAAAAGCTAAGGAAGATCTGGCACTGTGAACGGCAGGATTATTGCTTCCCTTTGCTGCAATAATAATAATAAAAAACTTATCATTATCTTACTTTTATTATTATTATTCTGAAAGAATCAGGCAGCCAGAGGTGGGCAAAGGAGCAACAGCTGACTGAGACTGAAAATGGGGTAAATTAAGTTAAATCCATCAGTTTCAACTACATCAGCAAATTCTCAGTGTCACAGCTAGAACAATAATTGATTATCTTTTATATTTAATAAATAAAGTAATATTTTTATAGAATAGAACTTGAAAACTTAAATTACAAAGGACTATTGTAAATGACTGTTCTCCTGTTATCATGGTTATTTTTATCTTATAGTTCTCCCTAGACTGAAGTCTCCTTATATTTGATGGGCCACTGTTGCCTCTCTAAGGAAAGTTTAATGGATATATTTTTGTTTTTTACATTACCATAATTTCTTCTAGTATCTCTTCCCCCCCACCCTTCCAGATGGTTGAGAACTGCATTTTAAGGAAGATGTCAAAAATTCCCTGTCCTTTGATTTTATTTTCTTCATTGTAAAGGGCTATTATACTGGGCATAGAAAATACTTTTTTTTTCTCATGCTGTTCTACATAGTTCCAGTTCCTGGAGCTTCATTGGTCCTTACAGAATTTCCAAAAGGGAACCTATGTGCTTTTCATATTTCATAGGGTGCTAGGACATCAGAGAATACGATTTAAACATTTACATATATATACATATACATATACACACATAAAGAAAAATATATGAGTGTGTGTGTGTGTTTCCTTTTTGAAAGCAGACTTTTGTTTTCCTAAGGCAGGGAGAGGCAGAACCTTCTGATGTGGGTTCTTTTAACATGTCTATATATAGCTCATAGGATAAACTCTGAAACATTTCTATTTTCCTAAAGACAGGTCTCAACATTTCCTGTACCTTGGATACATTACATAAACAAATATAGTCTTTCTGTCTTTGTAGATAGGGTCGGTCTTATCTCAAGGTAAAATAGAATAATTGCTGCAAGATTTGTTAGAGATTTAATTCAACTTATTTTAATTAAATTTAGCAAATATTCGGTATTGTCTTCCTGTCAGCGTGGAGACAGAATTGTAGTGTGGAGAGAGAACTAGATATGGAGGCAGAGGGGCTGGGTTCAAGTTCTGCTTCTTCCTCTTGCTATCTCCTTGATCTTTAGCAGGTCACTTAACATCTTTGGACCAGTTTCCTCATCTGTAAAATGAGGGAGTGACTATTAACTTGTAAGTTGTTTTATGTGCCTACTGTGTGCTGGTGCAGTCTTAGGTTATTTGTTAAACACCTACTGTGTGCCAGGCACTATGCTAATGAATTGAGGAAATAAGAAAAGCTAACAGAACAAACAGAAACAGAGACTGGGATAGTTGATGCCCTCAAGGAATTTACCTTATGCTAGGGAGGACCAGGGCAGGAACGAGCATGTGTTATGCACCTGCTGTGTCCCTGGTGCTGCGTTGAGTGGCCAGCCTGGGGAAGTGGAACTCTTACTTCACTTCTTACTGACCCATTCTTTCTAACAAAGTCACTGCCTTTCACAGCAGAGGAAACAGTGGATACTTCTACTTTCCTTCAGCCTGCATGATGGCTACATTTCTTTCATTTGCTTCTTTCTGTGTCAGCCTGTATTTCAGCAGATTTCCTGTTCTTCTAACACAGTCCAGTTATCTATAGTTTGTATTTGAAGTGCCCTAGGAGAGCAATACTACCATTTATTTCTTCACTTGCCAGCACATACTTTATTTGGGGGACACCTTAGAGCTCTATAGCCAACCATTCATTGTCCCAGATTCTAAAATGCTAAGGCTAAATTTGGATGTGGATGATGACTTTCATTTAGAACCCAGTCCATGTGCATTCTACTGGAAAAAGCCTTCCCTGATCCCATTAGCAACTACCTTCTCCCTCAGATCCCATAGCACTTCATTCTGTAACTTTCTAATTTACCTAATATGTATTATTATAGATGCATTTCTGATTGCTTTATTAGACTGTAAATTCCCTGAGGGCAATAACTATATCTTAGGGAAAGCTCTGCAATCTCAATTCCTACCATCTTGATCTATACACAGTAGATGTTTAATAAATACTTCCTTATTACCCTTTTTCCTATATCCTCCTCTTCCCAGTTGGATTCTAATGGTACCTTTGGTTACCCAGTAATTTTCTGGGAAGACTGCTTAATAAATTCTACTTTTTTTTTGGAGGGGGGGGGAAGGTAAGGCAATTGGGGTTAAGTGACTTGCCCAAGATCACACAGCTAGTAAGTGTCAAGTGTTTGAGGCTGAATTTGAACTCAGGTCCTCCTGACTCCAGGGCTGGTGTTCTATTCACTGCGCCACCTACCTGCCTCTTCATTGTGCCACCTAGCTGCCCTGACTGCTTAATAAATTCCTGTTGACTTCCTCAGTTGCTTATCCACAGCCTATAGTTCTTTCAGGTTCTCTTTAAGAGCTCCCTTCCTAAAGCTTTCTTTAATCTCTCTAGTATACTTCCTGACTGCCCCTCTCCCATAGCATTTACAATCTTGTAACACAGTTGAGTACTTAATTGTATTTTGTGCTTAATCATATACTATCTTATATTGTTCTCTATTTTTCTTATTTCTTGTTGACCCAATAGAATGGTAAGTTCATCAAGGCAAGGACTGTCACTAGTTTTGCTCATAGGAAACATAGTACAACATTGGGCATATCCAGAATGCTTGTGGAGTGGAATGGAGTGGAAATGAAGGGAGTAGGATTTGGGTTCTCAACAAGTGGCTTCAGAATCTTGCTGCTTCTTTCCACTTACCCCAAGCACAAGCCAGAGCACTGTAATCCTTTCCATGATGCTGGGAGTGTTGGTTAAGCAGTAGGCTGTTGAGCCAATGGGGGAGGGCAGAGCAGTTGGGGCTTGTTTCTCCAAATAGATAGTTATTACTTTGATTTTCAGGTCCAAGCTTGTGTCCCTTTCCATCTCTGACATCTTTCCACCCTTGTGTACTGTGCAGATGGTTTCAAGGGACTTAGGTTTTCTTTGAATCTTTTCTATAGCTCATACTTTTAATTTAAGAGATGTTGTTATCGATGTAATAGTTGCAAGTTAATAGCTGTGGTGGCCTGGGACTGTGAAGTCTCAGCCAAACCAGCCTGGAAAATAGAAGTGACATTTTCTCTCAAGCCTGTTTAATTCACCTGAAGCCATACATTCTTATCTTGTTTTGGAGGAGAGACTTTAGGCACCTTATGAACATTGTCCAGGCTCTTTAAATATATATATATATATATATATATATATATATATATATACACCAGCTGTAACAGAGGTTAAGGACACACAGAGAGAGCGCTATTAATAGAATGTGTGTGTGTGTGTGTGTGTGTGTGTGTGTGTGTGCGCATGTGATCATGGCTTATTTTATTTTCAAACTGGATATGTTTCTTTGGGATTTTGGCATGTTCTTTGATATGCTGAAGGATGAGAAAACATCATTTGGGAAACTCAGCACATAAACCGTATTTGGAAATTTACAGAGCCTCAGATTTCACATTTTAATGTTTTAATTGCCTGGTTTGGTAATACAACATTTTCAAGCTTCTCTCTTTCATTTACAGTTATGACCACATTTTTCCCATTTACAGTGGTGGGTGCTTGCCAACACTTACTTCCTGCTTTCGTACAGGCAGCCCCAGCATGGACTGATTATTGGCTCTGCGAAGGCAGTTCATCACATGTCAGTCATAATGAGTATCATATTGACTTCTGAAGTGTTTATTTTTTTTTTGTTTGTTTGTTCTAGATACCACACATGCAGGCTAGGAAATTTTGTGCATTTGCTATGTTGCTTTTTAAATGAGTTTAGTAGAATTAAAATTAAGTCATACAAGGCACAAGGCAGATTTCAGTGGTGCTTGAGATTCTAAGATGATCACAATTTCTTTGCACCGTGGTCCTTAATCTAAACATAGAATACAGGAAAACCAAAGGAAATGCCACTTTCTTGATTTGGGAGGTAATTCATAATGGAAAGCCTGCACAATATAAAACAAAATGGTGTACTGGAGTACACTTAGGTTTTCTGGGAAAATGAACAAACAAACAAACAAACAAAAAATAAACCAAGCTAAATAAAGTCTCCAGGGAGAGCTAAATGCCTCTAAGACTTTTGTTTTGTTGTTGTTGTTCAATCATGTCCAATTCTTCATGACCCTTTTATGGGGTTTTCTTAGCAAAGATACTGGAATGGTTTGCCATTTCTTTCTCTGGTGGATTAAGGCAAACAGAGGTTAAGTGACTTGTCCAGGGTCGCAAAGCTAGTAAACATCTGAGGCCAAATTTGAACTAAGGTCTTTCTGATTCCAGGCCCCCTTCTCTATCCACTCAGCCACCTAGCCGTAGCTTATTTGTAATGCTCCATGCAGAAGAGTGAACAACAGTGTTTAAACATGTCTAATCCTGTAGAAGGAACCATTACTGACTTTTCAGTTCATTTGAATGAATACTTATTAAGCCTTTAGTAGATGAAAGGCACTGTTCTAGGCATTCCAGATACAAGGACAAAACAAACAACAAAAAAACAGACCACATCCCTAAAGAACTTGAATTCAATCAATCACATTAATCAGTGGTAACAATAAAAAGTCACTACTGGTGCTATCAAGAACAAAGTAAAGCTTGGTTATAACTACCCTGGAATATTTCCCCATTTCAGGATTTTTGGGTCCCCACTGAAAGTCCTGCTCCCTTCAAATTGCTTACAATATGTCACATAATTCAACAGTACCTGCTGTTGGCTATTTCCATATCAACTTTAGATACTTTGCATTTTCACACTATTCCCTGGGAACTCTTGAGTTGACTCAGTGGAGAAGTCATGTTTTCTGGCATTCTTCTTTCTCCTATCACTGGTTGACTGAGTTGGCATTTGGCATCAGGCTAGCCAGCAACCAATTAAAATCACTTTTAGCTGGTCTGGTGCTGATTGATATTTCAGGCATCAAATGGCATCGAGACGTCACATACCTATTTGCCCCATGACTATATTGTACTTGGTTAGGAGTTTCAGTCATATCTGACTCTTTGTGACCCCATCTGAGGTTTTCTTGGCAAAGATGCTGGAGTTATTTGCTAGTTTCTTCTCTAGACAGGGTTAAGTAACAGAGTCACACAGCTAGTAAGTGTGAACCCATCATTATCAAACCCCTGAATTGTGGTACAAGAGGAAGTCACTGGCTTTGAGTCAAAGGGTGTGGATTCAGATTCTACTCCTGATGTTTATTATTTGTGTGATGTTGGGCAAATCACAACTTCATGGCCCTTAGGTTCAAAAAGAGAGGGTTAAACATAATGGCTTCTGGCTTTCCACCCTAGCTCTCTGATCCTATGCTATAGGAAGTGAAGATTTGAACCTTATCTGGCAAATTTGCATTGAGTTAATAGCCTGTTAAGAGTGGGGGATGTTTATAGAATAGGCTTCATAAATTGGTGTTTTAGCTCAGATAATACTCTTCTCCTTGAATTCTTTACTTTAGTCAGAATGGGGCAGCTAGGAGGCACAATGTAATAGAATTCCAGGCCTGGAAGACTCATCTTCCTAAATTCAAATCTAACCTCAGACACTTACTAGCTGTGTGACTCTGGGCAAGTCACTTAAGCCTGTTTGCCTCAGTTTCCTCATCTATAAAATGAGCTGAAGGAAATAGCAAACCACTCTGGTATCTGTGCCAAGAAAACCCCAAATGGGGTCACAGAGTGTCAGACCCAATTGAACAAAAGCAACCATTCACTGTATTTGGAAGATTCTACTTCTTCTGTACTTGTTCCTTTTAACTAAGGGATTCTCTGACCCACCTTGGTCCACTTGTTTGGTATTTATCATGTCCTCCTTTCTACTGCTATTTTATTTTCATATTATTTATACACATGTACATATATGTGTATGTGCTTATATACATTTGTACATACATATATAATTATATTGTATGTTTGTAAATGTACATGTGTAAATATATACATATGTATCTTGTTACTGGCTATTTTTCTTTTCTATACACATCTTTTCTTCACTTTAGAGTTGCATTGCAGGAATTTTATAGTCGAAGGGCCCCAGAGAGAGTCATAGGGCATCCCAAAGGCACTAGATAGCTAAAATATCAGTCAATATCACCAATCTCAAACAACTTTAATCAGTTGCATACTGGACTGATGCCAGTTAACCTGTGATTGGAGATAAATGTTGGAAAACACTAAATTAAGGCCATAGTTGAGAGATAGAGAGGCCTCTGAAGCCATCTAGTCCAACACTCTCATTTTATTGAAGAGGAAATTGAAGCCCCAAAAGATTAAGTGCTTTGCATAAGGTAACACAGAGAGTAGGTGAAAGAGACAGGATTTGAACGTAGTCCCCTTTTCATTATATTCCAGAACAGATTCCATGTGTGAATCCAGAGATTTCTCCTTACCTCTTATATTCCTCTGAGTCAACACAAGAAGGTCTCAGGGCACACTATGAGAATTCACAGTATCAGCAATTGCCCTGGAAATGATAAAGCTATAGTAAGTACTTGTAAGTAACTGCAGGGCAACAAGGGCTTCCATCTGGGGTCCCAGCATCCCCAAATGGGACCAATTCCTTGAGGGTAAGAACCATGGTTTAAACTTTTTTTTTGTCATTTGCCTCCATATGTCTGGACAGCAAATATTTACTTGATTTGAAATGGGGGTTATTTTTCTGTCCCTTCTTCCTCTCTTCCTTTTTCAATTTCCTTCTCTAATAATACTCCCTCATTTTTCCCCTTGACTCTCTTGTTGAGGGTATGAGATCACTTCCTTTACTATACCTATTTAGGTCTTTTGCTTTGAAGAATCCCTTGTGGTCTTCCCGAGTGTAATATGTTGGCCTAACACAAAGACATGTGGTAGCACTCACCCGAGACTACATAGCCAGCTACATTTTCCCATATCATTTCATTCCTGCACTGTGTATCTCTGTTGACAGAGTTGCTTGGCATTCTCTGTTTCCCAGATCATAAGACACTTTTTACTTTTCTCCCTTAAAAAAAGTTGCCTAAAACTGCTTGGTGTCTTAAATGAAATCTATTATCTCTCTCATTGCTAGGCCTGCATCCCCTGGGGGAGCCCTCCCAATTTGGCCTCTCCTTTTGCCTGAACCAAATGGCCCATTAAAGAGAAGCATTAACACTCTTCCTTCCATACTCAACAGAAATATACTGGACCACCAGAGGCATTCTGGTCCCAGAGATTTGCTTCCCTGGGTCCAATGACATATGTACACTTGAGAGATTAGGCAGGGATTAGAAGGTGTCAGTAAGATTGCAGCTGTTGATGACTTTGTGAAACATTCATCACTTCTCAACCCTTTGGTGCTTTCTGTTCCTAATTTCTCCAGCAGTTTACAGTATAGCCCAATGCATGAGACCTTCCCCAAGGACACACACACAAGACAAGGGAAAACAAATACCAACACCACAAAAGCCACCCAGGTAACCACACTCCCAAAGCTCTGACACAGCAACATCTCATACAGCTTTCGTGCGTTCTCTCCTATCAACAGTAAGGACCCATTTACAAAACACTCTCATCAGGAACCTGGGATCTTTCTGATTTTATAAACTGCCTATAGGCTGTCTCGGAATGGAAGAGACCCTGATAAGTTCATCAGAGATGCTGGCTGCAGCTGCTGTCTTTCTGTCCCACAGATCAATTGCCTCACCTTTCTGATCCTGCTTAGGCCTTAGGTAATTCCACTGGGATCTGCCCTCTGCAGAGGTACATGCTATCACTTCTACATTCTAATTAGAACCTTCTGACTGGTTAATTCTACAAGGCTACATTAATCAGTTCTGCCTACTTAGTACTCCCCATGGCTAACATGACCCTCTAGATTTTCTCCCAAACTCTCATTCCTTTAATATTTGTCATTTGGAACTGCCATCTTGGGGGAAATTCTTTCCTCTGCTGCCTTTTTTGTATTCACCCCTCTTATTTTTATCTTATCCCTAAAGTTCCTTAACCCTTATCCTCCTATGATGCTGAGGGCAATAAATATTGTATTAAAAGCAAATTCCTCTTATTAGAAAATTCCCCTTCAGCCTCAGTCTTTCTCTTATCCTTCTTTAATCTGGAATATCCTTCTTGGATGAATGAATAAATGAATGATCAATAGCCCCTACCTCCAATAGCCGTACATTCTTCTGGATTAAGGTAATCCTGTTCACATTCTCCTTCTTTTCTTTCAGTTACACACTTAAACACTAATATCAGCATGCATACAGTATGAACTGGCTATATTGGAATACTGGTTTATAATCTCTGCATGCTTATGCATAAGACAAATTACTACAACCATTGTAACTACTACTCTGCCACAGTTCACACTGCATGTCAACCATTGCAAACCATAGTAGACGATCAGGCAAGCAGTACATGAGGAGGAATATAAGCTATTGCCACTCTTACCTTCTTGGGAAGCAGCAATATTAGTTAAGGAACTGGAAGAGGAGCCTTCTGGAAGGGAGAGAGCTAGGGACTAAACCAGCCAGGTACAAGGATTCCGCAGACCCCTTCCTTAACCACTGGGGCAAAACTAGAAACTCAACACCTTCCCTGTAGTAGGTGTATCTCTACCCTTCTCCATACACCACCTACCCACCCACCACCTCTTGCTCAGGTCAAGGATGGATAATCAAGTAGACATTATCAAGACTCTGAAGAACATGACTTGTGCCCCCACTATGATTCTGAGTAATAAGCTCTTACATTGAAGTTTCCTTTTCTGGACTTCACTCATTGTTTCCTCCCATCCATTCACATCAGCCTTATGCCTTTTGTGTTCCTCTTTCATACTTACCTGCCTTCCTTTGTACCCTCTGGAGTCCCTTTTCTTTTTTGCTTTTTTGGAGGGCAATCGGGGTTAAGTGACTTGCCCAAGGTCACATGGTTAGTTTTTGTGTTAAGTGTCTGAGGCTGGATTTGAACTCAGGTCCTCCTGACTCCAGGGCCTGTGCTCTATTCATTGTACCACCTAGCCGCCCCCTAGGGTCCGTTTTCTATTGCTAACAAATTACTTTTCAATAAATCTATGCCCTCCCCCAATTACTTTGTTTACATTCTATATTTAATTTTCTACATTCACTCTATCCCACAGAACCCTCCCTCCCATAGAATGTAGTTCTTCAAGGGTGTATTACATCCCAAAGTTTAATACTCCATCCTCTTGCCTTTTGAAGTTATTGGTGTTCTACTAATGAGAAAATAGCTTTAAAAGCCAGGATGACCGGCCAAGCTTGGCAGCCTTAAAAATATGAGTTTGGATTTCTTCCCATATTTTTTGGAAACTGTCAAATTCATATAGTTTTATTTAAATAATATATTCTATCTTTTTGGATGCTGTCATTCCTTTCTGAACCTTAAATCCAGTTCCCACCAAATTGAGATGTCATCCTCATTACAGCATTGGTTCTCTTCAAAGAATGAAGGATCAACAACAGCAACAATCATTCCTTTCTGAGTTGAGAATAACCTCTAAAGGCAGATTTTGGATTTTGCCTTAATGTTTAGAATTATTTTAAAATGTTCGTTTACATTTGACTTTACAAAGAGCACTTTCCTTACATAATTTATGTCTCATGGCTATTCTCAGGGAGGTGAAGTTAGAAATGGGTCAGAAATCAAAGGTAATTCGCTGCCTGGTAAGACAGAAAAGCTTGATGAAAAAAAGTGATTTTTGTAAAACAAAGCAGAAAAGAGTAAATTTTGGCACATTTGGTGAACCTTTAGACCAACACTATCTTTTTCCCCCTCTTAAGACATTCTTCTTTTATAATCAGCCTCTCTTCCCCCTCCTTTCTCCCATTAGCAAGCCCCTTTAGGAAATATATATTTCTTTATTTAAGCCAATAAGGGACAGTATGAGTTACTGGGAGAAAGGAGGGAAAGAAAGAGAAAAGGGTGGAGGAAAAGGATCTCGGAGCTCTTTAGAGATCTGTGGCCCTGAACTTTGCTGTCTCCTTTTAAACATTCTGTAGGTGGCCCCACTGCTTCTGTTACCTCTACTGAAAACAATCTCTAACTTCCCTTCATTCTTTTGTCATCTCGCTGCCTTGGAAACCTCCATACCACATACCTGATTCATGTATCTCGTCTGGGTAAGTCCAGACCTAGGTCACAGGCTGGCATTTGCCCCGTGTTTCTCTTTCTTATATTTTCCAGGCATCTATAAACTGAAGATAGTATGAGATGATGACTAGTATCATACACAAGGAGAAAGGTTTTGAGAACTTTAGAAGTTTAAAAAAAACAGGGGGGAAAGGGAAGTGAAGGGTGAATGGAAAATGTTATAGGTTAAGCTTTTCATGTAAGGAAATGTTGGGGTCTCATAACACGTCTGAAAATGATGTACTGGGTTTCTCAGTGAGATAGGAAATCAGTATGATTGAGGCAGGAGGCTTGTGGCCTTTAAGATGAACCTTATTCCTTTGTCATAAGCAGAGCTATTTCGAAGTCTGAGCTCGGCCTGGGTAAGCCCCTGGGTAAGCAACAAGCTGCAGAAATCAACTAGGGCCTGCCCAGCACGTTGGAAATCAAGTTTTCTGATTAAACTCACTCAAGTTACTGTTTTACTTTTAAATTAAAAAGGAGAATTAAAATATAAATGGGTTTGGGGAGAGAGCCTTTCATTAAGTCTGAATACATTTGCTGAGGTGGGGTGACTGCAGGTGTATGTATGTTTCTTTCTAATTACTTTTTCTAATCAAACTCCTTTAATATAATGTTCATTGAAGGGGACAGAGTAGAAAAGCAGATTATTAATTTTCTTCACCAAACCCAACTTTTCTTTCATTTGTAGATTCAAATTCTTTGACTCTGCCACTCCAGAGGTCCTATTTATTAGCATATAGAGACCTGAAGTTTAAAACAAGGCTCCAAAATCTTCATGGTTAAGATATGTCTCCTTGATGCTTCAACACACCCTCATTCATCTGACATGACTAGTGTGCCGGGTTTGGCCTGGGCACTATAGGGAGCATTGACCAATCAATATAAAAAATTGCATTTTGATCTCCTAAAAAATAAAGACAAGATTCTTAATTGTTAGGCTTGCTAATTATAAAAAGAAAATTTGGTTGTTGACATTGGCTCAGGAAAGAATAGCTTAGAGCTGAAAAATAGAGTGCTAGATAAAAAAGAGGTGAGAATCCAATTTATTTCCACAAGCATTTACTAAACCTCTCTTATGGACAGTGTACTGGGTTGGATTCAAAAGTGTAGGAGTTAAATACTGTTCTCAAGGAGGGGGGTGAGGTAGGGACAGATAGGTTAACAAATAGCTATGATGGAAGGTAAAGCAATATTCTATGACAAATTTGAAGAGAGTGGGTCTTTTTTGGTGTGTGTTTCTTTATGGAAGTGTTGGTAGTTGAGGTGGGCTTTGGAATATAACCCACAAGAGATATACACACCTGACCTGCCATATTATTTTGAAGTCTTATTAAATAAATGTTAAGGGACAAAGAAAAAGATGTTGGGCAGTTATCCAAAGATCATATTAGATCATTCAAGAGGGCAGCAATGTGCTTGCACAGAGTTTAGCTTGATCATTGGTTGTTGTTTGTCTTTTGTTCTTGAAGAAGACCATGATATGAGGAAGATGTTGCCATGACATGCAAGTGAATTGGATTTAAGTGAGGGAGGGCTGTGCAAGGTCACCAGTCTTACTTTCTCCTCTGGAGCCATCTGGGTCCAGTGGCAAGATATAGATCAGGACGATGAGAGATGGCCCCCAGTTTGGTCATTTCCATACACTCTCAAATACCCAAAAGCCTGTAATCTCATCAGTGTCGGTATTCTATTGATGTGGATCATACCCTATCCATTCCTGCCTATCCTGTGTGACTTATGTCCATGTTTCCTTCAGAGTTCATAGGGGAATTTGCCTAGCAGATTTGTTCAGTTCACCTTTGAGTTCTACTCATCTTGGGAAGACACCCGAAAGCATGCAGATTGTTACCCTTTGCTCTTGTTATGTGATCAGCCATTATTTTTTTCCCCACTCACATGTTCTTTTATGACCTCCTTTACTCTGTTTCTATATCAGAAGTCCTATTTAGTAATGTATTACAATTGACTCTTACCTAGCATGCACCCTTCTGTTCTTCTTTGAATGATTTCCAGTTTTAGTTCTTTGGACACTAGTGTTCCATAGCTCTGGTCCTCCACTTCCCTTCACATGAACAAACTGATTCAAAACACACTGACATTCTGCTAATTCTACCATCTTTTGCTTCCCTTCCCCACCTACCTCATTCATAACAGCATTTTGCCATAATACTTTTAAAGATGGTAGGAAGTTGTACTGTAAAACTAGCTCCAGTGGCAAGTTCAGTAATAATGGTATCGAGTATTATGTTAGTAGCTCCTCCTTTTTTTTCCACCCAAAAGCAAACCAAACCCAAACAATACAGTTTTAGGGACTATATTAGCGAAATGATTATTCCTAGGGAATAGCTATAACACTTCATATGAATAGGAACATTAGATCAGAGGACCCTATTAAGTTCCAGAATGAAACTTTCAAATCAAATGAAGTTGTCTTAAAGTGCTCTATGGATTTTGAAACAGCATATAAACTAAGCCATCATTATTATTATCTCCTTCAGTGAGCCCTCCTCCAGTGCCTTATCATGGCGTAGAGGTAGCCTTGTGTTCTTAAAAGCTATGTCAGCAAAGTGCAAGCTTTGGCAACTGCTACCAAGCTGGAAAGGTTTCAAGTTCAGATCCAGCCACAGCCTGTATACTTGCCATCTACATTTCAGCCTTTCTAAATTTAAAGAGGTTCCTGGCCAGGAGCTTGGTCACCAGGTGGCTTGTTTGTTGTTGTTTTAAATAACATAACTCTTTAAGGCAGCCTACTAATTGTATAAAAGTTGGGATATGTTGATATTGGGAGTTTCCACACTGATGATATCATGGCTGGTGGAAATATTGGAGTGTTCCAGGGGTATGCTGGAACCAGCTTCAATAGGAAGGTGATTGTTAAATTTTCAGTGGGAACATTTATACTTCAGCAGTTGCTGAATTGCTACAAATTGCTACAAATCATGACTTGATTTATTGTTTTTTTGATTTACTAGATTTAGGAAAGTGTTAAAAATTCAGATTAGACTTAAAAGAGTGTGTGTGTGCGTACATTGTTTGTTTTGTTTTGTTTTGCTTTTGTTTATTTTTCTTGCCTTCCTCTTGGAGAGCCTGGTTGTATTCCCAGCATATCACTGTATTGCTGCCTAAATATTGCTTGAGTTTAGCAGGAGTGCAGTAGAGGAAGACTCAGGGAATGAAGTCATCCCCAGACTGGAGGCTTGTTGACTGGTGATTAATAACAATAATGATAAAACTGGTATTTCCTATGTGGTGTTTTAAGTTTGCAAAGTGCTTTACATCCATTATCTCATCTGAGCCTCACAATTTAAATTCCCCCAAATTTAAATCACCACACAAGAGAGGATAGCCCTAGGTCAGGCCTCTGAGAATGAAGCTGCTGCCTTAGATGATACTGCTGGCCACCTGAGCTCATTACTTCGGATGAGCTCACTCTAGGGATGTCACTGAGCTGGAGTTTGGCATTGGTCCTATTCCTTCAGATTCAAACTCTATGCCTCGAGTGCTGAGAAATCCATTGCCAAGTTCACATATAATTACTGACGCTGCCCGGGATACAGGTCTGTGCCCTAGGATTATAGCACATTTAAGTCACTTTCATTTTTTACTTTCTCTTCTCCCTTCCTGCCTAGAGGCAGAGAACCTCACCTCTTCTTACAGTGTCCTTTAGACCTCTCTCCTTCCAGCTGCTCTTAGTTTCATGATTTTCCCTCTTCTGTCAGAGATACTTGATACCTTGTAGTTGGAGGTGTTTAAGAGAGTATATAGATGGGGGAGAGAAGGAAGCCCATTTTTATTCTCTACTTTCTGAAGGCACCCCCTCTTGGATCTTTGTGATATAAAACTAAGGCCTGTGGTTGCAAATGGAAAGTGTGTCGCCACTGACCTGGTTGCTGTGTAATCTACCCCATGCCACACCCTCCACCACCCACACACACCCAGCCTCTTAGGGCAGCTCCAGAGGTACCTATTTATGGATGGGCAGGGCTCCTCCAATTAAGCAAGTCTCTGCAAGAAACCTGTCTCCCTGCAGTGGGCAACAAAAAGGGTGGGGGGCTGGGAGAAAATATTTACTGACATCTCTCCAGAAAGAATAAGGGAAGGGGCAGAGCAGCTTCCATACACCCTCCCATCCCATTTCAGTTTCCTCACCAGCTTGGCACCACCTGTAGCTAAGGGATGGGAATTTGGCAAAGTCAGAGTGTCTCATTTTGGTCCCCACCCTTCAACCTCACCTTCTTTTTAAGCTGGCATACAGCCCTTATTTTTTTTTAAATCTAAGTCATCTGTTACAGTATTTAGACCTGGAAGAGGATTGAGAGATTACCTCCTTGTAGTCCAACCCCCTCATTATCCCGATGAGGAACTGTGGCCCCAAGAGATAAAATTGCTTGCTTCACTAAGGTCCCAAAGCCAGTAAATGACAGCTGAGATTTTATCCCAAGGCCTCTCCTTTTTAAATCCAGTGCTCCTTCCCTGCAATGTTCCTTAATTTTAAGGGACTCTAGATTCTTTTCTTACTGCTGGTGAAGGAGACTTGGCAGAATTATCTTCTTTAGGAGATGAGTAACAGAAGCAGGAAGAAGGGTCATATGAGGCTAAGGAATTGGAACCAGGGCTGGAGCCAAACTTGACCAAACTTGCAGAATGCATATCAACCTTAGTATGATATTCTGAATGTTTTGTGGGTGTAGAAGAAAAGAATTTGGGAATCCACATTATATTCAGTGCCTTACTTAGGATCATAGCTCAAGCTGAGACATCATTTTCATGATGTCATTGGTCCTCTTCAAGAATGAAGGATGAGGGCGGCTAGGTGGCGCAGTGAGTAAGAGCACCGGCCTCGGAGTTTGGATGACCCGAGATCAGATCCGGCCTCAGAAAATGAGCACCCACGCATAAATCAAAATGACTAGCCGTGTAACCTTGAGCAAGTTACTTAACCCCAATTGCTTTAAAAAAAAAAAAAAAAAAGAATGAAGGATGAATAGCAAGAGATAGGAGAGACCTCAGAAGCCCCTTACTTTATAGATGAGGAAACTGAGGCTTATGGAAGTTGAGGTACTTGTTCAAGGTCACACAGGTAGTAAGCAGCACATATGGGGCTTGAACCTGGCTTCTCATTCCATTTTCAATTCCATTACCAGTGTACTGTGCTTGCAGTTTCAATGTGGATTGATTCAAGATGGGAATCTTTGAACAAGGAGCCACAAGGTTACCTCTTGTGGAAACAAGGATTCACAAAACATCTTGTACAGTATAGTACTTACCAGTATATTTACAAGAGACCTTCAAAGTTCATCTATTTCAAGGGGTCTTGATCTTTTTTGTGGACCCCACTTGCCAATCTGATGAAACCTATGCATCCTTTTTCAGAATAATGTTTTGAAATGCACAAAATAAAGTTCATAGCATTACAAAGGAAACCAAAGGTTAGTGGAAAAAATATGTGAGTATGTATGTGTGTGTGTATATATATATATATATGTGTGTGTGTGTGTGTGTGTGTGTGTGTATGTATATATGTGTGTATATATGTGTGTGTGTGTGTATGTGTGTGTGTGTATGTATAGGTATATTATATAGTCCAAGTTCATGGACCTCCTGAAACCCATCAACAGATCTCTTGGAAGTTTGTGGACCCAAGTTTAAGAATCCCTATCTAGTCTATCTCCTTTCTTTCTGAAGTGATGACTCCTAATGAGTTTTAGTCAGATAAAACCTGATCCTGCTTACAAAGCCTGCTTTGGAAGGAGATTGCCTAAACTTCTTCCTTCTATCCTTCCTGGTCTCTTGATCTAGCATTCTGTGTGTTCTCCTGCCACACAGTATGAGGGAAAGAGTCAAACTGAGAGTACAAAACAAATCTTCCTGTCCTTCTTCATCATCCTCAGTCTTATAGCAAAACAAAACAAAAATTCCTCAGGACAACATGTCCTCAGTTTTCAACTTCACCCCCATTATAATTTGATATTGTGATATGATCCAAAGACATAAGTAGAAAACATGGCTGTCGGTGGGGAGAGATATAGTGGAAAGAGCACTTAATAATATGATTATAGAATGAGAGCTATCGAGTCCCTTAATCTTAGAAATCACTGAGCCCAAGAAAGAGACAAAAGGTGATTTTATATTCCCAGTTCTGCTGCCAATTGAGTGATCATGGGCAAGTCACTTCATCTCTTTGGCCCTCAGTTTCCCCATATGAAAATTGAGGGAGCTGAACAAAATAATTTCTTTAAGGTTTTCTAGCACTAACATTCAGTGGCCTGATGGAAAAACTACCTATCATATTGAATTAACTAAGTAAATTGATACTGATGGTAAAAATGGAAAAAGTCACCAAGAAATTCCCCAATGGACAATTATTTTGTATTCTAGATAATGAAGCTAGATCATTGTCATTATCGATGCTGTGCCCATATGTTCTTTTCTACACATAGGAATGAAGTACATTTTTCTTGGTAAGGAGGAAGGCTATATGTGGGGGGTAGTGGGGGGCATCTTGATCTGGGAAGGGAAATAAATCTAGATCTTTTTTCTTTGCCACATAAATATGTTTGCCTTCAGTACCTGTCCCATGGATGGACTAAAGCCAAGCAGTCCACTTTTCGTTTAAAATGTTAAATGCCTTTAGTTGACAATAAAGTTATCTTTGTGCTTTTTTATTAATTTACCAGGTAATTGGTCTGTTAACACCTGTGCTTATAGTGATAGAATTTTTGCCTGATCCTTTTGCACATTTCCTGAGCTATGTGTGTAGCTCTTTATGGTACTTTTTTTGGGGGCGCTAGCAATTACTTCTTGCATTTGGAGCTATAAAAGCAGACCTTCCCACGGCAACTGAAAAAATAAAAGCAGAAATTTTGAGGTTAAATAATTGTAGTTGTCAGAGTAGAAGGATTATGAAAATTGTGGAATTTGTGTGGATTTGGCTTTTCTTTTTGTTGGAGGTGTTGGTTAGAGGTATAGGGGTCACCCTGAGTAACTAAACTGTGTGCTGATTTTTGCTTTGAAGCAGAGAAATGCTCCCCCGGAGTATGTTTGGGAAAGGAAGCCAAGGTTTAAAGAAGGAGGGTCATTATTAATGTTTCCATGGTTTGGGCAGTTTAAAGGCCCAGAGTTTAAGAAACTTTGTTAGTTGTGGGGAGAAGAACCCACAGTTAGTCAGACAAGGTTAAAGTTTAGTCTCTCAAACTTCACTTGGATATGAAAATCGAGTGCTTAGGCCCAGGAAAATTGTGGTGAGTGATCACTTAGGGACTTTTATATCCTGAGATGTCAGCTATGGCATGTTATGCAACAGTAGAAAGGATGGAAGTCATGTGACCATTTTCAAGGGCCAAGTACCCTAGCATTCTCAATAGAAGCAATAACCTCATTATTTTGGATTAAGAAGTTCTAATTTTAAAAGGTTATGCCCTTATACAACGAGCCTAACAACAAACTTCTTATTCCCCAATACCTGTTCTTCTCTCCCTAGTCCTATGAAGTAAAACCATAAACATTTTTAGTTTGCTTTCCTCTACTTAGAAATCAACACAGGACAGGAGACCTTAGAATTAGGGGTATCTCTGTGTGTGTGTGTGTGTGTGTGTGTGTGTGTGTGTGTGTGTGTGTGTGTGTGTGTTGGGAAGTCCTGACAATATACTATTCTTTTTGCTGAAAGGGGAGTTTTCATTTTCCTTTAAAGGTATAGCTCTCCTATTTCTCTCTTGGCTCTTGGATTATGACCCATATAAATGTTTTCCCTATTTGCTTTCCCTAAATGAATGTCACTTACAGCAGGGTTGCCACTTTTGCCATTGTTTGGCATTGTCATCATCATCATCATCATCATCATCATCATCATCATCATCATCATCAATATTATTATTCTTTTACCAATGCCTTTCTCCCAAAGTGACAGTCTATGCTATGCAATGAGCAAAAAAATAATAATTAAAAGAGAACCCAGAAAATTAAGATGTAAGGGCCAGCCAAAGGTAGAATATGAACCTATACATTATTTTCTTCCCCTCTCCTTTATTAAGAAGCAGTATGGTGCTATAGAAAGAATGCTGACCTTGGAGAGCTGTTCTTGTAGTTGCAGGACCTGAGTGTGAGTGCTTGTTCTTTCCCATACTATCTGTGTGAACTTGGGCAAAATCAGTCAGTTTCTGTGGGCTTCAGTTTCTACTTCTGCAAAATGAAGGAGTGAGACTCAGTGTTGGAAGCCCCTCCAACTCCAAAGCCAAAATCCTCTGATCCTCCCTGTGCTGCTAGCAAAGATCAGACCTTTCATAAAAGAGAATCAGTTGGAAAATCAGTAACCATAATTGTCTGCCTTTCCTAAGCAATGTAATTGCTCAAGACTGTACTTTGGCATTCAAAGCCCTCCATACTCTGACTCGCACCTGCTTTTCCAGTCCTATTGTTTTTTTATGTTTTCTTTATTTTTAAATTTATATATATATATATATATTAGATATCACATAATAAGTAATATATTATTTATTTACTTGCTTATTTATTTATTTTTCTTTCTTTTATTTTCTTTCTGTCCCTGGCAAAATGACCTTCCAGCTGTTCCCTGTATGTGATATCCCATCTTTCACCCCACCCCATTCCTATGTACAAGTGGTCCTGAACACGTGGAATGCATTCCTACCTCACCTCAACCTTGTAGCATCTCTAGCTTTCTTCCCAACACAGGGGAGACATTTCTTCTTTTAAAAGGACTTTCCTTGTCCTCTTAATTATTGTCACTCTCTCCCTCTTGATCTCTCGTTGTATTGCCCTGTATGTGTTGTAGACACTCAGTAATCTCCCAGAGAGCGAGTATTGACCTACTGTTTCAGTTTTGGATTTTTATTTCTAGCATTTAGAACAGTGTCTTGCATTCAGGAAGCATTTACTACTCATTTGTTGTACTGAATTGAACATGGCTATCAGTAGCCAACTGGGAAGGGCAACTCATGAAAATCAGAAAAGGGCCCCATCTAACTTAATTTTCTTTGTTTCTTTTCTCTTCCTTCTTTCCTTACTTCCTTTCTATATTTCTTTCTTTTTAGAAATGGTAGCATGGTCTTGCTTATTTTGTTTAGCATGAGTAAGGTATTATTTGAAGTGCTGATAGAATGCTGAGTAATCAAGAATAATCAACAGCCTTCCTCTGGTTTCCATTTGGCCCCCATATTGTCCACATCATTCCATACAGGCTATGAGGAATAGTAGTACCTCACACTCTAATAAAAGCCTTCTTTATACTTCCCACCAATAGAGGAAAATCTGGAAATAAGCAAGAGGAGAAAGAGATTAGTATAAGGGTAACCTTAATGAATGACCAACTGGAAGATCTGATTAATTCAAAGCAAAATAATTTCCTGAAATGTAATAATAAGAAAAATGACAATAAATATTTTCTCCACAAACCTAGGACATACTTTCTCACAAATACATACTATAAATAGGAAGACCAGGCACACTTAGGGAACCCACTTGCAAAGGCACTCATGACCCAGGAATAAAAGGCACAGAACTCATGTATCCCACCCTTTAGGATTGCTAATGTCTTCCAGTGACACTCTCAAATAGTTCTTCTAGACAGTGCCCTCTGGTTGTAGATAGTCTGTGCCAGATGGTATAACAGTGAATGCACAGTGTCTCTTGGATCTCTAATTTCCATCAGAAGTTGCTTCATTGGGTGTTGCTATAGCAGACACTATTCTACTGTTAGGCATGGGCCTATTTGGCACATGTTTCTGGATTCACTTGGAACCTATGACTAAAATACTATACCCTAAAAGCTCTTGGAAAACAAAGTAACCCCACCATGAATCCCAAAAGAGTCTTCTTTATTAGTCTTATCCTTTATAAAATTACCTATATTCTTCCCTTTAGATTCTTGGCAAGGAGACCTTTCATCTCCAAGAGTTGATTCTTTACCCCCCAGGTAAAGATGCTTGGTGGTGTCAGGCAGAAGTCTTGTCTCTTTTGGAACAATTCCAAGGCTCTTTGGGCATAGGTCTCACTCTAGTTTATGATAAACATTCCATATATCTCATGATTATCATCTCTATAGGCAAGACTGCACCTGGTTCTCATCCATATGAAGGATTACTCACTCAATATCTATCAAACACCCTGTGATTTCAGGGTTCCCAGTTTCTCAACTCCTTGTGTTTTGCTCTCCCACATAGATGAGTAGGCATGGCACAGAGACAAATCTAAGCCTTGGGGGTAAGATTGTTTTGTTCTCTTCTATCTGTCTAGTCATATTCTTGGCATTTCCTACGTAAATATGGTCACCCAAAGCCAAAAGGTGTTTTGAGTTTAGTCTTAAAACTCTCTTAATTCCTGACCTTCCTTGTGCAGAAGAGGGAAGAATGTGCTCCTAGTTTGGGGCACTTTTTTTTTTTTTGCTTTTTGGAGGGCAATTGGGGTTAAATAACTTGGTCACCATAGCATGGCTAGTGAGTGTTAAGTGTCTGAGGCCTGATTTGAACTCAGGTCCTCTGGACTCCAGTACTGGTGCTGTATTCACTGCTCCACCTAGTTGCCCCAGGGCACTTTTTTCTGTAACAACTGTCTTCTCTATCTGCTTAGTAAATGCCCCCTTCTAAAAGCTAATTGACTCTGTCTAGCTAATTCTTCACAAACCAGAACACAACTTATTCGGGTTTGTGAATGACAATACTAGGGGAAAAAAAAAGTAACCCAATCACTCAGGATTACCACTAGAACTCTGAAGGGAGCAGTAATCAGTGTGAGTGGGAATTGGGAGCATGAGATTGGAGAGGATGCTGTACTTAATTGACTGCATAGGTAGAACAGGTAATATTTCATTCATTCAGTTGCTCTAAAGTTCTCTCTTTTGTTTTCTATTTGTCCATATCCCTGAGAACTTGCAGCGAGATACCTAGCTAGCTCCATGCTGAATCTCTGAAGCCAGTGGTTAGAAGCCAGCCACAGGCAGAGAGGAAATTGGTGGTCTGTGGTTAATCCTACAGAAGCAAGACCTATTAGCAAGCAGTATGAAGGTTTCAAGTAGAATATTTTATTCCATGTAGCCCTGTATTTCTGTTTTTTTTTTCTGCCATCATAAACCATTTTTTTTCCTGGTCTAACACCATATTTTTGTCTTTCCTCGATTCTCTATTTTCTTGATCAAATGAGATTATATTTGAAAAGTGCTTAGCATAATGGCACATAGTAAGTGCTTGATAAATCCTTTTTCCTTGATTTTCTCAGAAACAAATACAATAGAAAGAAACACAATACAATAGAAAGAACACTGGAATAGGAGTCAGGAAATGTAAGTCCTAGTTCTCCTAACTACATGTGTGATGACCTTGGGCCCCACACTTAAAAGGATGCTGGGCTAGAATTATATCTGTCTGCTCCCCTTAAATATTATTAGTTTAGGGGATTAGTTTGAGTTCAAAGTACATTTCTGATTACTCTTCATTACTGGGGAAAGCAAGACACCAAGCAGTATATTCAAGGCTTGACTCCTTACCCATCAAATTCGAGTTCCATGAAAAACACACATGGCAAATAGCAATAAAACCTATTTATCCAAGTTGATAGCATAACAGATAAAGTGTACATAGGAGACTTATACTAGACAATACAGAACGAAGGAATTCTCCCTTTGGGAGTGAGGGAGGGAGAGGAGAGAGACAGAGACAGAGAGGGAGACAGACAATGAACTAGATCTTCAGAGGCAAGTCCCCTGGACTCTCTAATATGTCAGGCAGGAGGATAGGGATGTGATTGATACTGCCAGCTTCTCTTATAGTGACTTCACCCCAGAGTCTTTACCTTAAGTGACCTAAAGTGGGGTTTGCACTGACCTTCTCCTTTCTCTCAAAGCTGGAAACCAGCTTGAAGACATTTGAAGAGACTTAAAAAATGGAGAGATTCAGAGAGCCTGGTTATCTTCTCTGGCAGCTCCTTCCTGCCTCCCAATACAAGTTCAGGGCATTGATCTTTACCAGTGAGGAGAGAATCCCATACCAATGAACTTTGGGACTCAGGTTACATATTATTTATCCTAGACACAGTAAGGAACTACTGTAGTTGACTGACTAAGGAAGTCACATGATTAGATCTGTACTGAAAGAACATTACTTTGGCAGCAGTATGTAGGATAGACTTGGAGTGGTGAAAGACTTGATATGCAATTATTTTTCTGTATACAGTTAGTCAAAATTTTTATCTAGTTCACTTCAAAATTTCCTTAATTGCCTTTTATTTCAGGGGTATTCTATACTTCCCACCCCCACATCTTGGGCCAGCATGTATGGGTTTTATCAATACACTCCAATCCCAAACTGTTCATTTTTTGTTGTTAAGTCATTTTAGCTGTGTCTGACTTGTGATCCCATTTGGGGTTTTCTTGGCAAAGATATTGGAGCAGTTTTCCATTTCCTTCTCCAAAACTATTCATAGAATCATATATTCACAGGTAGAATGGACCTGGTTTGTCATCCAATCCAGTGCTCCATTTTACAGGTAAGGAGATTGGGACCTAGAAGGGCTAAGGTCTCACAAGTACTAAATAGTAGAGCTAACATTCAAACCCAGAGCTTCTGACTGAAGATCATGTGCTCTTCTTGTAACCAAATTAACTTAGGAAACACTCTTCTACAGTGTTTTAAAGACGAGACTGGTGATTTCTCCCTCTCAGAGAAGGGAGAAATGAGTCTGTCCTTGGCCCTATTTTCAGTATATACTGTTCCCCTTTGCAATCTCACTCATTTCTATACCTCCAGTTACCACTGCAGGAAGATCAACGTCAAATGATCGTGGGGTGAGCTGGGAGCAGCTAGGACTGCCTCCTGCATGACTGCTAAATTTCTTTGTGAGTATTTACACCTCTGAAAGCTCCAAATGCTACAAATCAGAGCTTGATTGATTGTTTTGTTAGTTTTCGAGTCCTAAGAAAATGATGGTGAAAATGGTATATAATGCAAATTATACTTAAAAGTGTGTCATGTACACCTTCTCTTCCCCTTCTTCCCCCTCCCTTTTTGGGGGGGAGGGGGATGGCCATTTGAGTGTTAATCATTTTCCAGCACATTCCTACTCAAATTTCTTTTAAAGCCCTGGAATATCTCTTGAGCTCCAAACCTGTTTCTCTAACTGTATCTTAGTTCCTTCTTAGAATTAGGCTTAATGTTGTAGAATGAATGAATAAAAGTCTAGGGGTGAATAATAAATGAAAAATATTTTATTAAGTGCCTTCTATTTTATTAAATGCCCCAGAGGTTATATCCTGATGTTCTTCAGTATGATTGTGTAATCAAGGGCACCTATGCCCCTGGAAACCTTGAGAGGCACCACTGTTTCTTTAAGCTCCACAGAATCTCTACCTCCTGAGAAGAGTTGGTCTAGAGAGGTTGCTTAGCTTAGTTAGACACAACATCTTTGAATACATACTTGAAATGAAAGAATAAAGGAATGAACAAACAACTTTAAAAACGATTGCCAAATGATGCATAGCTATCAATCAAGGCCTCAGGAAGAGTAATAGATTGAACTGTGCAGGGTGATACATAAACTAACACCAAAGTAATTTACTCAAGAGAAAATGTTTATGTTGGAAAGATATACAAGGCCATAAACAGCTTTTATACCACTAGTTAAACACCAAAGGGAGTGCTACACTGGTCCTCTTAAACTACTTAAAAACAAATAAACAGAAGGTCTTTATTATGCTCTTACTGTATTTCTAGCACTGATTTAAGCATGGTAGATATAAATATAAAAACCAAGAGAGTCTCTGCCCTCAAGGAGTTTACATTCTAATGAAGGAGAAAAAATACTAGTAGAAGAGGGGTAGCCCCAAGAGGGAAACACTGATCAGCAGAGAAGTGCCCCAGGACAAAAATTGCCTGGTATGTTCTCAGGTGTGGACTATTAGGCTTTTTGGTTGGGAGGCTGTGGAAGAGGTGGCCAGAAGAGGGGCATATAACCCCTTGTTAATTGAAGGTCTTGGAAAAGGATCAGCCTAGTCATTGGTTTTCTTCAGGAAAAAAGGACTAACAACAACAGTTTCCTTAGACTATAGTTAATGAAAACATGCTGTTCATAAAACAAATTAAAAAAACCAACAACAATGAAGCATCTAATCCAATACCGTTTTCTTTTCTTTTCTTTATAACAAGGATATTATTTGTAGGGTTCTGGTGAGCCATTGCTGGAGCTGTCTATTGCTTGAGGTTCCTATTGGTGTTTAACTAGTGGTATAAAAACTATTTATGGCCCTGTATACCTTTCCAACATAAACATTATCTCTTGAATAAGTCACTTTGGTGTTGATATATTACCAGGAACAGGTTTCTCTTTGACACTTCCTGTACCCTGGATTAATAGGTAGACATACATATCTTTGGCAAGGGCTTTTTTAGTTTTTTCTTTTGCATTCCAAATCAATATAAAACCACTTTTTTGTATTTTGCCTTTCAAAAGTTTAGAATAATATTTGTTGTCTTTCAGTTGTGTCTGGCACTTTGTGACCCTTTTTGAGGTTTTCTAGGCAAAGATATGGAAGTAGTTTGCCACTTTCTTCTCCAGCTCATTTTATAAATGAGGAAACTGAGGCAAACATGGTTAAGTGACTTGCCCAGGTTCATATAGCTAGTAAGTCTCTGAGGCCAGATTTGAACTTATGAAGATAAGTCTTCCCTGACTTCAAACCTGGAGCTCTGTCCACTACACCACCTTGCAACCCTTTAGAACATACTTTTCCAATATAGGATACATATCTTTAGATCCAGAAAGGATTTATTTAGAAGTTAATTAGTTCCTTTTTTTTTTTTTTGCTTTTTGGAGGGCTATTGGGGTTAAATAACTTGCCCAAGGTCACACGGCTAGGTTTTTGTTTGTGTGTATATTAAGTGTCTGAGGCCGGATCCGAACTCAGGTCCTTCTGACTTCAGGGCCAGCACTCTACTCACTGCGCCACTTAGCCACCCCAATTAGTTCCTTTTACATATGAAAAAAAATGGAGATCCGGAGTGGTAGCCCAAGATCACAAAGGCAAAAAGAAGGAAGGAAAAAAAAAAGAAAAGAAAGTGCTAGAAAGGCTAGGGACTTGGACTTATGATTCTAATTCAAAGACTTTTTCCACTAGGCCATATTACCTCTACTTGCAGCAATCAATGGGTAGGTTTAATATGGAACCCAGTGCATACTTCCTATTTGCTCCTCCCAAGTGATTTGGGCAGTTCAACTGTCAAATCCTCAAAGGCCAAGGCTATATTTCTTTAAATGTGGTTACTCATGAATGTCTAGCATAAACTCTGCAAGTAGTAGGTACATAATATATTGATTGAATCTTATAAACTGGGAAATGGGGGTTGAATATGTTATTTCATTGGTCTAGGGAACATTTGAGAGAGGAAACTCATAGAAATGCAGGGTGGTACTTTCTCTGCAATTTCTAGTCTTAGAGAGTAATCATGAATACTGTGATGTTGAGTGACTTACTAACCCAGGGTCACACAGCCAGTTTGTGTTGGAGGTAGTATATGAGTATAAGTCTGGTATCAAGACCAGCTCTCTCTATCCTATCCATTATACCACCATTGTCTCTTAATTTAATCATATAAAAATAAAATGGTCCAGGTCAATTTTTCCTACTCCCAGTGCTTTGAACTCACCTTTATATTTCAGTTTCTTAAAAGGGTTTCTGGGAACTTAGAATTATTCAGAAACCCCAATCTCTACTGTATAGAACTAAGACAGTAAGACCTCTACTTCTTGTTAGGAGTCTCATAGCTATTAAGTTTAATTATCTATTTCCTATCTTCATGACTTGGCACTAACCATTTCCCATTGATGTAATGTACTCGGTCCCTACTACTACCTGTTGAAGGTCCTTATTTCCTTCAAATTTCAGCCCAAGGATCACCTTCCTCGTAAAGGCTTTCCAGATTTAGTTACTAAAGTCCCCCCCCCAAATTACTATAATATATACATATATATGTGTATGTATATGTATATATTTGTGTGTCTGTGTGTATGTATAATACACATACATACATTTAAAATTTATTTCCCACAATAGAATGCGAATTCCTTGAGGACAGGAACTGTTTCATTTTTGTCTTTGTATTCTCAGTGCCTAGCACAGTGCCTGGCATGTGGTAACTTCTAACCAAATAGATATTCATCAATTTATTAAATTCAGATATTGTAATATCTGAATAAATGTATTGTTCTTCAGGGTATATTTAGGAGAGCCCATAAATGATGACTGTAGATTTTTGACAATTTAGGTATATCCCATGTTATTGATATATTTTTGTATGTTTTCTGTCTTTCAGCAGTAGTCTGCACACTCATTTCTTTTGTTTTCCTTTGAGGGATATGGAATGTGGCCTGATTGACAGTGTTTAAAGATCATATAAAACAATCAGTAAAGAAATCCACTTCATAGCCATGATAGACAAGAAAGACCATTTAAAATAAGATAGAAAGATGTCAGGTAATTCTTCAAGCTCACCTCAAAAATTAGTAAAGTTGCTTAAATAAATGTGATTTTTGTTGAGAATTTCTACCAAAAAAGAGCTATTTCAAGTAACAAAACTTTGGGCTTAGAATTAGGGAGACTTGTGTTCATATCCCACCTTGGACATTTGCTCACTGTGTTACCCTGGGTAATTCAGTTAACCTGTCTGGGCCTCAGTTTCCTCATTTGCAAAATGACGGGGTCTGAAATGGATAGTTTCTAATGTCCCTGACAGCTCTAAATATATGATCATATAATATTTCTGCTTAATAGTGGAAGTAACCTAAGATATTTATGCTACTTCTGCTAAGTATATTAATTTTTCATTATTTTTTTTCTTATGTGAATTTGTGATACAATCACTACAGATACTCTTTGTAAATAAGTAGATAACTGCCTTTCCATTCTGTTCATACTATTTGATTCTCACCTATGAACTTCAGTATAACCTTCCATAGAGGACTCAATGAATACCTTCTTCTGCTTTTAATAACCTGAGGACCAGTCCAGCAATCAGGCCATCTATCTTCTGTCTCACACTCTATATTTCTGGCCTATTTCTTTTTTTTTTTCACTCATTTCTGTCTATCTATCTATCTGTCTATCTCTGTCTGTCTATCTGTCTGCTGTCTATCTTTTTATCTACAGTCTCTATTGTCTCCCTTGACTCTATATTCTATCTATACTTCTAAAGCCATTTCCCACATGCAAGTCATCATTAGCAATATTGGTATACCTTCCAAACATCAATTCCTCATTATTCTTTCAGTCAACTGTAATGTAAAGTGTCATTAGTTTCTCCCTGAAAAATGTTATCTGACCTTCAACTCTAAAGTTTTATTACATTTCAGCCAATTTCTTTCCCCAGATCATCAAAAATGAGAAATTGACTCAGAAATATTTGTTGTTCTTTATCAAGACCTGGGCACTTTACTTTAGCTATTGAAAAGATACCTTTGTTCAAATAGGAACCAAATCCTTAACTTGGGTTGTTTAACTGGATGCTGATTTATGCAAAATATTCTCTTAACTTTTAACACATGTTGAAGTTAAAAGTGAAAGTGGGGGGGGCGGAGCCAAGATGGCAGAGTAGAGACAGCACTTCCACAGAGCTCCAGCCCATACCACTTCACAATTATGTTAAAGGGAGACTGAACAACCTCTGGAGCTCCAGAACCCACAGAATGACACAGAGAAGCTAACCTCCCGCTGAGGACAGTCCAGCAGCCCGCCAAGGAGCAGCCACCAGAGCACTGAGCCCAGGCCTTGTGAGTCAAGGTTTTAGCCCCAGGGCTGCCAGACCAGCAGCCAGCTGGAGGGACTCCAGAACACCAGCAGCTGTCGTGTTCCCAGAATTAACTCATGGATGCCTAGGACAAAGTGAGAGGTTAGTGCCCTATGGACTTTGGGATCAGTATTCCAAAGTGCATCAGCTTCTTCCCCTGGGGGCAAGAAGCAGCTGAGGAGCCCAGGCACAGCCGCCATTTTGAAGCTTCAGTTGCAGTTTCAGCTCCTGGTCTACAATCTGTAGGGGAATCCAGCGATCAGTCTGGGGGTAATCACTCTTGCTTTAACCTGCTTGGATCTGGATTGTGGTCTGGGGTGGAGGTCTTGGGGGATGTGTCCAACTTGCCAGAGTGTGTGGGAGCTTCAGGGAGGGCACCCAACTAGTACCTCCAGCAGTTGAGAAGACCCAAACGTTTGGGACAGAAGCTCCCCTGTCTGGTGGCAGAGTCCTACTGTGGCAACAAGCCCAAAAGTCAAGTAATTAAGTGGCAACATACCTAGGAAAAGGAAACAAAATAAACAGAAAAATTCAACATTGGACTCCTATTTCGGGGGCAAAGAGGATCAAAGCATGGAACAGGAAGAGGACTGGGAGGTCAGAACTCCTGCACCAAAAACCCCAAATGAAAATATGAGTGGGTTACAGGCCATAGAGGACCTTAAGAAGGATTTTTAAAATCAAATAAGAGAAGTGGGGGAAAAATTGGGAAGATAAATGAGAACAATGCAGAAAAAAGTATGAAATGAGAGTCAACAGCCTGACTGAGGAAAATAACACCTTAAAAAATAGACTAACTCAAGTGGCAAAAGAGGCTCAAAAACACAATGAGGAGAAGAATGCCTTAAAAAGCCAACTTTGCCAGAATCTCAAAAGCTCACTGAGGAGATTCATTCCTTCAGAATTAGAATGGAGCAAATGGAAGCTAGTGACTTTATGAGAAATCAAGATTCTGTTAAACAGATACAAACACTTGAAAGAATAGAAGGCAATGTGAAATATCTCATGGGAAAAACCACTGACATGGAAAATAGATCCAGGAGAGATAATTTAAAAATTATTGGACTACCTGAAAGCCATGATCAAAGAAAGAACCTAGAAATCACCCTTCAAGAAATTCTCAAGGAAAATTGCCCTGATGTTTTAGACCCAGAGGGGGAATAGAGATTGAAAGAATCCACCAATCACCTCCTGAAAAAGATCCTGAAAAGAAAACTCCTAGGAATATTATAGCCAGGTTTCAGAATTCCCAGATCAAGGAGAAAATACTCCAAGCAGCCAGGAAGAAACAATTTCAATATTGTGGAAACACAATCAGAATAGCCCAGGACCTGGCAGCTTCTACACTGAGGGATCAAAGGGCATGGGATATGATATTCCACAAGGCAAAGGACCTGGGATTAAAACCAAGAATCACCTACCCAGAAAAACTGAGTATCTTGTTTCAGGGGAATATATGGTCATTCAGTGGAATAGAGGACTTTCAAGCATTCTTGAGGAAAAAACCAGAGTTGAATAGAAAATTTGACATCCAGACACAAGAAGCAAGAGATGCCTAAGAAGGTAAACAGGGAAAAGAAATCAAAAGGAACTTATCAAAGTTGAACTATTTACATTCCTACATGGAAAAACAACAACTGTGACTGATGAAACCTTTCTCAGTATGAAAATAATTGAAGAAGGGTATACGGGCATATGAATACATATATGAATGTGTGTATATGTTTACAGGTATACATGGATAGAGGGCACAGGTTGAATTTGGTGGGAAGGGATGATACTTAAGGGGTGAAGTTAAGAGGTGAGCGAGGAATGCGGCAAGAGGAGATGGGAGAGATGGGGGTATAAACTATCTCATGTAGAAGAGGCAAGGGAAAGTGGTTGCAGGGGAGGGGAAGAACAGGAAGGCAAAAAGGCAAAACCTTATTCTCATTGAATTTGGCTCAGGGAAAGAATGACATACATACTAAATGGGATATCTCATCCTGCAGGACATTGGGGGGGAGAGGGTGATGAAAGAGGAGATGATGGAGGGAAGGGCATGTTGGGGGAAGGGGAGGTTGGAGGCACCCACTTTTGAAGAGGGACAGGATCAAAGTAGGGCATGGACCAGGTGGGGGGTGGGATAGGTGGAAGGAAATATAGTCAGTCTTTTACATCATATCTACTATGGTAATGTTTTGCATAGCTATACATTTACAACATATACTGAATTGCTTATCTTCCCAGTGGGAGTGGATGACAAGGGAGGAAGGGAATGGATCTGGAATTCGAAGTTTTAAAATTGAATGTTTCAAATATATATAAATACTATTATTAATACTATTTTGCATGTAAGTGTGAGATAAGATGTACAGGCATTGGGGCACAGAGATTCACTTTGCCCTAATGGAAAAGTCGAAGCGGGTATGGGAGAAGATATGGGAGAGAGCAGATTGGAGGAAGCGATATCCTGTGGGACTGCTATTCTGGGGTGGTGGGTAGGGGTGTGGGAAAGTCAATGCGGATTTACCTCAGTGCCCTTGAGAGGTCCCTGGACCCATGATGGCACTGCCTCCGGGCTTAGGCGATGATGGCAAGGCCTCTCGCCCCCATTAACCCTCTAGGCACTTGAGGGACTGCTAGGCCCCCAGCTGACCCCGCCTTGTTCTAAGGAGCAAGGCACATCTGGGTCCACAAGGAATATCCTTGCTCCAGGTAGAAATCGCGAGATAAGAGTCCCAGGGTTAAGGTGTGCTTGACCTTAAAAATCAAGTTTTTGAAGTTACACAGAACTAAAATTTTCTTGATGCCACATACCCAATCAACTTATCACTAGAAATCAATTCTTATCTTTAGCATCAAATTAGGAGTGACACTTTTTACCTCTCATTTGAATTTAATTGACTTACAGTTTTATTCTAATACACAGATTTTTCTTCTTTTAGGTGAGGCAGGAAATAGTTACATTTTCATCTGCCTGCCTCTTTGATTTGAGGGGAGAAGATTCCCTCATTATTTCTTATCACCTTCTCCTCACTCCACTTGGCCAGAGTGGAATGAAGAGGAGGAGATTTTCAAACTTTTAAAGATCTTAAAACTTCTGTTCACACTTCTCAATACCAAATATCATCTCTATCTTAACTTCCTACCCATGCTTCTTTCTTTGCTACATGCTTAAACTTTCTTGCTTTTCCTATAGTCTTAGACTTGCATTTATCATAAACCTTACATGATGTGATTACACACTCGCTCATTCACACAGACACACAAAAAAAAACAGAACAGAGAGAGAAACTGACAGGAACGTTCCAAAAGCTCACAGAGGATTGTTAGAAATCCTCAGGCACAAATCATGTTTGCTTGGCTTCCAGATAGATGCTAATGGAGGCCAGGTAAGACTTGCTTTAAGATAATCTAGGCTCAGATCCCCAAATGTAGGGGGAAACACTGGCCCATCCTTCCTTCTTGGGGTCGTGAAGACTGGGTTTTTTTTTTTTTCAACTGCTCAAGAGACATCCCAGGCGGGGAGTCTCGGGGTATGGAGAGAGAATGTCAGGCTTGACAAGATAGATGTTGGGAACCAAGGCCATCAGAGACACAGTGTGGGTATAATTGGCTAAGGAGTTACCCTATAGATAGGGTACTGGAGAGGATGGGGGCAAAAGCAGGGGAAGGCGATATACGACCTGCTAATGAGGGGGGCTCCAACAGCGACCAGCACTGTGCAGAGTCCCGGGTTTCGGCACCATTTGTTGTCGGATCCTTTCGTGGGGTCTTCCGGATGCCACGTGGCGGGGAGCGCCGAGCAGAACAAAGCACACTTACACAGCAACTCAGGGAGCAACTCCAACTTTATTTCCTGCTCTTCTACATATATAGCCTATCCTATGCAAGCACTTTCCATTTTGGCTCTTGGCCAATTGCAACACCTTTTGCCTTTTAAGGTCAAGCACACCTTAACCCTGGGACTCTTATCTCGCGATTTCTACCTGGAGCAAGGATATTCCTTGTGGACCCAGATGTGCCTTGCTCCTTAGAACAAGGAGGGGTCAGCTGGGGGCCTAGCAGTCCCTCAAGTTCCTAGAGGGTTAATGGGGGCGAGAGGCCTTGCCATCATCGCCTAAGCCCGGAGGCAGTGCCATCACGGGTCCAGGGACCTCTCAAGGGCACTGAGGTAAATCTGCGTTGACTCTCCCACATAGGGGAAAAAATTGTAACTCAAAATCTGGCGTAAATGAATGATGTAGACCAGAAATTAAGAAAGCATTTGGAAATAAAGAAAAAATTTTAAAAAAAGGTGAAAGTGAATAAAATCTAAAAGCAAAGTCTTCACCAGAATCCTTACATTTACATAGAAGTGATGCTGTATCATCAATGGCTTCATCATAACAAACCTGGAAAGAAGTGGAGGACTGGTAACAGATGACGTTTTTGCATGTGATTTTTGTCCAACCTTAAAAGTTCAGTGGTCTTTCAGTGAAGTTAGATTCAGAGTGCTATTTTTTTTCTCCCTAGAATTTATTTAATTTATTTATTCATTGATATATTTATTCATGCATTCATTCATACATCCATCTATCTGTCTGTCTATTTATTTTTTTAGTTTTTATTATTCATTTCCACAAGATTTTGAATTACAAATTTTCTCCCCATCTTTCCCCTATTCCCCACCCCAAGATGGAAGCATACTGAATATCCTTTCCCCCAGTCTGCCCTTTCTTATATGCCTCTATCCCTTCCCTTATCCCCTTCCCCCCCCTTACTTTCTTGGATTTCTATACCCCATTGCCTGTATATCTTATTTCCTGGTTGCTATTTTTTTAAACTAACTCTTGAGTAACAAGGTACCTAAACTAGGCAGATTAGGGACTAAGTATGGAAGACATGATAACTATCAAAGAAGAGAGAACCTACAGCTTGAAAATGACAGACCCCTAAATTATTGATGTATTTAAGCTATTTTAAAGTATTCTTTTAGAAAAAATGGGAGACTCCTCACAGAACCTCAGAATTTGTCCATTGCCCTCCTAAGTATTGCTTTGTAAATCAGAGATTTAGGTCCAGAAGAGACCTTAGAACTTAACAATCCTTGGGGCGGCTAGGTGGCGCAGTGAGTAGAGCGTCAGCCCTGGAGTCAGAAGGACCTGAGTTCAGATCTGGCCTCAGACACTTAACGCAGACACAAACAAAAACCTAGCTGTGTGACCTTGGGTAAGTTACTTAACCCCAATTGCCCTCCAAAAAGCAAAAAATGAACAAACAAAAAAAAGAACTTAACAATCCAACCTCTTCATTTCACAGAAGAGATAATGGAGGTATTATGATTAATTGAGCATGTATCTGTCACCCTTTTATTCTTTTACTCTATTATTTAAAAAACCCTTACATTTCATTTCCCATAATTCCAGTTCTTTAATTTCTAGTTATTTTGGTTACAGATAAAGGCAGTTTTGCTGTATGTTTTTAGAGAAAGTTCTTAATTTTATATTATTAGAGAAAAGCAGGCGGGGGATGGGGTGTATAAGCCTTTCATTCCTTAGATCTTTGATGTCAAGAAGAAAAGTTATACTAACGGTCCTTTGTTATGCATTATGTTTCTAGTCTCCAGTAGACATATAAGTGGCAGAGGCAGTGTTGGAGCACAAGAGTTTTCTTTCTTTGGGTTATTTATAGCTTCAAAATCTGTCACCAGATACTTAAAGAAATCAAGACAAAACAAAACTGTTTTCTTGATGTTTTTGTTCAATGCCATCTCTTCACAATGACCACACCCAATAGCCCTCCAAAGGAATTTGTCCTTGTAATGAAAAAGTAGTGTTAAGCAAAGCAAACTAACATAATATCCATGTCTGACAAGCCAGTTCACACCTATTGTCTATCATCTCTCAGCCAAGAGGAGGGAGGTATATTTCAACATCAGCCCTCTGAAGTTTGAATTATTTATTATCTACCTAGAGGTCCTTTGGTATTGTGAAAAGAAAACTAGACTTGCAGTCAGGAAGGTTCAAGTTAAATTCCATCAAGGACAATTACTAGCTGTGTGACCTTGGTCAGGTCCCTTAACCTTTCTCAGTCTCAGTTTCCTCATCTGTAAATGAAGGTGTGGGGGGAGAGGGGGGAAAGACATGATTATTTCCAAGGTCCCTTCTAGTTTTAAACCTGTGATTATGTCTATGGTTAGGTAGGTAGAACGGTGGAGGATTGGAGGAAAGTAATTTTACTTTCCTTTGGCTCTGGGTTTAACAAAATGTCAGACAATAGTATAATTATTGCACATGTGTAACCTATATAAAGTTGCTTACTGTCTTGTGGGGAGAGGGTAGGTGAAGAAGGAAGGGAGAAAATTGGAACTCAAATCTTTTTTATTTTTTCTTTTTGGAGGGCAATTGGGATTAAATGACTTGCCTGAGGTCACATGGCTAGTAAGTGTTAAGAGTCTGAGGCCGGATTTGAACTCAAGTCCTCCTGACTTCAGGGCTGGTGCTCTATTCACTGTGCCACCTAGCCACCCTGGAACGCAAATGTCAAAAAAAAGTGTTAAAAATTGCCTTTACATGTAATTGGAAAAATATTATTTAAAAAAACAACAACACAGTAGTATCGCTGGAACTTAAACCAATCAAAATCACAACTCTTGCATCCCTTTAGTATTTTCCTACCCTTTCTAATATCATACTTCATCTGGAAATCTTACTTCATGGTACTTCACTCACTTCTTAAAGAAGCCTGTTCACTGAATGTGCATTCCTTCACTCTAAATGAGTACCTGAAAAGGCCTTAGCCTAAAAGGTCCAGGGTCTTCCATTGTATCCTGAGTCTTCTCCTGTCATCCTGATGAATATCAGGTCACTGGATCCAGATGGCTCTGGAGGAGAAAGTGAAGTTGGTGACCTTGCACAGTCCTTCCTCACTCAAATCAAAGTTAACTGCAAGTCAAGTCATCATTTCCGTGATGCCATGGTCCTCTTCTAAAACAAAGAGCAAACACAACAACAACTTCATGGTAGTGAGTTTCATAAGCAAGATGTTAAGAAGGATCACCTGACCTCTGGGTACATGTATTGAAATAATCCCTGCAAATGAAAAAGCTTCTGTTTTCCCTCAGGTCTTTGCTCAACTGCCCCTTCTATAGGAAGTTTTTGCTAATTCTCCTTCCCCATCCCCAAACTATCTTGTATTTATTCATTCATTCATTCATTCATTTGTTTGTTTATTCATTCATTCATTCATTCGTTTGTTTATTTATTTACTCATATGCCATGTTGTCTTCCACGATAGAATGATAGAATGGAAATTCCTGGAGGATCAAGACTATTGCATGGTTTTGTCTTGCTATTCCTAGTGCCAAGTACAGTGCCTGGTACATAGTATGTGTGTATCATATACATATATACATATATATACTTATAGATATTTGCATACATATATAAATAAACATCATGAATATTTGTGGATCAGCTGTTTGGGAATCTTTATATTTGTTGAGTTTGAACTGTGATTGTGTGTGGGGGGGCACATGTGCATTTCTAAATTTATCATATTTTCCCATTAATTATGATCCAGTAAGTCATGGTCAATTTTGAAGGCTGAACTTATGAAATGTATTATCAAACACATTTTAAAAAAGACTAGGGGAGAATGAAGTAAATTGAATTAGAAGATGTGGGGATAGGGAAGGGAGTAATATCTGCTGGTGGCTTCTTCAGGAAGACAAGTTTTAAATTGGACATGGTTGCATAAAAATTTAGAGCATGTGAGGGTCCCTATGCTTGTGTGTATAGGGACACATCTGTAATTTTGGACCTTAGTCTGAATGTAGGATGATGGAAAAATAAACTTTAGGGAAGATTAAATAGTACAACGAAAGGAAATGCCATATACGGTAGGTTGAAAGTGACTAGAGCTTCATGGTTGTGATTTATGATGCCTCTGTGGTCCCTATGATGATTTATAAAAGCTTATTTATCTTTTCTATTTGGTCATCTGTGCTCCTCCACATTTGAAGATAACTCTTCCACAGAATCTTTCACTCTCTAAGGCTAGGACATGGTAAGCAAGCCTAAGCAGCTGCCCCTTTTCTTTTCTCCTTTTTAAAATTCTTGGTCTGAGAAAAAATTTAAGACTGTGACTTGCTAATAAAAACTACCATGATGATGCCTGTTTGCCATATAATAAGCATTTTCTCAAGATAACAAAACTTCTTTTGTATCTTATCTCATCAGTATTGTTTAGTGTAAGGAGTTGGGGACTGGGGATATGGAGATCTCAGTTCTGTTTCTCCTATGTCCGCTGAATAGTGTTGTGACCTTAGACAAGTGATTTTCCTTATCAGGGTCTCAGTTTCCCCGTTTGTGAAATGAAAGGGTTGAACTAAATGACTTCTAATGTCCTTTCCAATTATAATGTCTATAGTAAGAGGAGCTGAATCCCTTTATTATGAATGGGGAAGTGGGGACAAGAAAACTATATTAAATAGGACCTATAGGTTTCTCACCTACTCTGCCTTCTAGTTTCTGAATTGGTGGTATTTTTTTCCTAGTCCATCTAGGTGTCTCAGTGGATAGAGTTCTGGGTCTGGAGTCAAGAAAAACTCATCTTTCTAAGTTCAAATCTGGCCTCAGATACTTAACTAACTGTGTGACCCTGGGCAAGTCATTTGATGCTGGTTGCCTCAGTTTCCTCATCTGTAAAATGATCTGGGGAAGGAAAAGGCAAACCATTTCAGTACCTTTGCAAAGAAGACCCCAAATGGGGCCATGAAGAGTCAGAAATGAATGAAAAATAACTGACCCCTCCTCTTATTTATCTGAGTAACACTCTTCATACTCAATTGGTGGTACCAATGAGATACAAGTGAAGATATTTGTTTGTGGCATCTTCTTTTAATTTTTCTAAAGGTGATACTACTGTCTTAAAATCTTACTTTGGACAAAGCATACAGTTCAGATGTTCCAGTCCACAATACCACACCATAGATAGTCACCTATCCATAATACTTTTTCATTCCAGATTCCTCACTGGCCTTTCTCCATAAGGGCTATACATCAAGGTTACTCTTCCTTTAAAGAGAACCCAGATTGCCTAATTAGGTGTTATGTATTGGGGTGTTACCCTGCACACACTTAAATCACTTGCAGGTTCCGAGGAGCTCATAAAATTGTATGATATAATAACAGAAAGTTTGTTGCTGTATGAAACTGAAAAAGCTGAGATAAGTATGAAGGATATTTTATGATTTTGATTTACTGTCCTTCCAATTACATTATACAAAATTCAGCAGAATTTTCCACCATCATTAGGGGAATCAATGTTTTTCTTGTAGTAAATCACAAATACCACGATCAACATGAGGTCTGTAATTGACAGGTAACTGCTGATAAATAGTGTTCATTATTTTTCTAGTAGGACAAACTGGAAAGTCGGTGCCCATCATATTTACTTGGAAAATATGTTCCTCACATTACAAAATATACCTAGTCTCCAAATGTTAGAACTAAAATTATGGGGTCTTTCTGTTTCTGAAGTGCTGGAGTGCACAGGTGTGGTTTTACGGCCTTAACGAACTCTAACTTGAGGTCTCATTCCTCTCAATCTGGTAAATGAGGAGCTTCATGAGGCAGAGGGAGCTTAACTTTCTATTCTCTGTCACAGAAGAAACATACTCACACTGATGACGAGATATTGCTCTGATACTGGTGACTAGAATGGAATGACTAAACACCAGTGCTAACCTTGTTTACCCAAACAAATTGGTTCCCTAAACATGACAGTGAGCTATAGAAAAGAAATATGTCAGGCCACTTAAAAAATACAAGTATAGCAGAACTGAAGCTGGAAGACAGTGTTCACAATTTTCTGATTCAGGGAAATTAGAGGATGATTCAGAAATACTGTGATCAACTCTGTTGCTGGCCCAAAAAAAAATCACTTAAGGAGCAGACACATCATTCTTGGTAGGTAAAGAAAATATCTAACAAAAACCCCATCTACTCCTATTTTATTACTTAATATTTTTTTTCTTTCTTTCATTTTTGGGGCAAAAATTGGAACTGCAAAAACCAAAATGCAATATATACAGTAGTTGTAGGTGGTGGCGAGATTTCATCTCTTGGGAACAAATATGTGTTTGAATGATCTGCCTTTTCCTAACATGTACTGTTGAATCCTGTAAATGGTGTCCTTTAGAAATTCTTCTCTCTGTCTTTCTGGGTCATTTTTGCTCTTACATTCTTCTCCTCAGCCATTCCAATTATTACTTTTCTTCTCTTATTCACTCCTAAGAAATGCACATTTGCTTAAAAAATATTCAGGAGTCATAAGAAAGTTATTATCTTTAGCATGAAATTTTTGTTCAGTGTATTATCTTTATTTGGTAGATTTAGGCATTTTCTACTCTTGTGGTTGGAGATTCAGGACTAGGAAAAACATCTGCAGTTGTCCTGGAAGGAATGAAGAGTATCTTTTCCTCATTCCTTTCCCCATGACTATTTCCCACACCCCCACCTTAAAGTAATGTCCCTAGATTATCTTTTTCCCTCACACTAAAGAAGAAAATTTACTGTCATTGATTCACAAAACTATAAGATCAGATTTTATTTAGTTAAATGATCATTTATATAACAATAAATGACTAAGAAACAACTTTTGCATTGATGCCCTGAATTTTATTCATGTAGCGTTACATGGGGAAAGGAACTAGCATCAATAAAGTGCCTACTGTGTGCCAGGCTCTATGCTAAAGGCTTTAGAGATATCAGATTTGATCTTCCCAACAGCTCTCTGTTAGGTAGGTACTATTACAACCCCTATTTTACAGTTGAGGAAATTGAGGCAGAAATTAAATGATTTGCCCAAGGTCACACAGCTAGAACATATCTGAAGCTGGATTTGCACTCAGATCTTCCTGATTCCAGGATCAGTGTTTATCCTTAAACCACCTAGCTAACCATCAGAAGGGGCTCAGTTAGAAAGAAAGAAAGATTAATATATGTGCGGGTATATATGTGTCTATGTATATGAGTGTACGTATTTTGCCATGAGATGGCAACACTCTCAGAATCTACTCTCATCTCAGTACATTTAACCTTGATTAAGTGCCTTCTATGTGTAGAATATTTCTAAAAGAGATAAGTTTGGCCGGGACACAACCCCTGCTCTCATAAAGTTTCATGATGTTCCTTTGTTGTTTTACACCAACATTCAATAAATGTAGTTGATATGGTTCACTGTTAACAGTAGGTTGGAATGAGTCTATGATGCTGAGACCTGGTCTAGACTTCAAAGACTATTTCTGCTCTTCTGATAGGGTAGGCCATATTTATTCTGGCTGAGAAGTCATAGATCTATCCTTGCCTGCTGAATATTGCACTTTAAAGCCCTATATAAATGTTAGCTATTACTCTTTTTTTTCCTTTTTCTTCCCAGGAGCTATCAAGGCCAAGTGTGACTGCCAGCAAAGAGCTGGTAGCAGCCAAAGAGGCTGAGCATGTCAGACTTCTCTCCCAGCCTGCCACACACACTTAAAACCTAAAGGAAATAAGCAGGGATCAATGGGAGGAAGGGAGCCAACCAGGTGAGCAACCACATCTGTCTGAAGTCTGAAGGCAACAGGAAAGGATCCCTGGCATTTAGATTCGTTTGGCAAGATTGAGACATGACCTGAGCTTACACTAAATTACCTCACAATGAATTATTTTTACCTTGCACTTTAAATGTCAGGATGACTCCACTGAGTTTTTTGGCTGGGGAAAGACAGAATACATCAAAGGCTGGTAATTAGTCTGCAGGTGTGGCTGATGGGATTGCCAGTCATTTGTCTCCTTTTAGCAAAGGGTTAATTTCTGACTTTTTCTCAAACTGGCTTATGTTGATTTGGGGAAGGAACAAGAGATTTTCCATAGAGTTATATGTTTCCAGTGTGTGTGTGTGTGTGTGTGTGTGTGTGTGTGTGTGTGTGTGTGTGTGTGTGCGCGCGTGGGAGCGCGCGCACGCGAGCACGTGCATATGTTTCCTTAGGTGCAGCCAGGGCTAGTATTTCACTGATTTATTCAGTGGAGAGGGTGGAGGGAGTCTCACTATACCAGTCATTGGGGTTCATACCATGGCGCCACTGTGCAAATGAACTCCTTTATAATGTGTACTTTTGCTACTTAAGTAAGTAAATTCCCTTGGATAGGCTCCATGGCTGCCTTGACTTATAATGAATTCTGATCGGTAGTCAAGTAGTACTAAGGCAAGGTTCCAGTGTGATATATGATTTGGCTTTTGCTCCCCTCCTTACCCAGATTTTTCAGTTAAATCTTATCACTAAGTGGAGCAGGAATAATTATGGTAATTGCAACATGAAAGGGTTTTCAAGTCTGAATGGCATTTTAGAAATCTTGGCTTGGCTTCTACTCCATAAGCAACATAGATTATATAAGAGATGCTATTTATTCAAAGTAGCATTAAATGCAGTCTGGGATATCTTCAAAGACTACTTTTTGAATGAAATGGGGTGAAAGGAAAAGAATTAGTTATGTTTAGAATGCAAATCAATTGTCTTTGCTTTCTAGTACTTTTCCTAGTGTGTTTAGAAATTTTTCTTATGTCTTTAGACAGAAGCAATCTGAACCCCAAGATGTCTCAGAGGTATTTTGCTGCCTGGCCATAAGCTATTTAAAATTTGGAAGTTTTTAATTTTTGGAGCAATTAGTGTTAAAAACTTAAAGTAGATTAGGTAAAATTATAGGGGTATATATTCTTGAATTATCATGGTGCCTATGTCTTGAAGACTTGAAGACTATGTCTCCATATCATCCCAAATGCTTAATTTTTGTTGTTGTTCCAAGAAACACAGGTGATAGAGATTAAAAAAGGCGGCCAGTGATAAGTATCTGGCTCCATCTTACTAGTTGGTGTTTGCCAATCTGTTGGGGAGACAGGAGGAGGAAAAATGACAAAATGCAAAAATGATACTGTCAATTTGGGTTGAAAAAAAATTCACATATATATCAAAAAAGGGGAAGGAAACAACAGAAGGTAAGCTAATGTAGTTGTGAACCAGAATGAAGCAAAGGCACCGCTCTCTTGAACCATGTTACCAAAGAGCCTTGTACGTGGGGGGTCAGGCATGTTCCTAGATGCAGAAGCGAATCTCCAGAAGTGTTAAAATAAAACTTCCCAAGTTCTTGCATGATATTATACTTTATTTTTAATCGTTTAATAGTTCTCATTATTTATTACAAAGTTTCTTTCTCTGTGTCAGAATTGTAAAGATAATGGACATGTTGACTCATGCCAACCCCTGCAACACTGTGGCAAAATGCTTGTTATATTGGTTACCACTTTTGCTTCTCCTATTCCTTTCTTTCCTTCCACCCCTCTTGTATGCACGTGTAGTTTTGCCCTCCCCTAATTTTTCCTTTTTTCTCCTAACTCTCCCTCCTCACCTCCTTCCTCTCCTCCATCTCTTTCTTTCTACACCACCTCAGCTTATTTTCTTCTTCCCTTGCTGGCTAGAGAACGTCAGGTGGCCGTCTTGGCACAATTTTGCCTTTTTTTTGAACAATGTTACTCAGGGACTTCTATTTATTATGCCTCGGGCACATACTCTCTCTAGTACCATTCCTCTCAGAGGGACAGGGAATAATCTTTGCAGCAAAGGAAGGTGAAGTTGTAGCCACGTTATTGTTATAACATAGCCAACTGTACGGAACAGATTGGGCTGAGATTGGAACAGCTGGGGCTGGCACAGTGAATCTTGACTCTTCTCACAAGAGTTCTGGCACTGCCAAATCGTCACACTTGAAGGGGAAAGACAGGCAAGGAAGGTTAAGGGGATAGTGGCTCCTCCTGTGGGCATTTTAGTTTCTGTGATTTACCTTTGCCAACCAGACAGTAGTTTATAGAGCTGATGAATTGTGGGCCTATTTTAATACTCAAGACCTCTCTCCGGGTCTCTCTCACTCTGTCTCCCCCTGTTTCTGTCTCGCTTTCTGCCTTTCTCTATGTCTGTTTCTCTCTCCCTTTCTTACTGCCTCTATTTCTCTGTCTGTCTGTGCCTCTTACTCTGTCTCTCACTTTCACTCTTTCTCACTCTCTCTTCCACTTTTTATACCTCTCAGTTACTTTTTTATCTCTCCATATCTTTTGCACTCTGTCTCTTTATCTCTGTCTCTCTCTGTCTCTCTCTCTCTGTCTCTCTCTCTCTCTCTCTCTCTCTTTCTCTCTCTCTCTCTCACTCATTCTGTCTCTCTCTCGCTCATATTTTTCCTGTTACAGTTAGTATTGTTTTTCATCTGCTGTGTTAGATATTGCTCCATTGCAGGTTTGAAAGTGCAGAATGAGATGATTTTTAATGTCATCACATGTGGTTGTTTGACTGACATCATCTTCTGATGCCTCATTGCAGCATGGAGGTGAACCTGGGTTCAGGAAAGCTATGTTAGTGGAGCTCGTGTTCTGGCAGGCCCTGACAATCTGGAGGGCCTTTGACTGAACGCCTACTGACAGGCTGCATTCAGAGTGCTTTGTTACTAGGGAGGCCACCAAGTGAAGAGTTCTTCAGCCAAAGGTACTGGAAACCATCGACTGAGGTGTAGAAGGCTTGTAATATGCAACAGGGCAGGACATGCCTGTACTAAGGAAGCCACAGATTTCCAAAGCATTGAAATACTTTTTTGAAAAAGACCAAAATTATTTATTTCTCTGAGATTTTTTTTTCAAGTGTGGGTGACACTAATCAGTTTTAGAAGGGTGCTAGAATTTTAGGGCTATAGGACAGCTTTGATAGGAATACCATCAATATGAACACAAACCATCATTGAATTTGAATCATGGATTTAGAGCTGGGAGGGACCTGAGAGACCATCAGATACAGGCTCCTCATTTTACACGTGAGGGAACTGAAGCTCAGAGGGGTTAAGTGCATGGCTGAAGAACTCAGAGGCACTAAGAGACAGAGGTGGGATTTTAGCTCAAGTCCTTTAACTCCAAAATCAATGCTCTTTGGACTTTTTATATAATTAGTTTGTGATAATAATTCATATTCAAATAGCAATTTAAAGGCTACACGGCACTTTTCTTGAAAACAATCCTATGAGGTGGGTATTGGACATATCCCTATTCTTTACCTTTTCCTGGTGATTCATAGTGAATACATAAGAGAGAAATAAAAAAAAAAAATTGCTGTGTGAGGTCTGAGTTGGGGCAAGTTCATTACCAAGTGGAAAAGGCTTAATGACAAAGGTGAAATCTGAGTTGGGCATTGAATGAAATGTAAGAATTCAGCAAGAATGATGAAGAAGGCATCCCAAGCATAGGGAACAAAATGAACCAAAGCACATAGACGGGAAGATATCGAGGTAGGGGTGGTGAATAGTTCTAATTGGTTGGAACACTGAGCATAAGGAGGGGAATAGTATGAGAACAATTTAGAAAGGTAGGGCAGAACCAGATTTTCTAGGGTCTTGAATGACGAATTTATGAGTATTTATTTTAATCAAGTGTCAAAAAGGGAGCCATTGAAAGCTTTTATGCAAAAGAGATGAATGACCAGATTTGAATGTCAATCTTAGGAGGGATGTGAAGCAAAGTTTGGGGAGTAGAAAATGAGAAGCTGCTATTCATACCCCAGTAGGATATATTTGAAATCAAAATGGAAGTAAACCTGTGGAGTAAAATGAATTAGAGTACTTTGTAAAAGAAATGGTGCAGAAATGGAAAACACTAACCTAAGTAGTCTTCCTTAAATTTTTCCCTTAAATGATGTTAAATTTAGTTTTCATTGAGCTTGCAATTGTGTCCTGAGTATGACAGCCTATCAATAATTTGTGCATGCAGATTCACTGAAATTTCAAAGGACATTATTTCTGTATTAACATACTCAAGTGGCATCTTTCCACCTCCTCATGCCCAACCTCCAACTTTCATCCAAAGGCTGCCAGCTTCCATTTGGCTGCCTTTCCAGATCAAGTTGATTCTTAGATTTTACAAATGGAATTATGAAATACAGCTCTTTCCATATATTTTCATTTACTCTACTTGTGGTTAAGCATAAGATTTGTTTGGTTTAGGAGTAGAAGTTAACTTAATCCCATGATTTTGTTTTGTTGTGTCAGAAGATAGCCGTTTTTTTTTAAAAGTGGGGTTGGATGTCATATACAATGTAGCTCACTTTTCTCAGGATAATTTTAATTTCTTAACTGGAAAACTGTTACTGGGAAACTGGATTTTTTGTCTCCTCCTTAAATTCTTCTTTGAAAGGGGAAAAGACTGCTCAAAAATATTATGGACTGAGATGAGGGAATAAGGGAAGAGATAGGACAGGTGAAAAGTGGTTTTAAAATGTTGCTTATAGATCAGGAAATCAAACTAGATGTTTGTCTGTGACCAATTATAAGTTTAAACATTATAATCATTATAATCTTGTCTTGCATTAAGTCCATCTTGAGTGAATGAATGTGACCATTAGGGAGGAAGACCCTTGAATACAGGAAATTCAATATTAACTAGAGATATTTTTAGAAACTGAGTTTCTTTTTTGAAGCATGAATCCTTGGCTAGTGCTGGCCTTACCTGTACACAGGTGTGATATGATTTAAAGGGTGCCAGGAGGGAATCCATTTTACTAAAAAGTCTTCTTCCACTACTCTGTGACTTAACTTTTAAGGAATTATTACTTTGAATTACATACTTTGCCTTCAGGAATAAAATATTAAATACAAATATTCCTGGGAGAGATAACACATTTATGTGCCAGGATAAAAATACTTTTTGAGACTGCTTTTATTCCGGAAGAGAGGGTTGGGAAAATGATGAAAAGTTGTATTTCGATACATAGATACTTCTAGAGTTGAAGACCAGTTGGGGTAAATTAGATGGCAGGTTCCAGTCGCCACCATAGTAGAGTACAATGCATCGAAAATCGGCCCAAAAGTAAGGAGAAGATCACAGTAGGCAGGCGTGATGATATGAAAGACAAACTGATCTAGTTTACAGTACTGCAAAAATCACCCTAACTCAGCCTTACATTCAAATCTATGCAAAAATAATTGTTAGGTCTTGCTCTCTATGAGGATTTCTGCAAGTGTCCTAGTAGGTGTATAGACTAATTTATAAGAGCTGCAAATGATTTCATATAAGACAGCTCTTTACCTTACATGTAGACTTATTTTGAAGATGAAGTTTTATGAATGTTCCCTTCAAAGTTGTTGGTTTGTTGTTTTTTTTTTTCCACAATTTTTAAACTCCAGTCATTATCAGGAACTTTTATTAGCAAACATTTCAAGTGCTCACATGTCCATGTATTAGACCGTAGTAACTACACATATGAAGATATGTGAGACACAGTTCTTGGCCTTGAGGGGGAAATAATTATCTAGTTTGAGAGATAGGATGCATGTGAGTGAAAGGTAAATGGTACTAACCATAGACTTTGTTTTAAGGACATGACTCTAAGGTAAGGCAAGGCAAAGCAAGTTTGGTGACTTACTTAAAGAAGGACATGAGGCTATATATACATTGCATCTTTTACTGAATCAAAATAATTCTTAAATTATTTTGCATCTTGGGTGAGAAGAAAATTTGCCTGGTCATGAAAAATCAAAGGGATTCAACAAACCTTAAGGCAATATAATAAACGGTTATTTGTAATTTTCTATTTGCCTGTGATCAGTCTAGGTAGATCTATCTGATATGCCACTGACAGATGCTTCCTTCTTTGGTTGATTTCTTGGTTCTAAAAGGTTTTTTTTTTTTCTGGTTTTGTTTCATTTTATTTTAAGGTTGGGTACTTTTTCTAAGTCGATGTGGGTACAGGGTATCTTCATATGCATACATCTCTCTGTACCTTGCTATTCCTTATGTGATAGGAGGTGGAAGTACTAGGGCCACAAACTGCTTTGAGTTGAGCCCACTTCCCTTTACCCCTAAAGACTATGAAGCAGTTAGACCAACATCAATCAAGGAAAAGCCACAGGCTGTACTCCCACCGTTGGAGCAGGTGCATTGGGTACTCATGGCTTGTTCACATGATCAGTGCACACCTCTATGTATCAGCTAGTGGTGTTAAGTTACCCTTGTCTAGACAGACCTCTGCACTAAAAACTAGTTTCTTTCTTTCTACCTCTCCCTCCTTCCCCCCTCCCCTCTCTCTCTCACTTTGAGCAGGTTTAGATTCAGGTTCACTCTATCAGATAAGTAATCTTGAGCTGGTCTCCTTTTTCCTTTGCTTGCTGTGAGCCATGTTTTATGATCACCCTGAAATGGGAGCAGCTAGGTTACACTTTTCAGATAGTAAACAGGAAAACACTAGCTGGTTTCCTGGGGACAGGGGAGAAAAACAGTAAGTTTCTAGAAATTGTAAAAAGGAGAAAAAGTTTAAATTAAGACTAAAGAAGGAATAAAAAAGAAGAAAACCGGGAGTACTTGAGGCAGTTAAGGTAAAGAAAGAACTGTCACTGCAGAGAAAGACCCTCTCACACCATCCCAACAAAAAGTTGTTATTGTAGCTAACAAGTTGTGTGGCCTGGTGTTTCTTGGAATTTAGGGGGTTTCTCTTAAATCTCCAAGTAATTTGGGCTTTTAAAATATAAGGTACCAATCCCTAGTAAGGTGTTAATTTATATGTTGACTTTTGATAAAAATGTTATGGTACATATCCAAAAATTTTGGTGGATCTGAAGCATCTACATTGAGGTAGTATTTCACAACCTATCTTTTCAGAACATCAAAATATTTGTGTGAGTGTAGAGGGTAACTAGGGTTGTGCAGTGGTTAGAGTACCAGGCTTAAAGTCAGGAAGACTCTTCTTTCTGATTTGAATTCTGGACTTAGACAATTACTTGCTGTGTGACCCCAGGCAAGTCACTTAACCCTGTTTGCCTCAATTTCCTCCTCTCTAAAATGAACTGGAGAAGAAAAAGACAAACCATTTCGAGAAAACCTCAAATGGGGTCTTAAAGAATCAGGCATGACTGAAAGGAATGAACAAAAATAGTGTAGGAGACCATACGACATAGTAGAAAAGAGCACTGAATTTTGGGAACCTATAGGAACTTAGGTCAACGGAGGGGGCTAAGTAGCAGTCTTTTCTTGATGGTCCTTTCCAACTCCAAATCCTGTGAACCTGTGATTTTTTTTTTGTGGGCAGAATTTGACAATTTTGACCTCTTCAATTTGATATGTTATTCCTGTGTGTTAGCTCTGCCTCCTGGAAAACACTGAATCAGGATTTACTGGAGTGATCACATTTGCTTATCACAAAATAAATCACTATATGCCGTGGTGAGTGGAATTTTCTAGATTAAAATAGGTGTATTTATTTCAAAAATAATATTTTGAAATCCCATTAAAGAAAAAATCCCCCAGATAACTGTATATCTTGCCTACCTCTAGTTCTGACTCTATGGTTATATACTCTTCAAAGCAAAATGTCCAAGACATTCATTTGAGAGCAAGCAAAATACAAACATTAAAATTTATTTTTCTAAGTTTGAGAATTTTGAGGCAGGAGTAACATTTGTCAGTGGGTGGGCAAACCTGACCTTCATCTGTTGAATGAAACCATTCATTCCTTTATTCAGCAAACATTAATGAAGCATTGCAACCGAGAGATAGAGGTGAAATAAAATATAATCTTTGCCCTCATTTTTATGCAAAAAGGAAATGACACATATACACTAGTTATAATTCAAGTATTTTCTCTTCTTTCTTTTTTTAAATGTTATGTTAATTTTTAGTTTACAACATTCATTTCCACAAGATTTTGAGTTACAAATTTTCTCCCCATCGTTACTCTACCCACCACCCCAGAACAGTGATCCCACTGAATACCCCCTCCCCAAATCTGCTCTCTCCTATATCCTTCCCCATTCCCCCTCCAGCTTTCCAGTAGGGCAAGATGGATCTCCATACCCCAGTGCCTGATATCTTATTTCCCAGGGCATGTATTTTTTTTTAAACATTTGATTTTAAAACTTTGAATTCCAGATTCTTTCCCTTTTTCCCTCATTACCCACCATTACTGGGAAGATAAGCAATTCAATATAGGTTGTACACGTGTAGTTACACAAAACATTTTCATAGTGGATATATTGTAAAAGACTGACTATGTTTCCCTCCATCCTATCCTGCCCCCACTTGTTCTACTTTCTACTTTGACCCTGTCCCTTTTTAAAAGTGCTTCTAACTACCCTTCACTGCCCTGTTTGCCCTCCCTTCTATCATCCCTCCTCTTATTCCTTCCCCCCCCCCCCGCTACTTACCTATAGGGTAAAATACCCAAATTAGTGTGTATGTTATTCCCTCCTTAAGCCAAATTCAATGAGTAAGGTTGACCCATTCCCTTTTGCCTTCCTGTTCTTCCCCTCCATTGTAACAGTTTTTCCTTGCCTCTCTTTTATGAGATAATTTACCCTATTCTGTCTCTCCCTATATCTTCTCATTATGTTCCTCTCTCACCTCTTAAATTTTATTTTTTAAATATCATCCTTTCCTATCCAATTGATCCTGTGCCCTCTCTCTACGTACACATATATACACATACTCACATATGTATTCATATGCACATATACCCTCCTATATATACATATATATGTATATATATACATTTATATTCCCTTCAACTATCCTCATATTGAGAAAAGTTTCATAAGTTACAATTATCATTTTTCCATGTAGGAATATAAAAATCTCAACTTTGTTAAGTTCCTTATGATTTTTTTTCCGTTTACCTTCTCATGCTTCTCTTGCTTCTTGTATCTGAATGTCCAATTTTCTATTCAACTCGTTTTTTTTCATCAAGACTTCTTGAAAGTCCTTTATTTCATTGAATTACCATATTTTCCCCTGGAACATGATACTCAGTTTTGCTGGGTAGGTGATTCTGCATTTTAATCCTAGCTCCTTTGACCGCCAGAATATCATATTCCAAGCCCTTTGATCCCTTAATGTAGAGGCTGCTAGATCTTGTGTTATCCTGATTGTGTTTCCACAATATTTAAATTGTTTCTTTTTGGCTGTTTGTAATATTTTCTCCTTGATCTGGGAACTCCAGAACCTGGCTATAATATTCCTAGAAGTGTTCTTTTTGAGATCTTTTTCAAGAGGTGATCTGTAGATTCTTTCAACCTCTATTTTGCCCTCTGGTTCTAAAACATCAGGGAAATTTTCCTTGAGAATTTCTTGAAGGATGATTTCTAGGTTCTGTTTTTTTATCATGGCTTTCAGGTAGTCCAATAATTTTTATATTATCTTTCATGGATCTATTTTCCAGGTCAGTTGTTTTCCCAATGAGATATTTCACATTACCTTCTATTTTTTTTTGGATCTGTTTAATAATGTCTTGATTTCTCATAAAGTCACTAGCTTCCCTTTGCTCCAACCTAAATCTTAAGGAATTATTCTCTTCAGTGAGCTTTTGAGATTCTTTTTCCATCTGGCAAATTCAGCTTTTTAAAGCATTCTTCTCCTCATTGGCTTTTTGGGCCTCTTTTACTATTTGAGTTAGTCTATTTTTTTTTTTTTGCTTTGTTTTGGAGGGCAATTGGGGTTAAGTGACTTGCCCAAGGTCACACGGCTAAGTTTTTGTTTGTGTGAGTCAAGTATCTGAGGCCGGATCCGAACTCAGGTCCTTCTGACTCTAGGGCCGGCGCTCTACTCACTGCACCACCTAGCTGCCCCCAAGTTAGTCTATTTTTAAGGTGTTATTTTCTTCAGTTAGGTTGTTGACTCTCTTTTCATTATTTTCTTATATCATTCTCATTTCTCTTCCCAATTTTTCCTCTACTTCTCTTACTTGGTTTTCAAAATCCTTCTTGAGCTCCTCTATGGCCTATAAGCAGTTCATATTTTTTTGTTTTGCCTTTTTGGAGGGCAATTGGGGTTAAGTAACTTGCCCAAGGTCACACAGCTAGGTTTTTGTTTGTGTGTGTGTTAAGTGTCTGAGGCTAGATCTGAACTCAGGACCTTCTGACTCCAGGGCTGACGCTCTACTCACTGCGCCACCTAGCCGCCCCAGCAGTTCATATTTTCTTGGAAGCTTTTGGTACAGAAGTTCTTACTTTGTTGTCTTCCTCCCATTCCATGCTTTGATCCGTTTTGTCCCCAAAAAGGAATCTAAGGTTTAACTTCTATGCTTGCTTTGCTTCCTTTCATGGGAGGTGTTTTCAACAAGTTAAGATAGAATGGGTCAGTAAGAGTCCTTTTCTCATGTGGCCCATATAGAGTAACAGTGGGCTATGGTGGAGGATAAATGGGAGAATGGGGGGAAAGGAAGTAAATGGAAGCAACCCCCTCTCCTCACAAGTTGTATAATTATTGTGCGATTTATTTCATCTTTCTGATTTTGTTTCCCATAGGGATAATAACATCACAGGGCTGTTATGAGGCTGAGACAAGGCAAAGTCAATGTCAGAATAGTGGCACTATCAGAAAGCTTAGGGTTTTGACTGAGTTCACAAAGAGATCAGATAATTGACCTGGGATTGAAACTCACTCCTTGTGACTCCAGATCCAAAGTTCTTTGTATTGATATTTTTTGGAGACAAATTGGGCAACTATTTTTTTTTAAATGCACAAACATTTGTCATGTCTTTCAGTTTTACCTGTTTTTAAACAAACATTCCTTTTAGATCACCTCCTTGTTTAATTAGTCATCAACCACTGATTAAACTCTTACTATTTGTAGAATTTTCCCCTCAGTTTCTATATAGTATACATTTTCAGGAATCTACATATAATTGCCACATATGTAGATTTTTTATCACTAAATTTGCTACTCAGATATCATTGTTATGTGTTAAAGACTCAAAGAAGGCAAAATATGAACTCCCAACACAATAGAAATAAGTAACGCTGTAACAGACTTGCAAAAGTCTTGTGCATTGCATCTTACCATATTTTTCTGAGCCCCTCAAAGCTGTTTCTTTAAGACAGAACTAAAGAAGAAAAAAACTAGCTAACATATTAAAGTGCATTTGTTTTCTCAAAATCACCTATTTGCAGAATTTCTGAGGTTGAGGGGACTTCTGGGGCCATATGGTCCAACCCATATCTAAGTAAGAATCCCCTTTACTCAATTAGTAGTTTTCTGCAAACAAGTTGTTTTTGAACACTGAAATCTTTATCCTTAGATCTAATAATAATGTGTTTGCATCAAAGATCAAAGGTTCTCAGCCTTTTAACCTTGATTACCACTAACGTGACTGAAGAGTGAATGTGTGTACAGATCTTTCATCCCAGTGTGCCAGGGACACTAAGTGTCACTAAGACCTTTTGGCAGGTCTTACCAAACCAGAAATTCAATGATGATGATTTTGGTGATCATTTATTCAGTTGTTTCAGTCAAGCCTGGCTCTTTGTGACCCCATTTGGGTTTTGTTTTGTTTTGGTTTGGTTTTTTGGTAAAGATACTGGAGTGGTTTGCCATTTCCTTCTCCAGCTCATTTTGCATATGAGGAAACTGAAGCAAACAGGATTAAATGACTTGCCCAGGGTCTCATAGCTAATAAGTATCTGAGACCAGATTTGAACTCATAAAGATGAATCTTCCTGACTCCAGACCTGGCACTTTATCCACTGTGCCACCTAGCTGCCTATAGTGATGATAGCCAGCATTTATATAGTGCCTATTATTGCTTTACAAATATTTTGATCTTTTTGATAAAAAATGTTTGATCTTTTTAACAACCCTAGTATATGTAGGTTATATACTCAGTAATATATTGTTTCTAGGGTGTGAGGATCAGCCTATATTGCTTTGAAGAGTCCCATTACTAGGTTAGTTTTAAGGTAGAGTGTTTTTCTGCCATTTCCACTTCAAAAGCTCCTGTGTGACCTTGGGCAAGTTACTTAACCTCTGCTGGACTCAGTTTCCCCATCTGTAAAATGGAGATAATAAAAGTGTCCACCTCCCAGGGTTACTGTGAGGATCAAAAGACATAATTTGTGTAAAGCATGTTGCACATCTTAAAGTTCTACATAAAAACTATGGTTGTTTATTATTATATATTTATATTATTTTAATCATTATATTATAAATATAATTATGTAATTATAACATATAATTATAATATTGACTATAATTAATATATTTATATTATAGATTATATTACATATACTATATTACATTATTATTTATTCTATATTTTACAATATAATAAAATTAACTATCATTATTCCTAACTAATAGGAGGCTTGTAATTTGTGTTGGTTAAAAGAGAACCCATACCTCTCAAGAATCTCTAATGTATTGAAGAAGTAAGACTTTTAAAAATGTTAGGGGAGTTTTGTGAAGGCCAAATGAGGAAATGATTGATTTTTCAAGGTGAAAGTATGTCCATAGTTGACAAAAAGTATCACTGTTTATTTGACAGCTTTGTGAATATAGACTAAGAATGACTTCACTTTCTTAATATTGTTACTGCTGATAGAGAAGTAATTTTGGTGGAAAGAATAATTCACAATTCTGATAACTTCATAATAGTGGCTTTAGGGGCCAAACTGTTTCTATGTCCTATACTCTGTAATGGTTACATTGCTTGATGAGGTTAAACACTGGTTCTCTTTTTCCTCCTTTTTCCATGGTGTATCACCTAGACATGTTTTTCTACCCTGTCAGAACAGGAGAGATTACTCCAGTGGCCAATGAAACCAAAGGACAAATCATTTGGAAGTATTAATGGCATTAAGAGGAACTTGAAAGAACAATACTTTTTCTTTTTTTTAATCCTTTCTTGAAAAATGTTTTGACAGATTTTACCTGCTTTCTTCATGAGTTCCTGGCTTTGAAATCAAATGTGGTTTTAATACACAGCAGGTGTCATTAGATCAGTTGCTGAAGGAAAGCTGAGATGGGGGTAGGAGGGGATTAGTTTGATTACTTCATGGCATGACACATCTGTGAATATTAGAATATAGAAGGAGATGGATATTCAGGTTTAGATCAGGAGCATCTGAACGGAGGAGGCCTGGAGTTTAGGTTAAAGATGGCTATCCATCTAGAAATTCAGATACTCATCTTCCAGTGTCTGCCAAAAGGGTTGTCAGCCTCATGAGGGCAGTCTGTTTCTATTTGTGAAGGTCTGGTTCTTCCCTGAGCAGTAACAATTTCAGAAGCATAGATTCTCATGTAATATCCCAACACTTCTTTTTCTGATACTGGTGCAAAATTGGAAGTGACCGGAACTTCTCAACTTCTCAAAATGAAAAGCTCTGTAAGGTGTTCAATTATTTTTTTTAAATAGCAATGATCAGGGGTGGCTAGGTGGCACAATGAATAGAGCACCAGCCCTGGAGTCAGGAGGACCTGAGTTCAAATCCAGCCACAGCACTTAATACTTACTAGCTGTGTGGCCTTGAGCAAGTCACTTAACCCCAATTGCCTCTCCAAAAAAATAAAAGCAAAAAAAAAAAATTAGCAAGGATCCTGAAAAATGAGTTTTTCCTCAGAATCAAATTCATGTATTTTTTTTAATTCTTTGTCATATAATTTAATTTTAAATATTATACATATAATATATCCACCTATATGTGTTTCTGTATGTATATGTCAATACACAGACATGTATGAATGAGATTCACATGTGTTACATATGCATATGTGTATATGTTGTGTATATTATACTATATCGTGCATATTGATACATAGATATATATGCATATATTATATGTATCATGTGTGTCTTGTATATAGTATGTATGTAAAATATGTCACATGTATGTATACAAATGTCTCATATGTGCTCTGTATATATCTCATAATAATATGTATATATAATGTACAATATATGTGTATATAATATGTTGCTGCATATGAGTCTATATGTGTGTACATGTCTTTATGTGTGGGTGTATATAAATCTACCTGTCTATATCTATATTTCAATCTCTATATCTGTTTGTCCATCTGACTCTACTCTGTGTGGGGTACCATGCTACTCCTCGGTGATCCAAAGACAAAATAAAACAGTTCTTGCTGGAACTTAGATTCTACCGTGAGGGTATAATATATACATACTTGAATATACAGTAGCACCAAGTAGGTTGAAGAGGGAGAGGTTATTGATAACACCTGAGCTGTGCATCTAAGAGGAAGAGGGAGTGTATTCCAGAAACTGAGACCTATTTGTGCAGACAGACATTGAAGGAGGTGGGGGGGAGTAGAGCATCCCAAATAGGAAACAGCCAGTGGGCCAGTTTGAAAAGAACAAAAATCACAGGAAGGGGAATACTATAAAATGACTGGGATAGTAGGTGTGAGCCAGATTGAGGAGGACTTTAAATTCTAGGCTTAAGATTTTGTATTTTATTTTAGAAGTAATAGGGAGCCATTGTTATTTTTTTTGTTGAGGATTGTAGTGGGGGGTGGGGCAGGGGAGAGGGTGGTTACACAGTTGTTAAGAACCCATCAATTGTGTAGGAGGAGTATTGAAGAGGGAAGGAAGGGAATGGAGGTGAGGAGACCAAATACAGATTAGAACTTTGTTTTGTGCTTTTGTTCCCTTCTTTTTCCACAGGTAAGTACTTTTTGAATTTAGGTTTTTTTTCTTCCTTTTGTATATGAGAGAAAAATAAAACTTCTTTACACTGATTTAATTTAAAAGGACCAAATTTAAATTTGGCCAGTTTTTTCATGAAATAATGATGAGCAGGGCAGATAGGTGGTGTGCTTGATAAAGCACTGGGCTGGGAATCAGGAACACTCATCTTCCTGAGTTCAAATGTGACCTCAGATACTTACTAGCTGCGTGACTTTGGGCAAGTCACTTAACCTTGTTTCCTCAGTTCCTCATCTGTAAAATGAGCTGGAAGAGGAAATGGCAAACCACTCCAGTATATTTGCCAAGAAAACCCCAACTGGGGTCATGAAGAGTTGGACATGACTGAAATGACTGAATGAAATAATGAGTCAAGGACCTTTCTGGGCTGCCTCCGTGACTGCTGTTGCTTTCCTGGGACCCTGTGAGAAAAATCATTTTCCTCTCTCAGCCAGGCAAAACAGGGACACTGCCATTTACCAGCTGCTTAAGTAGAGTTTGAGTTTTAATGAGAAAATAAAAGGAAAGTGTCTAGCCTATTCAAGAGATCAGCATAGAATAGTGTAATCAATAAGAGGGTGGATTGCTTTTTTTTTTAAGTGTCTGTGTATTAGCATAGTATAGTGTTGAGTAATGTGTATCTTTAGGCAGTCTGATCTAATCCTCCTTATTGGATAACTTCCACTTTACACTCTCCCAGGGAACAATATATTAAATACAGTATTTTGAATTATCTGTTGAATCCTACTGTCTGGTTTTGGCAAGTCTCAAGGAAAATAAGAATATTCCTTAGAATTGTTTGGAACTTTCCCAGGGAGGCCTGCTTCATACTGTGGGAAACACTGGTTTAGAAGATAACACTCACAGAACTCCTAGTCCAGAGGACACTGAGAGAAAAAGACTTTACATTCTGAAAGTTTGGGAGACACAGAAGTCAGACATAGATGATTTTGCCTATCACAGGGGCTGGAGAAGTCCAAATTGTGTGCTGCCCTTTCCATATGTTGGTATAAGTCATTTCCTTTTAAACTACTCCCTATTTATCAGGCCCTCATCCTGTTTTGTTAACATGCTGAACTTAGAGCAGCTGATGTAGTCACGAAATGGGAAAAGAGAGAAAATGTGGATGGTAGTAAATGGAGAGGATTTGGAGTGGCTGTGATGTCTGCAGTGCAGCTTGTCCTGGTCCTGCCCTGGTCCTGTAGTAGAGAAACACTAGACTAAGCTTGAAACATCAAGCAATTTTAAGCATAAAAATAACAATAGCTTGCATTTATAAGGTCTTAAGATTTCCAAAGCACTTCTTGTGTGACCTCATTCACAAGACCCTGTGAGGATTGTAGTCATTACTGAAGCCATTTCACAGTTGAGGCTGTTAAAATAATTCAGTCAGTCAATAAGCATTTATTAAGTACCTACTATATGCTAGCACTGTGCAAAGCACTCTAGATACAAAGAAAGATAAAAGACAGTTTAAATGATTTGCTCAGGGTCAGTTAGGATCAGAAGCAAGATTCAATCTCAGGTTTTCCTTTCTCCAAAACTATCCAATGTATGACATAACTGCCTATCAGACTTTAGAGAACTTCTGCTTTGAGATAAAAGAGTAAATCAAATGTAAAACTTAAGGGATGAGTAGCAACACAAATGAAAAAATAAGATTTGGAGAAGGCCCTTTGAATACTGGTGTACTGTAATAAAAATAATGAAGTTTACCAAAGACTACATTCAAGACTCAGATAACATTCAGCTGTTATCTTGTGTCTTAAGAATGTCACAGATGGGTTTTTGGCACCTATAAAATATAATACTGCCACTATTCATCTTGATACTAAAATGGAACTGAATCTTCAAGGGTTAAAATGTACCACTGTTCTACCTTATCAGATGACCTTTTCTCAAATTTAAGGTCTTCCAAAACAGCATTGTTATCCTTAGATATGTAAAAAAAACGAACTTATAGAGTATGTTTTATTCAGTTCTAGTCGTTAATCATACAACTCAGGTGAAGTTTATTGAGTGAGTGGCTATTGGCAGATAGTATCAGTGAAAGTGATAAGAATTATGTGTATTAAATAGTCTGTTGTGGTCTAGGGTACCGGTTTGCAGAGCCATAACTTTTATCCAAGGGAAGGGAAGGGAAGAAAAGAAAAGGAGGGAACAAAAGGAAAGGGGAGGAGAGGGGAGGGAAGAAGGGAAGAAAAGAAAGAAGGAAAGACAGAAGAAAGGAAGAATTTATTAAGTGCTTACTGTTAGACATACAAATATAAGCAAAACAGAAGACAGCCACTGAAGGAGCTCACATTCTAATGGGGGAAGACAATAGACAAAAAGCAACTAAACGTGGTTGGGGCGGGGGGGCAGGAAGAAATGAAGGTACTCTTCCCAACCTGGGGTTTGGTTTTGAAGTCCAGAAAGTCAAGGAATAGGGTTAGGAGGAGAACAAAGGTAGGCCAACTTGGGTCATTCCACAAAATAGAGGCTCCCAGAGGTACTCTTCAATGGGAGAAGTGGGATGAGCCTTAAGAAGGGAGATTTTAGAGTGAATAGGCCAAAGGGGTAGTAGGTTATTCCAGGGCAAGGAGGCTCCAGGCATGAGAAGTTCTAGAATGAGCCAGGAATAGAGAAGGCATGGTTTTGAAATCCAGAAAGTCAGGAATAGGGCCAGGAGTAGAATCATCAAATGAATTTCTCCATTGTCCTTGTCTTACACATGAACAAATTTTGATTTAAAAAAAAAGTTTCTTGGAATCATTTATTAGATCCAGAACACATTGTAGGACTGAGAGTTCTTAATTCATTTAAATTCGATTGCTGAAAATTTATGCTAGGACTTATACATCAACATCTGCTCACATTTCATGTCATGCCATCATTAGGGGGTAGAGATGGAGATGGGGTGTAGAGCTGGAGGGAGAAAGGAATGGGAATCTGATATTTGAGCCTGCATTATGGCAAGATGTTATTTTCTTGGTCAGATTTGATAGCTTTCAGGAATAAATTAGAGCTCTTATTTGAATAAGCAATCTTCAGCCCAGCATGTTGCCTTGAAAAGAATTTGGTTTAGATCTCAACTCTTCCCCTATACCTGTGTAGTTTTGGGCAAATCAGCTAAACTCTTTGGACCTCAATGTCCTTGTTTGTAAAATGAAGAAGTTGAGTTCGGTAGCTCTAAATCGGTCCTCCTTTGTAAAATTTGGGTCTTGTCCAGTGAATTGAATTGCAACAAAAATCCCTCAGTTCTTACCAAAGTAATTGACCAATCTGTGAACTGAAGCCTGAAGATCTCTGTCACCATGTTTAAATGGGTAAGTACAGCTAGTCTTTCCTGCCTATGTTATTCTTGGCATGTATTTTTGTATTTAAGTCACTGTTCAAGTATCTGGTAAACAGTAAACAGTCCCCTGATGTCACTAACCATTTCTGCCTTCAAACCTCATCTTCTCTCAGCAGCATGTCTTCTCCCCTGATGGAAGCTCAAAGCTCATGACAGGGATAATGGGCAAGAGAAGGAATGCTGGCAAAGAATGTGAATGTCAGAGGCAATCAGGTCCCTGTGCCATATTATCCTTTCCCATTTCTGACCTTCAGCTTCTCTCTTCAATAACACATATTTGAAATGTTTCTTGAGAGAGCAACATTTATGCAGACATTCATTTTGTGTTCTTTATGCTGAGAAGAGAGAACCTTATTTATATTAAAATGGAAAACTATCCCAAAGCCCACAAGGGAAGAAAACTTGCATTTCTTTCAGGAGTGGATTCTTAGTGAAACAGGTTAGAGTTAGTTGTATGTAACACCATAGCACTCTGGGTCTCCCTTCTCAGAAGTAGGGTGTGTGTGTGTGTGTGAGTGAGAGAGACAGAGACAGAGACAGAGGGCCAGAGAGAGAGAGAGAGAGAGAGAGAAAGCTTCCCTGTCTCATCAAACTTCTTAAGACAGTAGTCCCCTAAGGATAAAGATTATGTCTTTCTTTGCTACAGATAGCACCTGGTGAGCCCTTAGAGGACCACATTCTTGCAATGCTGAAATGATTCTTCATGCACTTCAGGGGCCATATTAACTTGTCCAGACTTTACAGAAGCGCTGTTAAGAATGATCAGCATTACTTCCAATTTAACAGATAGAGGATTGAGACCCAGCTGAGTGCCTGGGTGGTGTTAGCAGTAGTGAAAAGGCTCAATATTTAAGGTGATATGGTATCCCAGCATGTCCTTTGCCATTTTCTAGAAGCATATCCTATTTCCTGATGTATTAGCTCTTATTGAATTGGATGTTTGTTGTGGCATGTGGGCAAATAGCAATTAATATTCCCAACTTGATGCAAAGTGACTCTGAACAAGACAGGTATAGGAGGATGAGTCATCATTTTGCTGACAGTCACACCCAAAGTAAATATAAACATGATCAATATAGCATGATCTCTGTATTATCAGCAAAAAATTTGGGTAGGGACAATATATTATTTAATTTTGTTATTTGTAAGACTGTATCTTCCTGTCTCAGCCACTCAGAAAGTACAGGGGTTACTCAAGGACCTGGTTCTATTTTGATCAGTGCAGGAGATTTGACCTGTTGTGTTTCTGTCCTTGGCTGGCTTATCCCTCCAGGAGGCAACCCGGTGACTCTCCCATTCCTGGGAAATTCCCCTTATTAATCAGAAACTTCATCAGATTAGCCTACTGAATCAAAGAACTCCAGAACTCAAGACTTCCCTCAGCTTCAGCCTCTTTGGTAGCTGGAATTATAGGCATGATCCACAATGCCCAGCAGAGAGACAAAATAGTCAATTTATTTCTTACTGGAATTTTCACCTCTAAGTCACAAAGCATGGAGAATACGGTACTAGTAGGATGGAAATATTGGGATAGTACTAGTTACATATGAAAAAGGAGGGATGGGAGGGAGAGAAAGTGAGAGGATCTAGGGACTTGGTTGAAAATTTTTCCTTTTAATTTCAAGTCACCTGAAGCCTTTAAGAAGCAGAAAAGCAACCTGATCCCCATATGGTTTCCGTTCTTTCAGTGTAAGAGGCATCTACTTTTAGCTCTGGCTTCTGCTTGCCTCTTTGTGAGTCTGAGAACACTTCCTGTCTGCTTGGAGATAGGAAATGTAACCAAAGCAGACTTAGCAAGAGGGGCCATTCTCATGTTTTGCCTTCCATTTTGGCAAACTGAGTAATCTGCTGGAGGGAATCCCCTTTTATAGGACATTATATTTCTCTGTGCCATGAATGTAAGAATCAGAGGACAAGCAAAAAACAAACAAACAAAACCAAAAACAACTTGAAGACTGCCTGAAAGAGTGGCTGCTTATTTTTAATTATTTTATTTTCTGACTTTATAGAGAGACTTGTTACATATAATTCTGCCTCCGAGCCCTTTTCTTCCATTCTTATTTATAATTCTGCTTATCATATCATTTCTTACAAGGAACAGTTCTGTATTGTCAATTCATTTGGTTTTTGTTTTTTGCCCCTGAAAGAAGTTTTTGTAGTCTACAGCATCATCAGAAGGGCACATATTCCATCAATCCAGAAACTTAAATATGCAGCTATTTTCATCTGCTGATGCTTTCATCACCAAAATCTCATCTGAAAACCTCTTTACTCTTTTGCTGAAGCCATCTAATTCCCTGTCTCCCTCTGCTATTATTATTTAATATTTTAATTGAAGCATTTAACTTTGTGATGTGCTCTGGGAATTTGTGAGAAAACAATGTAAGGAATAAAGTTGAGTTGTCAGGCAGTCTTCTCCAAATGCTCCATCTTCCTCCTCCTTCTCCTCTTTATTTTTAGGCCCAATTCCATTGCCTTTTCAATTTCATATGTTAAAGAAAATTAGAGTAATTTTATTTTATGAAAGAATAAAGGGAGGGAGAATTGTTTTTTTGAACTTACAATGGAGAGACCCTTTGCTTTCCCCATTCCCCATCCCCATCCCAAACAGTAATCTATAATGACAATGCCCCTAGGTTGGTTATGACCTTTCTGAATTTGTGAATTGGTAAAGTAGGGGGGGATCGAGGTTTAATGAGGCAGCAGAGATATATGTGTAGCCTGGGCTTCTCTAGCATGCTGGGTTTGTCTAACATGGAAACTGCTATGTTCCCTACCAAGTGGTTGGGAGAAGAGTCTCTTCACCTGTTCTTTTTTCAGTGACTCCTATTAGCAACTCTGCTCCCAGTATAGATGTCAGGAACTGAATCAGTAAGAGGGGAAGAACTTGTCTTCCCCTGCTCCCTCACCTTTATCCACTCTTCAGAAAGGGGCCTTGGGTTATTTGTTTCTCTTTTGTGTAGTTTGTTCTCCTCAGTTTCAGGTGCCAGAGGTGATCCCCACAGGACCAGGAGTTTGAGCCATGGCAATGTTAGAGTCAGGATTCTAGGAGGAATGATACAGCCAAGTCTGCCTGTCATGGAAACCCTTCGAGGCCAGGCTACCTAGGACTTGAGACTGGGGAAGGGGGTGGACTTGGATCTGTAGGAACCAACCCAGGCTAGAACCTAATTCCCCTTCCCTGAATATGAGCTACTTGTAAATTTAAAGCACAGACTTTCTTACCCTACATAATTGTAGGTGATTTTGTTTTTATAAAAGGCAAGAATCTATGTATCCTTAAATGCAAAAATAATATGAACATTTCTACCAGATAGTAGCAGTTTAATGATTCTGAATTTCTCACAGTAAACTTAATACTAGTACTTTTATAGGATTCAATCTATAGAGGACACCAGCATATCAATCCTATGCAGAATTCAATAAAACCAAAAGCATCAGTACTTAACAGTCAGGAAAAGTTCACAGAATTATACCCATGAAACTGACTGGTGAGGGAACACTCTTGGAGGGGGTGAGGGGGAGCAATTCTATATTTAGATCCTAAAAATATCCATTTATTTCTAGGATTTCGTAGTCTAGGGTATCTGAAAAATCAAAAGTCCTGGGCAGAGAGTCTCTCTAGAGATTCCCACAAAAGCAAAGGGCCCAGTTCTATCCTAGTCAAGGCTTCACATATAACAAAGGACCTTTTACAAAGGGATGTTTAGGGGAACAGCTAGGTAGCATAGTGGATAGAGTACTGGTCCTTGGAGTCACAAGGACCTGAGTTCAAATGTAGTCTCAGACAATTAACACTTGCTAACTGTGTGACCCTGGGCAAGTAACTTAACCCCATTTACTTCAAATTGTATATTATAAGTCTAAAAACCAATATATAAACATAATCCCCCCAACACACGGGAGGCACAATATTACTCCCTTCAGTCTCTGGGGAAGGGAAGAGTATTAGATTTATAGCTCAGCTTAGTTCCTATAGAACACAGTTCCAAATCTTAATCTTTACCTAGACTTGAGTCTATCTTACCTGGCTAGGAGTATGACCCTGCCTGCAATCTTGGCTCCAAGGTCACCATGGCTCAAATGTCCGATATGTGAAGATCAACTCTGGTACCTGAAACTGAGGACAAATTACACAGAACAGAAACAAACACCCCAAGGCTTGTTTCTCTGACCTGGGAGGAAAAGAAGAAGAGTGTGGAAGAACTTTCCTTCTAATGTTCATGCTGGGCCCATCAGATAGTATTGTCTGAAAAGAACATGACCAAAATAATGGCAGAAAAGAGCAACCAACAAGGTCTCTGTAGAAAATCAAAAGAGGTTATCCCCACACACAAGGTAGAGAGGATAGATGAAGCTCCACGTTATACAAACTGAGAATGTTCTGGACAAGCTATGAAACCCAGGTTACATGTGAAAAGAATAAATACTGGACTAGCAACCCAGAGTTCTGAGTTCGAGGTATCATTCCTTGTGACTATGTGTTCACCTTTTAGTTGCTTTGTCTCATCTATAAAATAAGGACAGTTATGCCTCTTTCTTCTTATTTCATGAGTCCCTGCAACTGAGTAATCTTAAAATGGATATGAAAATACTTTCAACTCTTACGAAGAAAGGTGCTTTATAAACCAAGGTGATGGAAATGGCAAGTGGACAACCTTTACTGAAGAGAAAGAGCAAACCTGAAAAAAACAATGAAGCTACTTGTCATTTTAGTAGACTTAAGAAAAACTGAGTGTTTAAAAACTCTGTTCATTTTCTATGGAAGCTAGCATTTGGAAAAAAAGATGCATATGCAGCAAGTTATTGCATCAGCCATTTTTCCTCTTAACCACATGTGTGGAGCACATCTGGAACACAGCAGTCTAAAGATGAGGTCAAATCAACATGAGCTTCCCCTTCAGGGTCCAGGTCTCTATACAAGTGTCATAATTCTTTTGCTACCTTTCCTCTCTTTCTCTCTCTGTGTTTTTATATTTTAATTTTTTCAATTAATAAGCATTATTTTTTCTCTCTTTCATCTCTCTACTCACCCATGGGAGAGTGGGTGGGAAAGCTTCTAACAATTATGAATAGTCAAATTAAACAAATTCCTTAACTGACCATGTCCAAAAATATATGTTCCATTCTACATCTTGAGTCTGTCTCCTTTCTGTTGGGAAGTGATATAGTTCTCTGAACTGTGACCAGTCATGCACTCACCAGGGTTTTTAGGTCTTTCGAAGTTGTTTGTCTTTTTAATGTTGTTGCTATTGGATAATTTCTCCTGGTACAGCTCACTTCATTTTGCTTTAGTTTACACCAGCTCTCTCAGGTTTCTCTGAAACTCTCCTTTTCATCTTTTCATCTCTCCTTTTTCATCTTTTCAACTAACAGAATAGTATTGCAGTCCATTCATATGTCATAATTTATTTAGCTATTCCACTGTGTTAATGTTTGTGTATTTTTAAGAAAGCTTCCTAAAAGTCATAGCAACCCTAAAAGGGAATATTCTTACTCAGCAAGTAGCAAGTTTTCCTGACTTGAAGTTTTCAAGAAATGAGATGGCTTGTTGACCACTTATGGGGTATATTTTAGACATGAATCATATTCAGTACAGATTGGTATAGATAGCATCTGAGACCTTTTCCAATTTTGAGATTTTTTTGATATAAAACATATCAAAATGCCTCAAGTAAATCTTGCTCACTCCAATAACCTTACTATTACTCCTCAGATGACTGTATATATCCCATAGCACGAACTTTATCGAACTGTATTTGGCATACTTATTTATTTATCTATCTATCTATTTGTTTATTTATTTATTTACTTGTTTGTTCATTCATTCATTTATTTATTTTTGTGATTTAATATTACTATACAAATCCATTTTTAATATGCCAGGCAAGTGATTAGAAATACAATAAAACTCATTTATTCACTTACTTTGTCATGGATTCAATCTTACTGTGTGTATGTGTGTGTGGGTGTGTACCCACACATACCCACACTTGAATACATGCTAAGTCATGTTCTTTGTGTACTTGAGCAGTGGTGCCAAAAACCCATAACAGAAGTGCCTGCCTTTTCTCCTATCAGTATCTAACAGAGCTATTCTATACTGCCCCTATCATTTTACTCTTAAACTATTATAGATTCCTAGTGCTCTAAGAGGTCCAGCTGGTCAAAGTTCTTCAGTTGCTGAGATGACTGATTTTAATTGGCATGTTGGTCAATCTATATTCAACTCCTGCTCTATATTCCCAGAATATAAAAGGAATTGTTAGGAAAGTAAAGCAAAGAAGATAAACCACAGTCTGTGGTTTTGACACATGAAATAATTGGAGAATTAAGTGGCATGTTGTGTGGGATTGTACATAGGTGCTCTAGGAATTCAGAGAAGGAATGATCAGTGATGATTGGTATCAGTAAGGGAACACATCATGAAGGAGATGAGACTTGAGTTGGACCTTCAAAGTTTAGTAGGATTTTTATAGAGTTAATTGGGGATACCATTTCAGGATGGAAAAAGCTTCATGAGTGCAAAAAAATATACAGATATATGACTGAAAGCACAAAAGAGAAAAAAAGGATTTCATTATAGGGAATATCAAGGATATTAGTCATGGTGGAGCAAAGGGCATATGTTGGGGAATAGTGGGAATGAGCTTGATTTATAGAGTTGTGATGGGACTAGGATATGGAAAGTCTTGAAACCTAAGCAGAAATATCTCACAGTTTCTACAATTATTTTAACTGCTAAATAGTTCCTTTTATTCTGTATACATTTTTGAGCATTTCTATGAAGTGGAACAACCACTGAATTTTATTATAGCAGTATTGGCCATGATTTATCAGTCAGTTATACTTCTGAGTATGTGCTATAAGTTATTTCTTTGAATCATCTTATATTTTTAATTTACTCTGTTGACTTACTTTTATTTATCTACTTACCTCTGAAGTAGTTGGCAGTATATAATATTAACAATGTTGTTGTGCCTTTGGGGCTAGTCTAACTACCAAACCCCAAAATAGCCAATCCAGTCATTTTCATGATTTTTACTGATTGCTTCTGTAGATCAGATATATGACGATCACTATCATGACTGAAAATTATTGGATTCACTTATTTAAACTTGTTTACATTGTTAAAGATAATATATTCTAAATCACACTTCCAGTGCTTATTATTAAGGACATGTGACACTGGGGAAAAAAAAGTCGGCTGATCATTTGGCGAGAATTAGAGAGATAAGATAAACATCTCAAGTGTTATGTTGATATTCTTGACATACTAAAATGCATCTAACCTGATCACTCCTAGGTGAAAGTGGTCCTACTTTGTTCCTATTCCTAATAGTCCTCCATCCAGATCAGTGGTGTCAAACTCAGATGGGAATAAGGTCATTGAATCTTAAATAATGATCTGTGGGGCCCCATATGTTGACATAGATAACCACATAGTAGCATTATCTATGTTCTATTGTATTTTTACTTGCTTTGTTAAATATTTCCCAATTATATTTTAACCTGATTTGGGCAGCACTCCCAAGTGTTTCAGGTAACAATATAGCCTGTGAGGCATATGTTTGATGCTTCTGATCTAGACCATTCCTTTGACTTTATCGCAGTCAACTTTGTTATCTACTTGTCTACATTTGTCTCTTGGAAAGGTGTGAACAGAATTATAATAGATGTGAAGGCTTAGAGGGGTTATAATCTCTTTGAAGGGAGGTCTAGGGAATGCACACACAGAATACAATCCCAAATCTATCCAAATATAAAGGCACAAGTCTGAATCTTTTGATTTCTATGTATTCTATATTGGACATTTGGGATACTTAATAATATGGGGAAATAACACAGATATCCCATTACAATTTTTCATATAAAGAATGAAGGGGAATCAATACGATTTTCTCTATCTTCAGTCATTTAAGATCAGTTGCTATTTAAAATACTTCTAATATTTGCAAAACAAATAGCAGGTACTTGAAGAACAGGTATCTAATGGGTTTGGTAAGAGGTATAAACTGTTCTTTGGATGTTTTGCCTTGCGCTCATGGGCATAAATGAATTTATTTCAATACAGAACAAAAAATGAGTGGGTTACCTGTTTCCAGTAGATGAATTTTACTTATTTTGTTAGGAACTGGGCCTCCCGACCATCTTTCACCCTCCAAGGGAGAGTACTAGAGCCCTTTTTCCAGATACACTTTAAGTGTTGTCTTTCTCCATTAAAATTCGAGGGCACAGACTATCTTGCTAACTTGTATCTGTATTTCATAGTTGTTGTTGTCCATCCTTTGTTTTCTTGTTTTTGTTTTTGTTTTGTTTTTTTTGCTTTTTGGAGGGCAATTGGGGTCAAGTGACTTGCCCAAGGTCATGTGGCTAATTTTTGTGTTAAGTGTCTGAAGCCGGATCCGAACCCAGTTCCTCCTGACTCTAGGGCCAATGCTCTATTCACTGGGCCACCTAGCTGTCCCTCCATCCTTTGTTTTCAAAAAAGACCAACAGCATCACGGGGTGGTATCTTGACTCACATGTGAATTGTATTTAAGGGAGGCAGAATTGTAGAGTCATCAGTCCCACTCTCTCTTCCAGAATAAACAAAGTCCAAATGGCAAGACAGAAGTCAGGATGACTGGTGATGGCCCAGGATGCAGTGGATGACCTTGGTGTCTTCCATGTCTGATTAAGCTCTATGAACTCTATAGTACCTGCTTCAGCTGCCTTTATGGCTTTTGGAACAAATTGATCTCATCTACCCATTCCTCTAGGGGAAGTCTTCTCATGCTTGGGGTAGATATTGCCTAACTCACCAAAGGCTTTGAGGCTTGTCTGTTACTCTCAACCTACATTAACCTGTTTGCCCAGACAGTTTTACTAGTTTGTGGCCACTAAGCATGAGAGTTGGGTGAAGGTGGACACCAAACGTGGATGAATAGCTCTGAAAAAGGCTCAACAGCCCTCATACCAGAGGTCCTAATCTTCATGAATACTCCATACACTCCAAGTTGATGTGTCAGATGTCTCTTCCTCTGTCTGTCTCTATTTATCATTTCACTAACTGACAGTAAGGCGAGAAAGAGAAAATTGGGTCATTGCCTCAAGGAACTTATATTCCATAGGGGGAGACATGTACATATGTAAGTAATATAGTGTATATACATACATACATATATTTTTAAAATTCAAGATAATCTTGGAGGGGTAATCAAGAAGATCTCATGTTGAAGATGATACTTCAATTGAACTTTCAAGGAAACTAAAGAGTCTAAGAGATAGAGGTGAGGAAGAGGTGAATTGCAAGCATAGGGTACAGTTTGGACAAAGTTAAGGAAAAAAGAGAATGAAGGTCATGTATGAGGAATGGCAGGGTCAGTTTGATTGGATTGTAGAGTGAAGGGGAGGAAGGTATCATAATGCCAGAATGGTGAATTAGAGTTGCATTGTAAAGGCAGTTGAAGAGTGAAAGAGTTTGTGTTTCATTGCAGAGCTAATTAGAGAACCACTGGAACAAGAGAGTGATATGGTCAGATATATGTTTTAGGAATATCACTTTGGTAGCTGAATGGAGGATGGATTAGAGAGGGGATATGTGGAAAGCAGGCAAACCAATTAGCGAGCTGTTTCAGTAACCAGGAAAGAGAGAATAAGTTCCTGAATTAGGGTGGTGGCTGTGTGAGTGGAGAGAAAGGGATACAAGGGATATTGCATTGGTAGAAATAACAAGATTTGATAAATGATTGGATCTGTGTAGTGAGAGAGGATGAGAAGTTGGAGTGACTGAGTTTGTTGACAGGTGACAAGAAGTTCACTTAGAGGGGTGGCTAGGTAGCACAGTGAATAGAGCACCGGCCCTGGAGTCAGGAGGACATGAGTTCAAATCTGGCCTTGGACACTTACCACTAACTAGTTGTATGACCTTCGACAAGTCACCTAACCCCAATTGCCCTGCCTTACCCCCTCCAAAAAAGCAAAAAAAAAAAAAGAAGTACACTAGAAATTAAGAAGCTCAGAACAAGGGTAGTTTGGGAGCTAAAAACAGTGATTTCTATTGTGGATATATTGAATTTGAGATGCCTATGTTATATCCACTTAGAAATGCTCAATAGGGAATTGGTGTTGTAGGACTATATCTCAGGAGAGAAGAAAGACCTAGATAAATAGATCTTGGAGTCATTTGTAGAAAGATGATGATTGAAGTGATGAGAGAGAGAGAGAGAGAGAGAGAGAGGGAGAGAGAATAAGGAGGAGGAAGTGGTGGTAGTGGCGGAGGAGAGATACAGGGAGAAGAGGAGGCTTCAAGGGGACAAGAAAGGGGAGGAAAGGAAAAAGAGATATGAAGAGGACCCAAGAGAAAACCTAGGGGCTCACCCATAATTAGGGACCACAATATGGATGGTGAGCCAGCAAAGGATACTGAAAAGGGTTAGTCAGAGGTATAGGGCAGTCACTAAATAGAAGAGTATCACAAAACCCCAGAGAGGAAGGATAATCCTAGAAGAGAGGGTAGAAGAGAGTTAGCATTTCTATAATGCTTTAAAGTTTACAAAGCACCTTATAAATACTATAATTACTATTTCACTTTATTCTAGCAACAACCCTGGGAGGTAGGTACTATTATTATCCTCATTTTGCAGATGAGGCAACAGATTAAGAAAGGTTACTCAGCTAGTAAGTGTCTGAGGCAGAATTTGAACTCAGATCTTCCTGTTTTTAGGTCCGTTGCTCCATGAACTCTGGCACATAGCTACATCCTTGAAGCTTTAAATGCTACAGAGAGGCAAGAAGGATGAAGACTTAAAAGGGCCATCAAATTTGGCAGTAAAGAGATAATTGGTAATTTTGGGGAAAACATATTTACTTGAGTGATAAGATTGGGAGCGAGATCACAGAGGGTTGAAATGAGTATGAAGACATGCTCTGAGCCAAAAAAAAGAGTTTAGTAGAGAAGAGAGGTCAACTGAGAATGTGACATTATGAGGAATTATGTAGTCTTGCCTACCCCTGTCCAAACCCTCACATCAGCATAACCCTAAAAGGTTTTGAACAAACATTCAACAGAACTGTTCCTTGAAAGAATTATGGGACTCCATTAAGCTACAAGAAGGCTCAGAAGGGACACTAAGTTACTTTCCAGAGCAGAGGTGTTAAGCACATGGCAGACTGCATGCAGCTCACAATACTCCCAAGTGTTCACCAAATCAGATTAAAATGCAATTCCTATCTGATTTTAATGTGTTGATATATTAATAAAAAAGAAATATATAAATGTGTGGTTTTCTAAGTTAATATACAGCCCACAGGGATCTTTATGTATGATTTAGTGACCCTGTTTCTCTTTGACATCACTGTTCCAAAGTCAATAAACATTTATTAAGGTCTTACTAGGTGCCGGGCACTGTGCTAAGTGCTGGAAATATCATACAAGAAAGAAAAACAGTGACTGCCTTCAAGGAGTTTACAATCTATTAGGAGAAGACAACACATAAAAGAAAGGTGAAAACTGGGTTGGAATGGGAGAGGAGGTGCCAAGCACAGGAGCATGATGTCTGTTTATTAGAAAGCTAAGTTATTAATTTTCTCATTTTGACCTTTTGAATTTTAGTTGGATGGTGTCAGTAACCTGGACAGGGCATCCACAGAGTGTGTGGGTCGTTGAGTATTTTGTTTGGCACGTCAGAAGGAAATGAATTCACCAAGATCAGACTCAGTCTGGGGAGGCAGCCGTAGTTTTGTGGGGCAGCTGGAGCCACAGAAGACAGGAGACATTGAGGCCTGAATTTTCTACTACTCTGAAAAAAGAGCATCTACTGAATAGAAAATTGGTGGCTCCCATGACAGAGGGGGTGCGCACATGTATGTGTGTATATCGGGGGAAGGCAGGTGCATTTTTTTTTGGTCCTAATGTATGATTTCATCAGTCTGTTGAATACTTGGTATGGATACTCCACCTACTCAGATCTTGTGAAGCTATTTGTCCATGGTCACACTAATAGTATGGGTCAGAGACAGAACTTGGATCTTTCTAACTCCAAAGCTGGCAATCTATCCATTATGTCCTTATGTCTCTCTTTTCAGCTGGAAAATGAATCCCCAAAATGTTCAGATTTCAGAGGCATAGATGGTGATTACATAGTAATTCAGGGAACAGTGGAGATGAGAAGCCATTGATGGAGTTTTAGCCGCTCAGCCATTTGCAACTCATCTGTATCCTTTGTGATACAAGATCAAAATGTCTTGTTTCTGATGATTTTGAAACTTACCACCTTACTTCTAGAGAAAGTCAAAACAAGTTCTTGTGCTCATGGTAGTTCAGACATTTATCCCTGCTCATATTTTTTGTGTGAAATTGTATAGGTACCCCAGGTTTTCTCCAAGGAAATTTGTTTTTGTTGTTGTCTTTTTGGTCATGTCTGACTCTGTGACCCCATTTGGGGTTTTCCTGGCAAAGATACTAGAGTGGTTTGCTATTTTCTTCTCTACCTCACTTTACAGATAAGGAAACTGAGGCAAACAGGGTTAAGTGACTTGCCCACAGTCACACAGCTAGTAAGTGTCTGAGACTAGATTTGAACTCATGTCCTCCTAACTTCAGGGCTGACACTGTATACATTTCACTACCCAGCTGTCCACCTTCAAGTAAATGGAATTTGGAATTTGGGGGTTAATCTCTTCCTGTGTTTATTCTGGATGGGGATAATGGTTGTAGAGCTATTTCTCTTGTCTCCTATGTACAGTAAGGTAAATGTAGGCCTTCACCAAGAATTCTAAGATCATAGCAAGAGTTAACATTTGATGAGTTATAACCTCAGGCTTTGTGGGTATAGTGTATACCTGGGAAGTAAAGGTCTATAGTGTTCTTTCCAATTACTATGTAGGTATAATACCAAGCAAATTAAATAGTCCTTGACAGGTAAAAATTGAAATGTGGCTCCTGGCCTGTTTATTCAATATCTGGTCATGAGAATTGTTTGTTTGTTTGTTTATTTGTTTTCAATACTGTCCTTTCTCTAAGACACTGAATATCTATTAGTTTTATAATATGTTATAGATTGTGAATGGAACCAGCCAAGTCTTAGGACTTAGATTCTTTATTTGAAATCATAGCGGGACCTCACCAGGTCACATGATGTTGGTGGCATCTTTGTCTTGAAACCTATATATGAAAATGTGCAGTGTTTGGGCACTTTCAATAAAGAAGAAAATGAAGTGGTAGACCTTAGGAAAGCTCCGTTTCCACCAGGAAAATGCATTTTGATTTGGCAACATGGCTAGCTAGGCATTTTAGCTCAATAAAACGGAAAAAGAAATATTATTCTAGGTAGAATCATGACTTGTTTTTGGACAGCTTATCATCAATGAAAACTCTTACATTCTAAGTGAGTAGATTTTAGAAACATAATTCCATCACCCATGAAGTTAGGAATAGAGCTCTTTCGAATAGATTTTTCATATTGAGAAATCTGGACCTCATAACATGGAAGTGAGAATAGTTATTTGGACATAGGCTCTTTACAACTATTAATTTATTAGAACTTTGTATTTAAATTAATAATTAGAATGATGTGGATGAGTGTGTATATTGTGCTACATTTTCACACATTTTAAGTATTTTCACATTTAAAGGTTAGAAACAGCTCCTCATCTTTAACCCCAATATAATCATCTTAACCTTCATGGCAATCAATACTGTGACACTTACCCAACATGCCAATCTCAAGGTTAAAAGGATACTATTGAATTTAGTGCTTTAGTCCAGCAGCATGCACATAGCATGGCAATGAGAAGTCATCGAGAGAGGCTTTATAATCCAATTAGGTTTTAAGAGGAAACGACAAGGTTATTTGTGTATTTATTATATGTAGGTAGGTTTGTGATATAATATATCCCCATAGCGCTATGTGTAAATATTTATTTAGACCACATGTCACAGAGCATTTGTAGGTTGATATTGTTAATTGCAGTATCATTCCCCCCTCCTGATATATGGTAATAACAGCAATGACATGATGTGCTGTTCAACTGTGAAAGGAGCTCAAAGGATGATGATGATGATGAACATCCTTTCAGCACAAGGGTGTGCCACATTGTCTTCTAGAAGGCATATGGCCAAGCTGTTACAATTACTATCATGATTCATGATCTCCATCACGCTTATTGAGATGCTAAGAGAGAAGGTGAGTTTTTTCTATGAATGCTTTTGAATGGATTCCATATAATCAAATCACAATGCTGAATGAACAGATTGTTTCTATGGTTGGCCCAATATCTGGTCTGTTCTGTCAGCAGCAGCATAAACTTGATCTTTATCACATATCTGGTGCAGATATTTTATTTTTAATTTACTTTGGCTATTTAAAAATAAGCAGAAAAAAAAGAAGAAGAGAAAAGGAGCAGAATGTAGACCATGGCAAAGAACAGAGATGCAATAGAATCACAGCTTTAACGCTGCAAGGGGCCTTAGTCGCGATCTAATCCAATTTAGTTTATGGCTAAAGTAAGGTGTGGTTAAGTATGCTCCTTGAAGGTGCACTTTTTTCTGTTTCTTTTCTGTTTCTTTACTAAACTCTTTTCTAAGGGTTAAGTGAGCTCCTTCAAGACAGGGACTATTAATTTTTTTTTCTCTTTGTATCCCTAAGGCTTAATACAGTGCCTAACACAGAGGAATCAATTAATAACTGCTTACTGATTGATTAAGTGACTTGCCCAAGGTCAGGCAGGTAGTAAATGGCAGAGCCAAGCTTTGAATTCATCTTCTCTATTCCAAATTCAAAAATCTTTGGGCTGCATCACAATGCCTCCATAGGGCAGCTTATTGTGATAGGGGCAGGGCACCACATTGTCTTTGGATTGTGGGATATTATGTTTTGGCCTTTGACAAAATAGATTTTATATACACATAAACAAAGATACAGATGTACACACGTGTGTTTATGCATTCGTGTTTGTTTTTGATATCAGCATTACTGCATTGAAAGAAGCAAAATTCACGATGTGACATTGTACTTGGCCCCGTTCTTTCCCATCCTCCACTCAGTTCTCCTTCATGGAGGTGGTTGGGCTGCTGGGTTAGGAGATGGCGCCTGTAGGGAATTTCAAGGTGTGTATTTACCAGTCACTGATTTTGGCCTCTGCAAGTTCCTGCTTATGGTACCTGTCAAGGAACTTAATGACCAGTAGAGTACAATATACTTTTATTAAGTACATTGGCCGAGTGGCATCCCTTTAAAAGCTGAGGCTTTGCCTGAGATCACCATTGTATGATTTGGGTGGGTTCCTGTCAGCCAGCCAACATGGCCTGGTCAGCCAACATGGCAAATAAAGGGTTCAGCTTTAAATCGTTACTTGGGTCTTGCTCACAACAGTGACAATTCTCTGTGATCAAGCAAATATGTTCACTTTGGAGAATAAGGTCATTCAGGTGAAAAACTTAGTTATTCAGATTATATGTATTTGCCATTGCTTTCCTTTGCAGCTTTTTCTCAACCATGGTCATTCTGTCCTTTAACAATCAGAAGAATAAAAAAAAATTAGAAGTAACCTTTACCTACCCCAAAGTTCTGATAGCTTTGTTAATCCAGTAGTAATTTAAGAGCTAATATGAGAAATCTATTTATATTCTGAAGTTATATAAACTTCTAGAATACAAATACTATCTACCAATTTTTTTTCATTTCTCTCTCTTGATTAAAACAAAGTTTAGCACAAGAAATTATTCTAATATGTATAATATTCCTGCTTCCTTATATCTTATTCCCTCCCCCACTACTTTTTAAGTTTTTCTTGTTTAAGAAATTAATATAATCACAGAATTGTGCTAGTAGATTGAATCAGTCAATGAGATATATAAACTAAGTCCATATAAATCTTTAATTTGGGAGGAGTTAGTAAGTCAATATACTTTTATTAAGGACCTGCTATGTGCCAGGATTGTCCTAAGTAGTCAATAAACATTTATTAAGCAACTTCTGTGTGCTAGCTGCAAAATGCTGAGGCTATAAAGAAAGCAAAAAATAGCCCTTCCCAGAAGGAGCTCAAATCTATTGTGGGGGTAGGGGTATGACCAGGGTAGAGACAACATTTAAAAGGTGTTTGTTTTTTTTCAAAGAGGACCAGTGACATCATGTGTGATGTCTTGACTTGCACATGAATTAGATTTAAATGAAGTAAAGTTGCACAAAGTCATCAGCCTCATTCTCTCTTCTAGTCATTGAAGTCCAGTGAGAGCACAAAAGTCAAGAAAACTAGCTATGACCTAGGATGTAGTGGATGAGCTTGTGTTTTCAATTTCTGACCAAGCCGTAAGTGCTCCACAGTGCCTGCTTCAGCCATCTTCATGGCCATTGGAACAATTTTTTTTCTCATCTGTCCATACTGCCAAGGAAGTCTTCACATGCTTGGAGTAGACATCCTTCCCTAACTCAGTGACAGACTTGAAACCCCTTGGTTAGCCTTAACCTGGCTCAGCTACAGCTTCTTGGAGCATAGGTGAAAGTTGAGTGAATAAGTGGAACCCAAAGGAGGATAACAGCCTTGAAAATGGCTTGTCAGGCCCTCACACCAGAGATGCTTGTCCTCCCTGAAAATGCCATGTAAAAACTAAAAAGGAGCTGATGGGAGGGGGTACCTGTCAAGGAACTTAATGACCAGTAGAGTACAGCTGGGTAGGAAGTGAAGCGATGGCTTCACTGGGTGCTGTTCTTAGAGAACTCTACTTTCTGCTTTACCCAGTCAAAAAGAGGATAGCCTACTGAAGAGATGTGAGTTCTAAGGTTGATGAAATATTGCAGGATGATGAGGTTCCTGGGGGCATAAGGAAATCAAAGGAGAACAGCCAGATGGAAATGAAATATTTTGTATATTTCTTAAAGAGAGATTATCTCACACAGTAAATGTCTTGAGTTTGTCTGTTTGGCTTATCAAACCCTTCATAACCTGTCCCCTTAACTGCCTTTCTGGTCTTTTTATACCTTACTCTTCTCCACCTACTCTTCAATCCAGTGACACTGACTTCCATGCTTTTCCTCAGATATAGTTCTCTATCTTAATTCTGGTAGTTTCCAGTGGTTGTCTTCCATGCCTGAAATTTCTCCCTCAACTCTGCCTCCTAGTTTCTCTAGCTTCCTTCAGGTCTCAGCAAAAGACCTACCTTCTCTAAGAAGTCTTTTCCAGTCCTCCTGAATCTTAATATTTTCCTCTGAGACTACTCCCCATTTATCCTGCATATATCTTGTTTACTTGCCTGCTGTCCCTCCCAATTACACTATCAGTTACTTGAGAACATGAACTGTTTTGTTTTTGTTTTGCCCACTTCCCCTTTCTTCATACCCTCAGCACTTAGCACAGATCCTGGAACATAGTAGGTGTTTAAGAAATGTTAGTTGACTGACACATCTCTGTGACTATCTATAACAACAAAACAGTTCAAAATCAGCCATCATGTGAGAGAGAACTCTAGACCTGGGTAGGGAACCTGTGGCCTTGAGGCCACATGAGTTCTAGACCCTGTGCTTGTGCTATAAAACTTCAAGGAGAGGGGGAGGGGCAAGCAGAGTGGATCCCAAGAGAGAATTAAATTCCTCTCTTCTGTCATCAAGTATACCATTAGAGGGACTGGACTATTAGAGGCACACTGAGAACAAACAGAGAAAAATGGACACAGATGGCTATAGAAAGCACTTGAAGGAGAAAGGAACCTTAAAAAGTATAAATCCTAGCTACAAATTCAAGAAAAGTCTTCTAGTAACCAAGAGTTGTGCTTACTTTTTGCCCATACTTGGTCTCCACAGTTAGATCCCAGTATGCCATGGATCTGTGTATGCCTGTAAGAGAGTTTGCCTCAGACTTTTGCAAGAATGCTTTTTCTTTTATACCACCTAAGGAAACGCCATTTACTAAAACAGGCATAGCCTGCCTTTTACTTCCTAGATGTTTCCACACCATTCTGCCGATACTCTAGACATTCCCTTTAATCTCTTTATCTCTTTCCCACAAAAAACTTTTTACTTCCCTTGGAACATAGGACTGATGCACCTTACCTTGTCTGTAACCAGGCTTCCACATCACTTTCCAGACATCAAAGCAGTATGGCATTAAATAATGCCACATACTACTACTTGCCTTCTGGATCTTTTTACACATTGTCTTTCTCTATTAGAATGTAAGCTCCTTGAAGGTAGCAGTATTTGTATCCCTAGTACATATTCTGCTAAATTGTAAGTATTTAATGAATGTTTTATCATTCATTCATTCCTGTTTACTGGTTGATCCATATATGATGCATGCAAGAGGGGTTGATACAGACCCATCCCCTCAGGGATAGGTTATGACTGGAACCCTGGGAGGGGGGTTAGTAAGTACCTACCTGGTGCACCAAAATGGTTGGGAATTGGAAAAGTAGTCCCCAGAGGGACAATCTCTAGATAACCTTGTTTATTATCAGATTGAAATCTGAACAGCTGAATTTCTACAAAGCTCTTTTCCAGCAGGAGTGCCAGGGGGTCAGGTGGTGAGGGGCTTGTGAGAATAACATTGCTTTCACCTTATCACTTTCACTGTGTACCTGTCAAATGCTTTCTTAGGAAGAAATTTGGGGAATAGACTGTTACAGAAACACCAAACCAATAAATCACAGTAAGTAATATGAATTTTGGAGGATTTGTAAAGATACAGATGGGACCACATTTTTCCCCTTAAAGGATGATAAAATTATCTAAGAATTGGAATAAAAGCAGTAGAGTAGAAGAGTAATGTTTTCTGAAATGAATTTTCTGAGCCAAATGAGGAAAACACCAGAATTTTATTTAAAACATTTTTATTGGTTTTAAGTAGACCGAGTTGGAGAGTTTTGGAGGAGAGTACTTTGGGACTAAAACTTGAAAGTTAATTTTTGTCATTACACACAGGTACCATTGCAGTTATATGATACTCTAGGAAAACAGCAACTGTTTTAATTTATTATACTATAGAAAAAATAACATTGCAATGGGTAATGGATAGAGTAAACATTTCTAGTTATTCTCAATGGCATTTTCAGGAACAGAATTGTTTATATCTGTACATCTCATGATTCCTTCTGTTAGTCATCACTCTATAAAACCTCTTTGCCCTTTTCCTTTGTACATAGCAACAAACTAAATAACTATTCATGGAATTTCATGGATGTCTTTCTCATGTTTTTTGATGTTACATGTCTTTTTCATGTCTTTGTAGTTTCTCTTACATTGTACAATATAGTCCTATGGAAGCAAGACCTTACTCTATATCACCTCTTGGTTTTGACCAATGTCTTTTGGTTAACAGAATTAGATGCATATATTTGTATATTTATTTTGATTTTTTATTCCTAACCCAACCCAAAAGCATTTACTTATCTGTACTAGGCATTGTGCTAGGCTCTAGAGACAGAAATGAAAGTCACTGCCCTCAAGGAGCTTACATTCTATTGGGGAGATGTGTACATACTTGAGTGTGCATACAAAATTCATAGAAAATAAATACAAATTAATTTGGGGTTTGAGCAGATCCTAGTATTCAGTGTAATCAGAAAAAGTTCTTTGTAGGAGTTGGCATTTGAGCTATTTTTAGCCTTGGAGGAAACTAGGGATGTTTAGAGATGGAGGTGAGGATGGAGTCATTCTAAGAATGATGGATAAAGAATGATGTCCAAAGGCATGGTGACTGGAGATAGAATGTTGTATGTGAGGAATAATAAGGTCCATTTGCTAAATGAAGGGGAGTGATGTATAATTATACTCAAAATAGAGTTTGAAGCCAGGTTGTATAGGGCTTTCAGTGCCAAACAGAGGAGTTTGTATTTGATCCTAAAGCTTTCTATAATCTCTTAGATCAAATGAAATTGGAGGTTCATCCAGGTTTCAGTTAAAATTGGCATTTTGTTTTTCTGAAGAATCAAGTGAATTTAGGATATAACTTAAGGGTATAGAGACCAAAATCTTTCATATAACAGCAGAATCATTTTACATTCATGCAACATTCATTCCAGAAACATTTATAAATTATATACTATGTACAGAGTACTATAATAGATGTTTAGGATGTAAACTTTACCTGCAACATTATATCTGCTCCCACATTGTGCCATAATATAAAAGGAGGATGAGACACGTGCAAAGACAGCTCACAAATTTTATGAGTACTGACATTTTATTTGCTACAAGTGTTCATGTTTATTAAAAGCCATTATAATATGTAAAATACTACTGGGATACTTATTGGCAACTATATGGTATATTAATTTTTGAAGTTTTTCTTGATATTAATGATCCATGCTATAGATTAATATATATTGTGTAATTTTCTGAGCTTAAAAATTGTTTATATGGGTGGTGATGTAAGAAGATCCGACTATAATCTGTTGGTGATGGGAATATAGGACAAAGATCACTAGCCTTTTCGATCTTCTCCACACAGCTCACTCAGACTTTGGCATTTTCCAAGCAAAGAAAAGTATAATGCAGAGAAGTTAAGAGTATTTTCTTCACCAGTTTCATTTAGTTCCTTTTCTATTTGATGAAGTAAAACACTGGGGATACTTGCCTCAGCCAAGAGGCATAAGGTCTAACAACCCAAGTGAGTTTCTGTTCATAAGTTAGAGGAGAGTTGAATTAGGAAAAGTATTGTTGTTCGGTCATTTTTCATTTGAGTCCAACTCTTCATGATCCCGTTTGCAGTTTCTTGGCAAAGATACTAAAGTAGTTTTCCATTTCCTTCTCCAGCTCATTTTACAGATGAAGAAACTGAGGCAAACAAGGTTAAGTGACTTGCCTAGGGTCACATAGCTATTAAGTGTCTGAACTCAGTCTGGGTGCTCTATCCAGTGTGCCACCTAGCTTCATCAAGGGAAACAGAGGATACAGTAAAAGGATAGAAGAGTTAAAGGATCATAAATGATCTTCATCAGGGCAAATACTGAATAAATAGATCTTTAGTCCTCTTTTGTAGGGGAGGGGCTTACTGATGACAGACTGTCATCTCCTCTGTGGTAGATGAAGGGTAGATTAACTGCAGGTTGTGAATATAGCACCTAAGTTGATAATTGTAGGTAAAATCCAGTAATTTCTTCATCTATCAAAGAGAAAATATTTCTAGGTGACCTCTAAGGTCCACTCAAAGTGGGGTTTGCTTAAGGATAAGAATTCAAAGGAATGGAACAGTGAAGGACCAACGTGCTAGGGACACTATATAATACTTTATTAATATTATATATAACATATGTAATAAGTATTATAACTGCTGAGTCATTAAAATAATAGACCAACTCTGGGCCGGGTGAAGCCAGACTGTGATACATTGGGAGAAAAACAGGTTGGATCCAAGGACTAGAGATCATGATAATGGCGAAGAGTAGGCTCATTGTTGTATTACATTTGAAGAAGAGTAGAAGGATGGAAAATATTTGTCAGAGAATTAAATTTTAAAGCTTATATCTTGGATGTTCTACAATGTTTGTGGTTGAAGTAGAGTAGAGAAGGACATAATTAAAATTAGATTTTGAGTGATCATGTGGTCAAGTTGTCAGAGGGGTTATAATAAATAAGAGGAGTAAAAGCCTTTGAGGATGGAGATTAGAGATAGTATGGAAGACCATATGTCTCGTATGAAAGTCATGAGTGAATTTAAAAATGATAAGAAATAGAATGGGTCTATAAAGATTTCTGTAACAAAATCTATTTATCAGTATGTGCAGTATTGTTATTACATTTGGAATTTACCTTCACAGTTCTGGTTATGCTACCAGAGGAAGTTGAAATGACACTGAAGGAAAAAAAATGGGAAAAGAAACTGGAATAGATCAAAGAGGAACTCAGTCAAGCAGAGGACACAGTTTGGGAGATAATGAGGGACCATTATCATGGTATATGAAAGAAGGGAAAAAACTAAGGATGGGGAGAAAATGCTAGCTAGACCTTATCATTGTCAAAGCTGTTCTAGAGACTGTCAGTGATTACCATTCCATATGCCTACTTTCCCATCTATATAATTTTTTTTTCTGAAAAAAATTACACACTCATTGAGGGTATTCTTGATGAAAGCAAAGTTAGGGAGTATGGAGTCTAGGAAGATGGTGGAGTAGGTCAGAAATTTTCAGGCTCTCTTATAGATTTCCTCTACAAGCAGACCCAGCAATATCACTTTTTGGTCTATTTCCAAAGATAATTGGAGATAAAGGAAAACACCTATATGTCCTAAAATGTTTGTAGCAGCTCTCTTTCTTGTAGCAAAAGAACTGAAAATTGCAGAGATGTCCATCAGTTTGGTCTATTATAAATACCAAAGTTGTGGTATATAATTGTGATGGAATACTACTGAGCTATAAGAAATGATGAGCTCAATGATTTTATAAAAAACATAAAAAGACTTGCACAAGATAATGAAGAGTAAAAGAGCAGAGCCAAGAGAATTAATGTATACAGTAACAGTAATATTGTTTTAAGAACAACCTCTGAGCAAATTAGTTATTTGGTCTTTACAAATACCAAAATTAACTATAAAGGTTCTATGAAGAAAGAAGATGCTGTCTGAGGCCAAAAAAGGAACTGATAAATAGATGTATAGAATAATTTTACATATATATGTATATGTATGTATGTATGTATGTATATGTACCTATTTGTGTCTAATGTAGCCATCTTTGGGGAGGGGAGAGGGAAGAAAAAAAAGAAATTTACCTGATAATTTTGTTGTTTTATGTACAATGTGCTTATTTTAAGTCCATAAATTGAAAGTAGAATTGAAAAAAGGAAAAAAAAACCAGTCTTTCTCCAGGCAGTCAGTAGACATATATTAAGCACCTACTATGTACCAGGCAATGTGCTAAGCAGTCGGCTTCCAATGAAAGGCAAAAAGCAGCTCTAAAGCTCGCTGCCTTCTAATGGGCAAGAAAACATGCAAATAACCATGTACAAAAACCCCCAACTATTTAGAGGATTAATTAGAAATCATCAATAGGGGGAAGCCAGTAGAATTAAGGGAGACTGGGAAAAGCTTCCTGTAGAAGGTAGGATTTTAGCCACAGTAACACAGTTGTCTGAAAGGCTTGGGAAATGCACTATGCTTCCTGATTGTTGATTGTTTTAAAAACAAAACAAAACATTTCTTTCAGTAGAGCAAAGTACCACCTTAATGTCTCTCCAATGAGAAGTCTCCCATGTGTGTGTCAAATTTATACGAGATTCCTGAAAGATATAACAGTAGCATCAATTGGATCAATAATATTTGTATCTTGTAAATCCCACTTTTCTTAAAGTAAAAGACTTGCTGAGCACTTCAGGATTTTAAGTCCCCTATTAGAGTTTTCCTCTGTGATGTCAGACAGGCACCCTAAATCCTTGAAGGATCTTAGTCTGGCTCCCTGTCATTCAAGGACCAGTCTAGTGAAGTTTATAGAAGTTCATTGACAGAAAGTAAGGGAATAGGGGCGGCTAGGTGGCGCAGTGAATAGAGCGCCGGCCCTGGAATCAGAAGGACCTGAGTTCAGAGCTGGCCTCCGACACTTAATCCACACAAACAAAAACCTAGCCCGAGATCAGATCCGGCCTCAGAAAATGAGCACCCACGCATAAATAATGACTAGCCGTGTAACCTTGAGCAAGTTACTTAACCCCAATTGCTTTAAAAAAAAAAAAAGAAAGAAAAGAAAAGAAAGTAAGGGAATATCTGAATCTTTGTGTAGTCATACTTTAGGATACTTTACTTAACCAGTATACATATTAATACTCCCAGTAAAATATATCTTTGAGGGACAGGGATTTCATTTTTGATTTTGTATCCTCAGAAGACATGTAGACATTACTAAGGAGGGGCTTAATCAGTGTTTGTGGAATCTAATGAAAGCCATCTAGCCTTCATAGCAAAGAATTGGATTCTCTTTCTTTTTCCTCATTTGAATCTGGGGAAATTATTTTTGTTTTGCTTTACTTTTTATCTTGGTTAAAAAAATGTGAAATTTTAGTGTTTTGCTCAGAATGCATTGTTTTCCCTTAGGGATTTCTGCTTTAGTGAGTGAGCGTGTGTGTGCGTGTGTGTGTGTATGTGTGTGTGTGCACGAGCACGTGTGTTCTGATGGTCTGCCACTCCTTTGATAATATGCCCATTACATTGGATATTTCACCCAAGAAGCAAAAAAAAAAATGTTATCTTTCCCTTCTTCACAACATGGAGCTACCTAAGGGAGACAAGCTGTTGTGGATACTCTCCAAGAAAAAAATATCTCATAATCAAACTGGACAAAACCTTAATGAAAAATTAGACTAAATAGTGTTTATAAACTCTAAGGAAAGCATATTTCCTTCATGAGGTATTCCCCAGCTGGAAGGGTTAGAAACTTTACATATACTGATACTGACTAGGTTTATGGAAAGAATGAATATCTGCAAATGACTGAATATCCAGTTAAGCCCGAACCAAGTCAACATCTATGTTTCTCTCCTTGCACATTTTACCAGGAGATTCATGCCACTGCCACCTTCATTTATGATGAATAAGAGAATGAATGGATAAAGGTTATTTACTGAAAGAAAGCTTATATATACCGAGGTCCTTTTGGTCATTTTAATTTCAACTTCATATGAACAGTAGGAATTGGCCTGACTTTACTCAATAGAATCCTCTTCTAATAAGAACAGAAGGAAGTAAGATCAGAAAATATATGTTTGGATCATTGGTTGGCCTGCTTCTCTGTCTTACTCTGCATTAACACAAAGTGAAATCAATGTTTAATCAGAGATTGGATATAGTCCAGACCCCAATGAGTTTTGACTTCTGGTCTATACATATAAACCAGTATAAAATTCCATCTTGAAACAATAAATATGACCCACCTCTTATAGAATGTCAGGCACTACTTTTCTTCAGAGCTGAAGGCTCGGTGCTGCTTGTTTGTTTGCTGTGTCAAAGCTAATAAACACGTTAGTCTTTCTGTGGCAATTCACATGCTGCACAAAAGCTCTTTTCTTTATGGGGTTCTTCTATTTCTTAATTGGCACACCACTGCCTGAGTCACTATAAATAAACCTCTCATCCAGTGAGTATGCTGGAAAACTGTGAGTGAAAAGAATGAGCACAGCCGATGACTTCTTTAATAGACTTGTAGTCTCTAAGTAAATACAGCTGCATAAATAAAACAGGGAAAATAAAACAGGTCAGAGAGAAGGAAGGTCTGACAGTGGATATGTTCTTGATATTGACTATAACCAGCAGAATATCTAAAACTTCATATTCTTTTTCCTTTTAGAAAAGGGACCAATGGCATAGATTTAAGGGAGTGGACAGTAAAATATTTCAGAAGGTTATTTTGGGTTCAGATTCCATCTTTGGCATTTACTGTGTCACTGTGCATCAGTTTCTTCATTTGTAAAATTAAGGTATTGGATTCGATGTCTATTAAGGTTCTCTTTTACTTCTAAATCTATGATCCTATAATTTATTCTCTATATATTATACTATCAACAGCTCTTCAGAAGAGAGACTTCTTTCTTTCATAGAATTCCTTGTAACACTAGGTTTAGGTTCAAAGGTGAGCTAAAACCATTTCCTAGAGTCAGTTTTTAAATTTTAACTGTGAACATTTACCTGTTGGAAATTGACAAATGCTACAAATTAGAGCTTAATTTATTTTTCTTTTGATTGTGTACACTTAGGAAAGTGATGGGGAAAATGTTAGCAATTCAGATTAAACTTAAAAGTTTGTCATACAATGCACACTTTTTTTTAAGAGAGCCAGTTAGTAAATATTTACCGGAATACGCCTGGAAGTACTTATTCTTGTACCATGTCTCACAGGCAGCAATTATTTTTTCTTCCTTACTGAAGTGGAAGGCTATTAGACTCAAACATTATCACATAAAGTCTTGGCATTCAAGCTTGCATAAAAATGGAAGCATGTATTTAACTTCAAAATGATTTTGTTCCATCAAACATTGTAATCCTTAAACTACTCAGGATATGTAATATATACATACCTATACACATATATATGTATATATACACACATAGCTATCTATAATGTGTACATATAACCATATATCTATATCTCTCTATATATAATCTATATCCATATCTATCTATCTATCTATCTATCTATCTATCTATCTATCTATCTATCCATCCATATCTCGGCAGTTAGGTGGCAAAGTGGATAGAGCACCAGGCCTAGAGTCAGGAAGACCTGAGTTCAAATATGATCTCAAACACTTACTAGCTCTGTGATCCTGGGCAAGTCACTTAACGCTGGTTGCCTTAGTTTCCTCTTCTGAAAAATGAATTTGAGAAGGAAATGGCAAACTGTGCCAGTATCTTTGCCAAGAAAACCACAAAAGGGGTCATGAAGATTCAGACATGCCTGAAAACCACCAAATATATGTGTATTTGTAACTATTAAAGAGAAAGGACTGCTCTGATATCACATGAGAAGAAGTAGAATAAAGTAGGAATTTGGTAGGCACATGAACATGATGAATGAAAAATCCAAATTCCAACACAGAATTCTAGATCTATTAGAGAATCCTTCTCTAATTTCTGTAAATATGTGAGATTTCATCATATATAGGAAAGTGTTTCGTGTGTTTGTTTGGAGAGCAATGAGAATCAAGACTTTGATCAGTTTTTAGAATACTAAACAAAAATAATATCCCTGTCCCAAATGTAAATAAAATCAATTATAAAATAAGCCTTGTCTCTGAAGGGATGATCAAAATCCACACATTTTATCTATATTTTGTAACCAGAAAACATAGTGACTTCTGACCTGGGGCTGTGAATGTTTACATTTATGACCGTCTCTTAACTCTCAAATAGATGATGACTTCTATTTATGATTTGCATAAAAGAAAATTACACACACATTGACTATAACAGTAGAGAGTCCACCAGAAAGAATATGGATATGGAGGGCAGCTCTGTTTCTGTCTCTGCTACTAACTGTGGGAACCTGAGTAAGTCATTTGCTTTTGCTGGGCCTCTTTCCCCCATCTATCTACCCTAACTACGACTTATGATGTTGCAATAATAAAATGATATAGTTCAGAAGAAACCTTTGGGGGTTAAGTGCTATATAAATGAAAAATGGTTTATTTCACTGGCATGCTTTAATATGGCAAAAATAAATAAGGTATATTGCATAATTTTTTTGCAAAATTGTAAGTTCAGACATATAATATTGTTGTTGTTATTAAAATTCTGTATGTGCATGTGAATCTCTTTGAATATGAATACAAAGAGTTCACTCTACCCAAAATGCAGTTAGGAGATTGTACTTTAGTACAACTCAATTTAACAAGCATTTATTTAGCAATCACTGTGTTTAAGGCACAGTGCTGGGCTCTGACGATGCAAGGACACAAAGGAAACAATTGCTAATGTCCATTATTTTAAATATTACTCTGAGCATGGAGTCGACTTGTCTATAGAATACATAATATTATTTTTGCATTTGATATTCAATATTAATTAAATCAGCAGGACTAGTACTTCAGTTGGTGTTCTGGTAGAACTTGATAGGATGAAAAATATTAATGTATAATACTGCAAGACACCATTGCTAACACTTTCATGATATTAGAACTAAAGATATTGGTGGTTTGTCTATTTTTTTCCTCCTTCTTATCTACTTTAGATCATTCTTTCTTTCTCCCTTTATCCTTTCCTTTCTTTCTTCCTATCTCCTTTACTTTTTTCAAACCTCCCTTCCTCCCTCTCTTCCCTCTTTCCTCCTTCTCTTCCTTCCTTCCTCCTTCCTTCCTTCCCTCCTCCTCTCTTCTCCTTTCCTTCCTTCCTTCCTTCCTTCCTTCCTTCCTTCCTTCCTTCCTTCCTTCCTTCCTTCCTTCCTTCCTTCTTTCACCACAAAGCAATAACTATGTTAATGTGAGAAATGGGAAATGAGATTTCCAGAAACTAAGAGGGTGGGACAGCTTCTTCTTGTTTGTCTTTGCAGATTTTTAAAGATATTTTTAAAAGCTGTTAATAGGAGAAAAAAAACCTCAATTTTACTCCGTGTGCTAATCTGTAGCCTTCTTGTTAGAAGCAGCATTACTGCCACCTCCAAATGCCCATGCTTATGAAAAGGTTGTACAAAGAGCAATGCAAAAGTGTTGCACCATAGTCATTTCTAAAATACACTCTTTATCTGTAAGAAAATAGCTGCTGAACTTCTCTTTTTGGCTTTTTCCGAGTATCCTTTGTATTTTCTTCATTTCAAGGGCATGAAAGATAATACTTTCATCTTCCTCCCCTAGTCCCTCTCCCTGGGATATTGATAATAAATTAGATTCTATGGTTAAATTACTTTGAGTCAGCTGTAGGAAGCCATATATGAATTCAAAGTGGTATTATTGTAATGCATAACTAATCCCCCTACCTGAAGACCTACTGAAATGTCTTATTGTTTTGTGGAAGTGCCCCTTGGTTCTTGAAGGTTATGCCTGCTGAGCAAAAGTCCTGGTTGCTTCTATAAAGTTGGAAAGGCTCAGCCATGGATTGTCTCTTTCTCTCCTGGGCAGAAGCTTCAGCTAATCTTGGGCAGGCTCATCACTAGAAGTTTGGTCACCAGGTCATATGGTTGGCATTATTTTTGGGGAGAGGGAGTGGTATTTGAAACACAACTCATTAAAGCATTTACTAAAACAGGTATTTTACATTCTTTTACAATGGAAAAGATACCCATACTGACGATAGCGTAAGTACTTGAAAATAATGAAGAATTTTATCCATTTCTCAGTTGTTGATAAAGAAATCCCTTAAGAACAATTCCCTTTGTTGATGAAAATATTGATTTTCTTTTTATTTGAGTAGCAAGATGAAAGAAACCAATGAGTAGCAAAAAATGCATTTTACTATTTGTGAACTACATATTGATAGGGAAGTAACCACTTGCTTCTAATTTGTGAGTTTACCATTTAATCTTAAGTACTAGATTTCTAAGCAGTAGTTTTAATATCAGAATGAAGTGTTTGTTGGAAGCAGTACACATTCCTTTATTTCTTGAAATAGATGGGGAACTGTGTGAACTAGTTGTAAAGCTCATTTCTATTTTTGTTTTCAGCAGTTGCAGGCTATCAAGAAAACCAAAAAGTGGGAGCAGCCAGGATTTTCTATAGAACAAAATAGTTAAAATTATATAGAAACAAAACAAAGGACATGCTAAAACATATGGCTACCCATATATCTCTGATACCCTTCTGACCCTGGATTAGATCCTGTTACTTGAAGAAGCCTCCAATAAGTAGCAAATGGCCTGAGAGTTGACCTAATCTATCGATGGGTAGCATTGAAACGTTATTATATTTTCTTTATTTGAAAAACATTATAAATGTAGGAGTTCACTGTATCTCCAATGAATATTTGAGGAAATATTCAGTTAGAAATCATATTAAAAATTTTACCCTTGAAATCCCCCTGGTTTTTAAATAAAGAGGCAAAGTGATACAGTGGATGAAGTGCTGGACCTGGAGTCAGAAAGACAGTGATTAAAATCCTGTTTCTGACCTTTACTAATTACATGACTCTAAGTCAGTCATTTATCCTCTCTGAACCCCAGTTTCTTCATCTGTAAAATGAGGGGGGCTGTACTGGATAGCCACTAAAACCTCTCCCAGCTTTACATTTATGATACTATGACTGTCGGAATAGAAAATGTATTATTTCCACAACTTCTAAATAATATGCAATATAAACATTTACAATAAATAGTAAGTAAAAGGCGTATTTTAAAATAGAAATTTAGCCCAATGTTTCACATCATATAGGTTCATAAAAAGATGTCAAAAGTGAAAATTTGAATACTAAATCTCGTATTCACATAGACTTATGTTGTAGCTTCTGACACACATTGGCATGGGAAAAGAAATTGCCCCTAAGACATAATAAAAACCATACTTAAGAGTCCTAACATTCATTTAAAGGATCATTCTCCCTTTTTCAAAGCACATTCTACATTCATTTAATTCCTCTACATAGGCCTTACAAGAAAACTTAATCAAATGGACAGTCAGTATGCATGGTCTTTACACAGACTTAAAAAGCACCCATAAATAAAAATGAACTGCAGTCAATGCTGCTTTCGTTGGGGATGCTTAGAATTGGAAAAGCTATGTCATTGATTGCCCCAGGTGTTCAGCAGAAGGGACGATCTTTTAAAAAATGGATAGATTTTAAACTGTATACGTCTAGGAAATAGGAAGAAGCTTAGAGAGAAACTACTAGCCAAATCATGGATATGGCTACCATGTAGCCAATATTCTATTTAACGTTTGCAGGTATTATTATTTCAGAAGACTATAGGAATTCCTGTTACTATGTTGTAATGGTAAGGAAATTTGAAGATCTTCCCTGCCCCTTAATAAGCCTAAGTGAATATGAAGACCTTCCCTGCTTGGAAAATAAACTCTGCAACCTAATAGGCTGATTGTAGTAACATGGAGCCTGTGGTGGGAGGAGTTTTCTGAAGAGTGGAGCAGAGCCCACAGGAAGCTGGGAGTCAGAACAGCTAGATGGTGGGAGGAGAGAGGGCAGCAGACAAGCAGACAGGTTTGTGAGTAATGTTGGTTTGTGGGAAGGCTAAAGGATGCTGTGGCTCTCTGTGCTGTTTGGCTTATTAACTTCATTGATACTATGATGGATTCAGCTTGGGATTTGGTTTTCTGGTGTCTGAATAAATGTTTTGCTTCTCTCTTCTATATGGAGAGTCTGTTATATTTTGTAATTGAGCACCATGTGGGTATATTCATAGTGACCACTGGCACTATGACTATTGCATTGGTGCTACATATGTTGACTAAAAATAGATTTCCACCCAGTAGGAGCTTAATAAAAAGACTAACATTAATCAATGGATTATTGTCTTAGGTAGTTTTCATTAGGTAAGCACCCAGTAGTATGGGTGCTAATTAAAGTCCTAAGGGACTTTGAAGTTTTTAACTCTGAAAACCTAGCACAGAGGCAGACCATTTCCTTAATAAGGCACTCAGTAAGGCTTCTATGACATATACAGATGCTTAAGTAGAATCCTTCTCATACCTATATAATTTGTAACAGTAGAGTTGTTATGTATGCACAAACTTGATTGATTAGAAAGTTCCTTTAATATCCTAGACAATTCAATATTGTTCATTGCTTTTTGTGTGATAACAAAACCAAGTACACAAATATAAAGCAATCATTGTAAAACTTTATTTTCCTTTAAAAACCAAAATGAGGGGGCGGCTAGGTGGCGCTGTGAGTAGAGCATCGGCCCTGGAGTCAGAAGGACCTGAGTTCGGATCCGGCCTCAGACACTTAACGCACACACAAACAAAAACCTAGCCGTGTGACCCTGGGCAAATTACTTAACCCCAATTGCCCTCCAAAAAAGCAAAAAAAAAAAAATGAAACAGTTCTGTTCAAACTAAGTTTAAAATATTCATAAAGCAGAAAAAAACAAAGCCACTTTGAGCACATAGGGTATGATTTTTGTTTTGCTTTGTTTTGCTTTGACTGGAAGGAGGAAAGAGGAGATACAAGTGCTAGAGGTAAATGAAGATAATAAATATATATATGGTCCATTAGCCAGAAATGGTTTGATGGCCAAGTAGAAACTACCTAGTATGTATAATCTCCAAAATGATCATTCTAGTCCTTAAAGGGCTCAGATCAGGTCTTATTCTACCCTGTCCGTGTCTATATTGAATGACATGTCTATGTTCTTTTGGTTGATTGAGAGGTTGCATGGGAAATATGGGCTTATTGTAGAAAAAAATATGGAACATATTTAAAGTCACAAATTCTTTGTTCCATTTATATGTTAAGGACAAATACATTTGCTCAGTTGAAAAAAGAAGTTGTTTAATTAAAAAGGTCCAGTAAATGAGATAACTCTTGAGCATTAGTCCTTATGGTTGAAGAATATATGCTTCTCTCATATAAATGTTTATAATGCTAACTTTGTTATTTGTTTAAATTATTTAGATTGATTTCAATGTGTGCTTGGTTGAACTTTTCTACATTTGAGTGATCTGAGTACTTCCTTATGATATCTGATCCTCATTACTTAAATACTTTATTACTTCAATAGATCTGTGATTTTAACCATGAAGATCATCCCTCCAGCACTGTAAATCACAGTTTATCTATACTTTCTCATTATTTGATGAGCTTGTCTATGACTTTCTAGATAATCCAAACCATAGATTTATGGTTTAACCATAGATAATCCAAACAACATGCTCAATGGTTTCTTCTTGATCTCTTGATATTTTGTAGGTACAAAGAAATATACGGGGTATCTTACAGTTGTAATTCACTCTTGTTTCGTGAATGGTCCCACCTTCTTATTTGGTTAAACACCACCATGATAGGCACCTGGGATAGACACAGAGGGAGAAAGACCTAATTTAAATCTTGCCTTAGAAACTTATTTACTGTGTGATTCTAGGCAAGGCATTTAGTTGTTGTCTACCTCAGTTTCCCCATTTATAAAGAGAGGATAATAATAGCACCTTCCTCCTAGGATTCTTATGAAGATCAAATGAGATAATCTATTTAAAACACTTTGTAAACATTAAGGTGTTATTATTATCTGTTATTGTTATCATCATTGTGATAACTCTTGCTTTTATGTAACTCTTCATTGGTAGCATGTTGTACCCTATTCCTATTCATTATGTATTTCTTTTTTTTAAATTTTTTGTCTTTATTAATTTGTTTGTTTACTTTTAGTTTACAAGATTCAGTTCCACAATCCCTTGAGTTTTAAATTTTCTTCCCCCCCATTATGTATTTCTTCATTGAATTTTGGGTGATCTGCAACAATATTGATTCTTTAGTATTTTGTATTCTGTGACTTATAAATATACAGCATCTCTGGAAGAATTTTGATGTTAAAGATATGAATCTTTGGTTCAGGGTTTTGCCATGTTTGTTTATCTCTCAATATGGGCATTGACTTTTCTGATAGAGGAAAGGCAATCAAGGAAAGGCAGATGAAGCTTTCTTCCCTATCATAAGTGCTGATACACTTCCAGTCAGGCAGACAGGATTATGGGCCTAGAGGATGCAAGTACTCAAGAAATCTAAAAAAGGTGGAAGATGATTGTGGTGCCTATAACAAAAGCAGTAGGTATACTAAAAATCTGAGCAGATCTTTGAAGAATACAAGGAACAAATATTCCTTTTTGCTTTAGCATTGTATGGACTCACATGATCTCAGGGTCCCATGCCTACTTCAATAATGTGGAAGATAGCTTCGAAAACACTTGTAACATGGGTGTGAAATATAGCTCATTTGGAGATGCAATTTACTTTTATTTCCCCTTTTTTTTTTGTATTTTTACTTATATCTCTAGTATTTGCATTGTCTAGTTTTCCACCTGTATTCCTTTCTCCTTTCCCAGAGAGCCACCCTTACAAAAAATTTTTGAAAAGAAGAAAAATAGCAAAATCAATCACTATATAAAATCCTACCTGATTTTAAATGCATTTTTTGCACCTGTGCACTCCCCCACCCCACCCCTACTCCATCTCTGCAAATGAATGAGATCTGTCTTCTCATATCTCTTATTTGGGCAATTTACTTTTCTAATCTCCTTTGTTCTTGGAGGAAAATCGCACTCTTTCTTTATGTAAGCAAGGCTCATTCCCTAAATATGATGTTTCCATTCAAATTATTGGACATCTCGTCTTGTGGAATTCCTAAGAGTACTATAAGATGAGAACTCGACACAGTGATAATATTTTGAATAAAATGAGTAGAAATGTTTCCAGTTCAATATGAAGGGAGAATCTTTGGGATTGTGAGATTGTGTTTTGCCCTGAACTATGTACACACCCCTCTTTTATGTGACAGTGCATTTGTAGCATTACATGTAAATGACTCATTTGGTGTCTGATAGAAACCAGAATACGGTAAACAGATGACACAGTAAGTGCTCTATTTAATGCAGGGCAAATCTCATGGGTGACTATGAATAAAAAAGCTCCAATGAGGAGCTTTTTCTTTTGTTTGGCTCCTCAGTAAGAGGGCATCATACTCTCCCCTCAGCCAGATTGGCTCTCTATGATGATTAACAGTGCCAAAGAGAGAATATTAAGAAGTTGTCTGCAAACCTCAAATTTAGTGTCTGGAACCTGGATTCTTGTTTTTGATACAGTAACTATCAGTAGCATATCACAGACAATGTCGCCAAAAGCTCTTAGAATGTTTTATTTCCTCACAATGCTCTGAACTAAATTAATGTGTTATTCCCTGCAGGTTAACCAAGATTTCTGTTTATATCATGGACACATTATTAAGTTATTGCCATTCTATTTGTATAAATGTTTATGTTTGCACATTCTTTTCTGTTCTGTAGAGTCACAGGACTGTTTCTACATATGCATGTAATAAATTATGCTGATCTAAATTGTACCAATAATTGGAACTATTGTACCTAAATTGGCATATTCCTACATTTGCTTATTATCTTCTCCTCTTCCCCCTCCCCCTTGTAGCTTGTGGACATTTAATGCCAAACAGTGTAATGCATTTTTTTGGCATATTAATTAAAACAGGTCACCAGGCACTGTCTTATTGTGGTTACATTTAACCACACTTTTTGGTGTTATTTGGCAATCTGTCGTTCATAAAATATATAACTATATTTACACTATCATCCATCAGAAATTTAACCTTCTTCCCTTAATTCTTCACCTTTTCATGAGGAAATGTATATTAAAAAAATGAAAAGGTAAATACTTCACAAATATTGGAAGATGCATTAATTGATCTATGACCAATATGATGCATTTAAAGAGTTTGTTATTTAAGTGGTTTTTTTTAAGAGACACTCTGATTGAGAGATTGATCTGTCATCATGTGTTATAGAATTCCACAGAGACACAAATGAAAATTGTTGGAAGTTTACACTCACCACAAATACAGTAGAGTGTTTATTAAATTTTCATATTGTGTAAAGCCTCAGAATTTCCTTCAGCCTATGCTAACAATTTTTCCTACTTGGACTAGGAGTTAGCTAAAAGAGGAAATAATTATTGTTCTAGAAAGACAGATTCTAAAGATCTGATTGGTTTCTTTACTTCCATTCTCTTGCCTTCTCCAGTCCATCCTTCACACAGTTGCCAAAATAATCTTCCTAAGCTATAAACGCATCCCTTAAAAAAAAACAAAACAAAAAACAAAACAACAACAACAACAACTAGTGTTTCCCTCTGACCCATAGACTTAAATACAAATTGCTTTGTCTGGCATTCAAGACCCCCTGCTCATTCATTAGACCTTTCTGACCTTATTTAAAATTACTCTTCTTCATGGATTCTGTATTCAAGTTACAATGGATTTTCCTAGTTACTTCAAGAACTCAATATGTCTTTTCCTACCTCATGCACACATACACACACGTGTATATGTGTGTGTATATCTATATGTTTGTATCTGTAGTGATAATGAAAGGCTTTTGGCCTCAGGCAAATGCCTCATCAAGTAGGAAGATTCAAAGAGAGTTCAAGGGGCTTCCCAGAGCCTTTACCCCATCACCATGTCCTCTTCCCTTTCAAAGGGGGAAACAAACCTTTCTAAGATATTTAGCATTTTTAGATTTGCAAATTGTTTTCCTCATGAAAGCTCTATGAAGTGAGTTGTAAAAGTATTATTTCTCTTTAACAGTTGAAGAAACTGGTATGCTGAAATGTTGAATGACTTGCCCAGGATGACAAAGCTGGTAAGTAATATGGAACAGAAATCCAAACTCATATCTTCTTCTCTTGCAAGGTGAAAAGCCAATCATGAGTGACTCTTCTGAGGACTACTGCTGTGAGTAACTAAGGATCTAATCACATAGTGTAGTGAACTCTCTATTTATTCAGCAATAAACTAAAGCAAAACATTTGAGAAACTAAAGCACAACATTCACAAGAACATACATAACAACTCATTACTAAGGTGGCTGCATAGTCTTAAACAAACATATTAATCAATAAGTCATAATCTCCTCAATCAATATAGAGTACCCAAATCAAGTCTTCTTTCATCTTGACTCCAGGCTGACTTCCAATCATCCTTAATGGGTAGTGGAAAGTACAAAGACCATTCACCCCTAAGTCATCAGTCAGCCTTGAGTACCCAAGTAAAACCTCCTTTCATCTTAACTCAAGGCTGACTTCCAAATCCCATGGTCCCTCTTCCACACTCCCAGCTCTTGCCTGGATTCACCAGACTGTTGCCTGGATTCACAGGTAGGCAACTCTTGCTTGAATTCGCCCAACTGCTGCCTGGATTCACAGGTAGGCATCTCTCTATTCCTGTTCCACATCATACCTCATAGGGACTGCTCCAACCCAAGCTCTTCACAGTTTCTGTTTCTAGGAAAACAAAGCTCAATAGGGCTATAACAGTATTTATACACATTGCCGGCACTATCATCTCAACTCGCTTTCTGTCTGAGAAATCAACACAAATCAACAGACAGAACACTTCTTTCTGACAAAGTAACACAATTCAACAGACAGAATCCTTCTGTCTGACAAAGTAACACCAACACAGAGCAAGAGACAGAACAACAGACAGAGTGCCAACATCACAAACATTCTCTCTCAGCTCTGCTTGGTTCTATCTCATGCTGGAGCTTTTATCTGCTCTGCTCCTTCCTATTCCACCCTTCCTGTTCTGTCCTTCATGTTCTGCTCTTTTGGCAAGCTCCTCCCACCATGGGCTCCATGTGATGATGTGAGGACTATTAAGTGTAGGGAAGGTCTCCAAACTCCCTTAGGCCTATTAAGGGCAACATAATGTATACTGTTTCCAACAAGACTTGACACAATCAAAGATGAGGCTCAAAGGCACTTGAAAAGCTGAAACAGGAAGCTAAGTACTACATTGCTTGCCATTACACAAAGACAAAGCTTTTTCTACTAGACTTTACCATCTGAGGTATAAATGAAGACGTTTAGTACTTACTAATGAGAGTGAATCTTGGATTGGTCAAATGGATAGAGCTTTATTATTTTGGTTGTTCTTTAGATCAGGGAACATTGATACTCTTTGCCTACAATTAGTTTTAATCATTCCACTAGATGGTAGGATAATAGTCCTAGTATACTTGACCATGGGCAGTCCTGTGTAGTCTAGTAACCATGTTAAGGAAAAAAGAGACAAATAGTATCCTTTCCAAAAGATAGTAATCAGGGTGGTAAATGGACTGGAGAGTATGACATGTGAGGACCAGTTCAAGGAACTAGGGAAGCCTGAAGGAGAAAGAACATGAGAGGGGATGCGATATCTTTCTCCAAGTATTTGTGGAACTTTTATATGAAAAGAAGTGTTTGACTTTTTTAAAATAACTTTGCTCCATAGTGTAGAACTAGGAACAGTGGGTGGGAGCTCTACATAGATATACTGTAGCAATATATAAAGAATGCTATTAATTAGAGTCACGTAAGAGTATAATGAGTTGCCTCAAAAGTTAGAAAGTTCTTGATTGTTAGAGGTCTTTAAGCAGTGTCCATGTGTTGGGCATGTTGCAGAAGAGATATTTCACAAAATAAGTCATTCAGTCAACAAGTAGTTACTATCTACTACATACCAGGTACTGTGCTAGCTTCTGAAGTCTTTTCCAGATCTTAAAATTTGTGATTCTGAATAAAATACATGGAATCAGCATTACTTGATAGCAGTTAGTCACTTGCCACCATAATCTTTGAAAATTGTTTTACATTTATTCCACAGAGATCATTAACAACAACAATAAAAGAAAGAACCATTTCTTAAAGAACAGAGTATAAGTTGAAACACAAAATGTGAAGAAGGAAATCTCCAGGGCAGTTAGGTGGCACAATGAATAGAGTACCAGTCCTGGAGTCAGGAGGACCTGAGTTCAAATCCTTCCTCAGACACTTGACACACTTACTAGCTGGGTGACCTTGGGCAAGTCACTTAACCCTAAGTGCCTTGCCTTCCCCCCTCCAAAGAAAGGAAAGAAAGAAATATCCAATTTGGGGATCATATGTATATCACATTGAAATTCTGTGAAAGTATGTGTATCTTCTTTTCTTGATGTCCAAAGGATTCACAAAAGAGGGGTAGGTGAGAGAGTGAGTGGAGTGTCAATCTATTTGGGTGGAAACAGAATAAAACTTGGTTGATGTCCTCCATGATATCCAGTCAGGAATGTTTTATTTTGTTTTTAATAGATCATTGGTTATATAATTTTACTCCTCATGAGGGTGGCTTCATTCTAAAACCTGGTCATTGTAACTGTATCTTATTCCTTCCTAAGCAATCTTCTTTTCCATTTAACAATCTACTTTACTAAGTAATATTTTCCACAATTGTTTGAATAGTGTGAAACCCCTGCTAGCAATAATTGGCTGTACTCATGCCTCTTGCTAAATCACTTTCAGCTTTTGTTTGGAAAACCCTAAATAGCAAAAACAAAACAAAACAAACAAATAAACCCCCCAAAACTGTAGGTACCCAAGTATGGGCTTAGCATGAAATTTCTCTCCCAACCAGTCCCATTGTAACATTCTAATCCTGAGAAGCTGTCATGATAAATCTCCATTTGCCACACAGCCAGGAAGAAATGATTGAGACATGGAACACTTCTCATGATTCAGCCTGTGAGGTGTGAAGTACCTTTCACTAGTGTGCCATCTGATTTCCTTCAGTGTCCCCATAGTTGGAAGAAAGTGAATAGCCAGCAATCAACAGCAATGACCACCACTGATAGGGAGTAGTAGAATATACAGTCCTGGAAGCCTGGGTTAATCTCACTCTTGTATTTAGCCAACACATCATGGTGGCTGGAACAAACTGAGTGATTAATGAATATTTATTTATTTAAGGCTGGGTATCCCTATCTTCCCCAGACTGTAAGTGAAGGGGCTACTCATAGGTCTGAGCCTACTTCTGACTGGCATAAGAACTTTGATTTGCTCCATTTCTTACTGTGGATGGTTTGCTCCTCCTTAGGCAACCTAGTAGCCCCCTGTTCTCTGGGGTTTACTATATTAATGCTGAACTTAATGTTAACACCTGATTGGTATTAACTGTAGCTCAGAATAGTCAAGCCCAAGAGATCCTCTTACCTCAGCCTTCTGAAGAGCTGCATTCTTTCATCAATGCACATCAAAGAGTACACATAAGGCCCTGGATTCATCAAATGCCTTTTTCCCCCAGTGGCTTAGAATTTGATGATTGCATGTATAATTAGTAAGCTGTTGTTATTCAATTGTTTTCAGTCCTATCTGTGACCCCATTTGGGGGTTTTCTTGGAAAAGATACTAAAGTAGTTTGCCATTTCCTTCTCCAGCTCATTAAAAAAAATACAGACAAGGAACTAAGGCAAACAGCATTATATGACTTACCCAGGGTCATACAGCTAGGAAGTGTCTGAGGCCAGATTTTAACTCAGGAAGAAGACTTATCCTGACTCTAGGCAGGGTACTCTATCCATTGAACCACCTAGCTGCCCTAAGTAGTGACCTACATTTATTACATAATATGTGTAGATGAATATCTTTATTTCTCACATGCATACTATAAGATTAAAATGTCTTTAATGAGAAATCTAAGAAAAATTGTTTTGCTTGCATACATATCCTACAGAAAATCGCTTTTCAGTAATGATGCAGTATCACTCTGCTGCACAATCATTCCATTTTGTTTGATATCACAGAAAACTTTCCAGAACATATTATGGTTTAAATATCTAGTTAAAAAGGAAAGAAAGAAAACTTCTTAAAAATACACATAATCCTATTAGCTAAATATCATGAAGTGATTCAATCAAATTGATTCAGATATTTTCAAATATCTAGATATTTGAGGATTTTTTCCAGTTTTCATTCAGATTTTTTGTTTTTTTTTTTGTTTTTTTTTTTGCTTTTTGGAGGGCAATTTGGAGGGGTTAAGTAACTTGCCCAAGGTCACACGGCTAGGTTTTTGTTTGTGTGTGTTAAGTGTCTGACAGGGGATCCGAACTCAGGTCCTTCTGACTCCAGGGCCAGCACTCTACTCACTGCGCCACCTAGCCGCCCCTCATTCAGATTTTTGACATGTCAAGGCTTGTCAGTTCTACCTCCACCACATCTCTTTCAACCATCTCCTGCTCTCTACTTTCACAGATGTTACCTTAGCTCAGGCCCTTTTCATCTCTCATTTAGACCTTCTAAGTTATATCTCTGCCTCAAGCCTCTTCCCTCTCCAGGCATTTTTCCACATAGCTGGCAAAGTGATTTTACTAAAGCAAAGGTCCAACCAGTAAACTCCTTTCCTCAACTCAGTAAACTCCTTTCCCTTTACATTCAAATACAAACTCTTCTGACTATAATTTAAAGCCTGGATCTAACCTATATTTTCTATTTCTTTTAACGTATAACTTAACTCCTTCACACTCTTTTCATTCTAGCCAAGTTAGCCTTCTTTCTATTGTGTTCTTTCTTCATGCATGACATTCTATCTCCTTTATATGTGCCTTTTGTAGGCTATTCCAGGTATCTGTAATGTATTTCCTCCTCATTGTGATGTATAAAAAGTTTGAGACTAGTTTATGGGTAATCAGTCATTTTATTCATCACTGCTAGCAGATTAGTAAAAGGGGGCAGTGGCACTTTTGAATGCCAAAGACCTCTCATGGAATTCACTCAATGCTTATATGCCCTTGGAAGAGTGGGTATTCCTGAATGTGGCAATTAGCTCGGATTGGTTAATGAGTAATGAGAGGATGAATGTTATAAGGAGAAGTGAACCTATTGTAATTAGGGGTTGGAGGACTTGACTGATCATTCAGTGTTAGACAAAGAAACATCTCTCATCCAGACTATCCTTGCCTAGGGCAATTAAGACAAAAGGGAGTCCACCTATACTCAGACCTGGCTGAGTGGAACACAATGAGCTAGAAAATTCTTTGTAAGGTTTTTAGTTGGATCAGGTCTCACACCCAGGATGTATCCCAGAGATTTGGACAATCTCATCCATCAAGATGCCCTTCAGAGACTAAACAACTTATAGGCTTCTGAAAAAAAATCTTGGCCCTAATTCCATAATTAGTTATTAATATAAGAGAGAAATAATCATTACTATTATCATCTTTGCCCCTTGGAATCTTGATTTTCCTTCAAAGGTCACATCAAACACTCCCTCTAACAAGAAACCTTTTCTGATGGTCATAGTAGCTAATGCTACTGTCCTAAATTGCCTTGACTTTAGTTTATTCTTATACATGTTTGTATTGTCTTTTCCATTAAATATAAGCTTCGTGAAGTCTTAAGACTATTCCATTTTTGTCTTTTTGTCATCAGGGACTAGAACCATGTGGAATAGATTGTAGATGTTTATTACATCCTTATTAGATTAATGGGACTTCCTAGCTCAAATATCTCTAATTTTTTTTACCTGTAGGTAAATACAAACTCCTTAACATGGCATTTAGATCCAAACTTGGATCTAAAAGATCTTCTAACCTTATTTTATATTATTCCCTTTTATGCATTCTCTTCCATCCAAATTGGACTTCTGCTTCAGAAACTAGTATTGTTTTGTTCTCATATTTGTGAATTACATAGGTTAGCAACCCTGCCTAGAATAAACTCTCTCCTAATCTCTGCCTTTTGAAAAGCTTGCTTTCCCTCCAGGCTTCTCTACTCTTCATCCACGTCCTCTGTGAAACCTTCTCTTAATCACCCCAATTCAAAGTATTCTCCCTTTCCTCCAATATTCCTATGGCACTTTTTCGGTTGTTGTTCTTATCATATTCTGACTGATATACTGCTTATTTGTATTCGTGTTGTATTCTCTACTATTAGACTATAAGATCCCTAGGACCAGAAACATCTTATTTTTCCTTTTCCTATCCCCAATGTCTTGCACCATACTTTACAAATATTGGCAACTTAATGATGGCCTTTTGAATTTTATTTCAATTTCAAATAACAGTAATGAAATTTGAGATGATTTTAGATATAGTGCTGAAATTTAAGACAGGATTACAGAATCAAACATTAATGAAAGTTTTTGACTGTCAAAATCACTGTCTGGTGAATGTTGCACAATGAATAAACATTGCAGAGAGGCAGAGTTAGACTTGATGTATAGAAGGACTTCCTATCATTTAGAGCTATCTCAAAGCAAAAACAGTCTAGGGAAATAGTGGGTTCTCCCCTTCCTAAAAGAGTTAAATGAAAGCTGGACAACCACTTGGGAATTCTGTAGATGTAATTTCTGTTCATATAATATGTTGCATTAGGCAGTCTTTAATGGGGAGAGAAAGAAGGAAGGAAGGAAAAAAGGAGGGAAGGAAAAAAAGGATTTATTAAGTGCCTATAATGTACCAGACACTATGGTGGGTACTTTGCAAATATCTCATTTAATATCCACAACAATCCTGAGAGGCAGGTAATATTATTATCCTCATTTTACAGGTGAGGAAATTGAGGCAGACAGGCATTAAGTGAATTGCCCAGGGCTGTACAGCTAGTGAGTGTCTGAGGCCAAATCGAAACTTGAGGCTTTATGATCCCAGGGCCCAGTGTTCAGTGCACTACCTAGCACTCTCCAGTTGATAGGATGATAGGGTTACAGTCTTAGAGCAAGAAAGGACCAAGGAACCCATCTAGTGCAATCCCATCATTTTTAAGTGAGAAATTAAGTCCCAAAGAAGTTATATAAAAAGTAATCTTGCTGGGTTTTGAATGAAGTCCCTTTGTCTTCAAATTCATCATTGTACAACGCCACTACTCACCCTGGCTCCTTCCCCTTGTCAAATGCAGCAATAGGCAACGTGGGAATACCTGGATGTTCATGGGGCATCTCCTATTTTTTGTGATGAGTCAGTCTGTCAGATTGTTCAGGTATAGCTTTTTCCTCCATAAGCCAACCATTACTAAATGTTGACTTTCCTTTTGAAAAAAAAAATAACAATGCTGTTTTAGATACCTTGCTTTGTTATTCCCTTTATTTAGAATCATACAATTTCAGACCTTGGTGGTTGTTTTGAGATTATTTATGCTAACTCCTCATTTTATAGACACAAGAAACAGAGGCACAGAAAGGTTACAGGAACCTAGCCAGTTAACAAGGTCTTCTGATTTATGGTCCAATGCTTTTTCTACCTATTTCATTCTTGTTGTGGAATAGGTATGTGTTTTGCTAAAAACCTAGGAATAACATTTTACCTATAAAAATTTATAAGTGAAAAGGAGAAAAGTTTTCATTTGGGAGCTGAAATTACATTAGCAACTTTTTCTGTTGGCTGTCAGTCCAGGTCATGTGACATAACTCCACCAAGTTTATCAGCCATATTTGGACTGTTCTGCTGCACATGGTTGCCAGATGCAAAAACCAGCTCTTTGATGGAGGGCAAGAAAGCTGGATGAAGGTCTTGGAAGTTGTGCCATTTAATCAGAAGAATTTTTGTTGTTGTTCCAGTTTTTCTGAAAGAGCTCTGTATAATAGTAGATAAGTTGGAGAAACAGTGTTGCTCTTCATTTTTCAATAGCTTTGGAGACTATCAGGGACATTGTTAAACACTTTGAGGGCAACTGCTAAGAAAGAATCCAGTTTAAAATATAAACTTTGCTTTTAGAATTTATAAGTAATAGAATTCCAGCCATATATTTTGTGGGTTTCTGCAACAAAGTATGACCAGGCCATCAAATAGACTGAATTTTAATACTGAAAAAATTACTTTGGAAATTCCTACACCAACAACTACAAAATTTAAAAGGGAAAAAATCATTTAGCAAGTTCAAAAGAAGGTCATATGGCATAATAGTGAGGCAGATAGGTATAGTGCAAAAGGTCTGGGAATATGTAGTTTTGCTTCTTCTAGTTTATGTGTGACCTTGTACTAGTCAACAATCTGGGTTTCATTTTCCTCATCTGTAAAATGAGGGACTACACACACACACACACACGCGCGCGCATGCGCGCATATATGTATCTGTATATATATACATATACATATGTATGTATATGCACACACATATACACATGCATATATGTATCTGTATATATACATACACATATGTATGTATATGTACACACATACATACAATTTGATAGAGCACTGGGCTGGGAATCAGGAAGATTCATCTTCCTATATTCAAATCTAGCCTCAATCACTTACTAGCTATATGACTCTGAGCAAGTCACTTAACCCTATTTGCCTCAGTTATTCATCTGTAAAATGAGCTGTAGAACTCAGAAAAGTTAAGAAAACCCCAAATGGGGTCACAAATATTTGGACATTACTGAAATGACTAAATAACAATACATGTGCACTCGTGTGTGTGTGTGTGTGTGTGTGTGTGTGTGTGTGTAAGCTTTGCTTGAACTCTGAAATCCTTTATGATCAGAATAATGTATAACACTACAGTGAGCCCCCTAGTATACATATAAAACAATCATTTACCCTTAGCTAACGTAACATAGTCTTTTAACCAACACGTGGGAACCCTTATGTGAAGATGTCGTTTATGTTATACTGGTATCCAAAGAAGAATTATTGTTGCTCCCCTTCATTTCTGCAACTTGAAAATATATAGTCTTCATGACTGGAGACTTGTATGTACTATTAAAGGTGTCAAATCTGATCTCTTGAGTCAATGTTGAAGAGCTTTATTATGAACACCGCTACCAAGGTGATTGTACAACATCCCATTTGGAACAGCTCTGCAGCACAAATTGCAATGAATTCTTTGGGCCATTGATTTGTGAATTTAAATCTTTGAACAATAGCTGGTAGTTATGGTGAGACATAAGCTTTTGGTGACCTCAGAGATTCATCAAATATTACAATCTTATGTAAAAAGGGCAATTATTATGAAATTTATATGCCCCACAAATTGATAGGAGCATCATATTTCTTTTTTTATTTCAATATAGAAGCTTAGTCTTTCCACATAAGAATCCCAGGAATTAGGTTGACTGACATAATAAATGCATTACATAGAATACTAGAGATAGAAGGCCCCTGAGAGATCTTGTAGTTTAACTCCTTGATCTGATTGATAAGAAGCTTAGAGAGAGAGTGATTTGCTCAAAGCCATGTTTTTTGTTAGTAGCAGAGCTGGATTAGAATCCAGGGGTTATAATTCTAAATTCATTATTTTTTTAAACTACACCACTGCTCCCAAAGAAATCCTTACTATATCCTTGAGTAGGCATTATAAGCACAAATCTGTTTAATTGCAATAGTTGACATTTAATTCCTTACTAGAATAGAATTACCAGCTGTGCTTGTCCAGGTATACTAGTATCCATTTGTCCTGGCCAGAACAGATAATATGTCAGTATCAATAGCAAACATGGAAGGAACAGACCTTCAAATGACTAAACCTAATTATAGTAGAAACTACTCTGTGATAACTCTATTACCACTAACAAACTCATAGGTAATGATATAATTATATTGTACCACAATATCCCTTACTATATATCTTTATATTAAAATAATGTACCTTTTGCAATGTTATATGGAGCAAGACTGTTTTAGTTTTTATGTTTTATTTTACATCTATGTTTATATGTATGTATACATGTTATAAGCACTCATCATATACATGTATACCTATAGCTATATTCTATATTTAGGACTATGATTTTCTGAGTTTGAGAATTCCTTATATAGAAGCCCTTCCCACACAGATCACCATTCTTCTGTATCCTACAGAGTTAGAGGGCTGCCTAATGCTCCAAGAGAACAAATGACTTGTCCAGGGTCTCATAGCTAGCAATTATCAGAAGTAGTATTAGAACTCAGATCTTCTTGATTCTAATTCCAGAATTTTATGCACAATACCATGCTTTGTGTTTGTATTATATGGTGCAAAGGAGAGAAAACAAAGCAGAGAGAATGTTTGTTTACAGTTGTTATATTTTCCTATTCTAGAATATTCCTATTTCTATTGAAATTTGTATTACTATAGATATGTTTTGCCATTAAAAATATCACGTTTCAGTTTCTTAATATAAGGAATTAAGGGAGACTAGGTGGCTCAGTGTATAGAGTGCTGGACCTGGAGTCAGGAAGACTAATCTTCCTAAGATCAAATCTGTCCTTAGACACTTTCTAGCTGTGTGACCCTAGGCAAGTCACTTAACCTTCTTTGCCTCAGTTTCCTTATCTGTTTAATGAACTGGAGAAGGAAATGGCAAACCACTCTAGTGTCTCTACCAAGAAAACCCCAAATGGGGTCGTGAAATGTCAGACACAACTGAAAAACAGTCATTTAAAAAAATTTCAATAGAGGAATTTTTTTTGTAACAAGGTCTATTGAATAAAATTAGTCTTTAATATTCTTCTATTATGAAGAGAGGTTGAAGATGCACATTTTCAAAATTACTGTTATTTCTTGTTTTCATTTATGTAGACTATTCCAAATGATGACAGTATAATATTGTACAAAAATGTCAATTATACAGTCTACAGACCACAACACTCCTGAGGACAGCCCAGACTACATTAAAATGATACAGGGAAATATTTAACAAAATAAATAAAAATACAATAAAGCACGGATAACGTTATATTTTAGAACTTGGTAGATATCCTTCTTTATGTATGGATTAATGCCCCCCACCCCACCCTCGATTTTAATATTTTAGTTTGACACAACTGATGCAGTGGTTGGAGGGCTAGCCTTGAAGACACAGATTACTGGGAATCTTGTTCCACCTCTGAATCCTACATGCTGTCTGATATTCTCAAGTTCTTCAAACTCTTACTTCTCTTGGAGACTCTGAGACTTGAAGTGAAAGTGTTCACCTTCATTAGTAGAGGTAACTTTTTCACCTATGAGTCAGTAATTAATATCACAAATTCGGATAAAAATGAAGGCCCTTCGTTCCACCATCATGGATTCCTGAATGCTTTATGGTCTAACCTAGAAGGTCTCCTTGTAGGGTGATGAGCCTTGAAAAGAGAGTGGAATGGTGAAAACTTCCATGGACTGTTCCTTGAACTGTCTTCCCTTTTTACTTTTGTGATTGGAATGGGTCATCCAGTTCACATTGTATTTGTCCTTTATATTTGCAACTTAGTACATAAAATTTATAACCAGGCTTACCAGAAACTTCCAGATCACAGATAATTGGGATTCTCACAAGTCTTTCATGTTTAGGACTTAGTGAAGAACTTGATTTTGGAAATCTTAATGTGCTGCTAAAATTGCAGGTGTATAATATTGAGATTATAAGAATATTTTTCATTGGTAAGTACCATCAACTTGGTAAATGATGTGTTTTGCATGGGTACAAATTGATTCAAAGGTTCCTTTTTGCCTTTTATGTTTGTACATTGATAGATCTGTCCAACAGCCTGCAGATCAGAATATAGTATTTTATAATTAAAAGTTATATAGAGTTTGGGGCCAGGAACTAGTAAATATGCAGATCTAGGTAGATATGAATTGAAGGCTAGGATTTAGCTTAGTCTGAAGGAAGAACCTATGAAAGGTAAAGACTCCTGGTGAGTTTGAAGATTGACAACTTGTCTTCATCCTACAGACCTCACTCCCCACAATTAGATTGGTTCAGTAATAACAGGTTTCACTTATAGTATTTTCAGGTTTAAAAAATAGTTTTCAACAAGGTAGTGCACATATTATTATACTCACTTTAAAGATATGGGGGAAAAGTCTCAATAAGATTAAACTTGTTTAGTGTCTCAGTTACTGAGTGTCAGAACCAGGATTCAAATTTAGATCTTCCTGATTCTTAAGGTCAGTATTCTTTGTGTATGCCTCGCATACTGTTTAGGAGTTATGTGAGTAAGTATAGTCATCACAGAATCCAGAAAGGTAGACTTGATGTCTGCTCTAACTTTGTTCTGACTCTGAGAACTCAAATTGTTTTAATCATTCTCCTCATCCCATAAGCACTCCATCTTTGTGGCCTGACTACTAGCCATTGTGTGTCATCTCCTCTCTTGGACATTGAGTACCTTCATACCTGCAACCCAACATTCCTTTTCTCAAGTTAGCTCCCTCCTTCCCAACATCTTTGTCCAAAAGGATATTGAAATCTTGTCTTATTCTTGAGGCCTTACTGCCTGGAAGACACAGAGTTTCCATAGGCCCACTGCTATCACCACCTAGTCCAACATGAAAACTCTTGTCAACTCTTCAAAACTTAGTCCTCTATGAACAGAAGTCAATTGTCTGGTTTATAAATGAGTTTCTACAATGTTTTTCTCGGTTGGGCTGATTTTTCAGGCTGTAGTCATTATTTTTAATCACAAACTCCTACTGTGTAGAAAGCATTTGCTCATATACTATTTCATTTTGAATTTCAAAGGAATATTTAATAGAGACCATTGTATAATGAATAATGAGTCCAGATAGAAGACATGCATTAAAAATTCCTTGAGGAATGAAAGGTGTGATTGAGTATTTGTTGGGGCAGTCTGTAATTATATATATCCGGGTACCTTCCTCCTACTTTCGTGAACTAGGATCAGACATCATGTACCATCATAGTATACACATGATTGTGGCACATATTCCATTAACTAATTCAACAAATTTTGCTCTGTTGAGCTTCCTATGGAGCCTTCTGAAATCCAACATAATAGAAAATCAGCTTGAAATAGTAAACCAATTGGTTGAGGCACTTTCCATGTTTTCATTTTGTGGTTTAAGGAAATGTAAAGATTATGCTGGGTTTTGAAAATTTTGTTTTGATGTGCTTAAGAACTCAAATATTCAGATATTATCCAGAGGACAGTTGAATCCCTTTGATCTGGTAATCTCTGGAAGTCTCATTAAAGCAGATTTCCTAGGTAATTGGTGGTTATTTCTGATCAAGGTATGGCTAGAAAAAACTAAAATTATATCATTCTCATACTTGCAATTCTTATTCTGGCTAAGTGAAGAAAAATACAGTCTGCCACAAGAATGGCTTGGATTCTTTAAGCTGTTGTCAGAGCTTAAAAGTGATATGCATCATTATTAATTAAACTCTCTATATATACAATTCCATAATTTTGCATTGAGTGCCTACCATATACAAGACATACACATTCTTTGATGTGTAGAGACTTTGGAGCCCTGTTCAAGTAACGCAACATTCAGAAAAGTGAGAAAAGACAAAGATGAATGAAAGGAAATGAAACAGATCAGAACGATTTTATTCTTTAATTTAGAGTAGTAGAGAATAACTTGCTCTTTTTCCCATTGATATGTGGAACTTGTCCTGCATATTTGTCTTTGATAGCAGTATATTATTTGAGATAGGTGTTCTTCACCCATGGTCCTTTATTATCCCAGGTTTGCTTGTTTTGTTTCTTTGCTCTTAGGCAGCAAGTAGTACATATTAAGGTAACGAACACATTGTAATAGTATATAATGTACTTGAAATCCAGATTTTAGATGCCTTTTATAATAAATTAGAGGAAGAATCCTGCCTACACTGTTCAGATTTCATTTCCCTAGATGAATTTATAAGCTTATGTGATAAGAAACCCCCCCAGAAATTTTGCCTTCTACTTGGAGGTACCTTGTATAGAGTAGGTGCTAAATATTTATTCATTGAATGACTGAATTGGTGAATGAATATCAGATTATTTTTCAGCCACAGTGTATTCATGTAGTGTGTTGATCACAGTGCTTTTAGATATTATATTGAAGGGTTATCTCATTGATATTTCTCATTATACATGCATTTGTAGAGAAAAACAGATCAAAACAGGGATTTTTTCTCTTAGGAAAGCCTTTTTCATTCTGAAGCAGATAGGCTACAAAGCGTCTCCATGCATCTTATTTTTATTCCCCCCCCCTTTTTTTTGCTTTAGTTTTTTTTGGAGGGGGGAAGGGCAGGGCAATTGGGGTTAAGTGACTTGCCTAAGGTCACACAGTTAGTAAGTGTTAAGTGTCTGGGGCCGGATTTGAACTCAGGTCCTCCTGACTCCAGGGCCGGTGCTCTATTCACTGTGTCACCTAGCTGCCCCACATCTTACTTTTATAATGTATATGGTTTGCTTAATGAATAAATGAATTAATGATTCTGTACAGTTTTTATTTTCTGTGCTAAGCTCTACTCGTCAAATAGACAAAGATAAATTCACACACTCTAATGTTTTAGAAATTCCTTCATTTTAATCATTTTCAAAACTCATCTACCCCCCAAAAGATCTTTTTGTCTTATTGTTACTGATTAAAATGTGGACCTTGTGCCTTAGGTCACAGAATAAGATCTTATCCTACCAAGGAGTGGGAGAAGTAGAATCATAGAACCAACTTCTCATTTTGCATCTATAAAGAAATATTGTCTCTTAATGTTTAAGGGATGTGCCCAGTTTCCCACAATGAGATAGTGGCAGATCTGGAAATAAGACCCAGGTCTTTTTAGAGGCAGTTGAGAAGCTAATAGAATGCTAGTCCTGAATTAAAATTTGACCAATACTTCCTTGCTCATGTGTCAAATAATAATTATAATAGCATCTACTTCCCAGGGTTGTTGTAAAGATCAAATAAAATTATATTTATAAAGCACTTTGTAAACCTTAAAGTGCCATATAATTTCTTATTTATTTTGTTATTATTTTGATATCCAACTAGTATTACTTCTTATGAAAGTTATTAGGATTTAGAAGAATTTATGCCAGAACTTGATTTCTTATGTTTCCTTCATTTAAAAAAAATTAAATTTTGCATATAAGACAACTTTTTAAAAAATTTGATTGACATTTTAAAAATTGCTATAAGTCCCATGAGTGTTCCTGAGAGGTAAAATGATTTGTCCAAGGTTTTACAGCTAGTTCATAGCAGCAGAGGTATTCAAGCCTGAGCCTCCTGACACTTAACTCAGTTCTTTTCCCATAGCTCTGTGCTGCCTCAGGAGAGGAAAAGGCCACTTACATAAAATCATGCAACTGCAGGAAAAAAATGACACCCCAATTACCATGTGAAAAAATATTAAAGTGCTTTTTGTAATGTTTATTGCTAACTTGGGTAGTGGTTTCAACGAATCAGATATTTATTTGACATATTAAACGTTTGTCATATTGCTTACTAATTAACACAAAATACATGTTAAAATATAGTTAATTTCTACAGTTCATTCCTTTTGCTGACAATTATTCCATTGTGTAATATACACCATAATGAAAAATGGCCCTATAAGCATTAAAAAAAGTCATTCAACCAATCAACACCCCATTTCCTTCAAATGGACTAGGAAGTTAGATTGGTTTTGAAATAATAGAAAGTAGAATCAAAAGATATCATGAGCTTTGTTTTTATTCCTTTTGAGAGTCAATACCACTGAACAAATATTAGTATTTAAAATAAGATGAATGTCCCAAAAGGTTATGTGACATAATAGAAACAGCACAAATTTTGTAATCTATACACCATCTCTTTCACTAACTAACTAACTAATTAACTAACTTTCACTAGCTAACCTCAAAGAAGTCATTTAACTTTGCTGGGCTTTAATTTCCTCATCTGTAAAGTAAAGGGGTTCCAACTCTAAATCCATGATCTGCTTGATCTTTTAATTTGACCAATGCATTTTTCCTTCCTGTCCTCTTGGCTCTCATATCTCTGTCATCTTTTTCTCTCCTTCCATTGTATACACAATAGACATTGAATATAAAGTGGATAACTGGGAAGCTTGGCATGTCTGGTTGCTAAGGTATTGCTGAAGTGAGGGATATGTTTTATAGGGCCTTGCAACTCATGGCTCATATTTATGAATCATTTTGGTTGAAGTCATTTTTCCTTTTACCCATGTTTGGATAGGGTGATGTGCATACGCATTTTGAGCATTGTTTTTATTTTTGGCAAAGGCAATGTCCTCTGACCAGGAAGTGACTTTACCCCTCCTTGTGTCATTTCCCAGCTGAACAAGCCTTGTTTATTATCAACTTCTTTGTTAAGGACTCAGCACAAAAGCCTGATTCTGGTGTGCCCATCCCTGACTCATGTGTCCAACAGACTTTTTGTGGCTGACTGACTGGCAATTTTTCCATACGTGGGAAGACCAGGCTCCTATAATGTTGCATAATCTGCCCATTCCTTGAACATCAACAAGAGCCACATGATGCCTAATGTACCAGAAAACAAGATCTACATTGATGCTGCTAAGCAAGCTTCCTATCTGGTTGATGTAAGACAATTTTCAGAGTGACAGAAACTTTTGCATCCTGGCAAACTTCTTGCTTCCCCCAAGGTAGCTTTCTGACCATCTGTATTTCAGTCTCTCCATCTCCCTCCTTCCCTCTCTCTGCCTCAGTTTCCATTTCTGTCTCTGTCTAGTACCTTTGTACCTGTCTCTTTCTCTTAGGCTACATTACTTTCTGTCTCTGGTACAGGTAAACCTCATCTTAGTGGTTTCTATCTTCACTTGAGAGGGGTTGCAGGTGCATTTAAAAATGAATGCAAGATCCTGAAAGGTTTGATGACTTCATTGGAGAAAGCTATTGGCCTGACAATCCAAAGTACTGTAACTCACTTAAAATTGAAGTATAATGTTTTAGGAGGAGTGATTTGATAAATATTGGCTTAAGCTAATTGGATTTTCAATGGCCAAATTACTGCATTTTCTCATTACTTAGCCTCTGTAAGGCTATCATGTTGTAATGGAAAATGTTCTTTCCTGTAATGTTAAATTCAAAAGCTGAACCGAAGTTGAGTGGGCTGATGCTGTTTCAGATTACTTAAAGGGGGACATAGGGGGAGGGAGGGTTAACTGCTTCTGTGGATTGTTTCAACCTCTGATTGGTCCCCAAGTGAATTCACAAGAAGTAGTGGGCACATTTCCATTGCCTTTGGAAGAGGGCATGAAGGGTGGGAATTGAAAAGAAAACCAAAACCCAGATCCTGACTGTGGCACATATTTCTTTTATTTGAGAATCAGTCTGGGGAAAACCTTACATGTAATTCAGAGACAATCTAATATGTTTTTAAACCTCTTGGTGGATGTATCAGTCAGATAACCTATAAATCAAACCTAACTTGTAGCTTAATGACCATCAGACCTCATCACCATAATAATGAAAGCATTTGTTATTATAATACTGTTTGAGGGAAATGAAGTTGGTCCCTTGGGAAAATGCCTTGTAAGCACTTTAATCTTGTTTGACTTAGCCTATCTTCACACACACACACACACACACACACACACACACACACACACACACACACACACTGACCACCACCAAAAAAACAAACTCTTTCCAAAATAAGGGTCCTTATCAGAACCAGTTCTTATTTGGAACTGATGTCCCCAACCCTAATTCAGGATTTCTGTTTGTCACCACTGAGGCAGTGTGGCACTGTTTGGAGAGTAGTGCTTCCTTAAAAATTACTCTTATTAAGGTACACGACCATATGGGCCCGAGGGGTGGCAAAGATGCTGAACAGCTTCTTGCTCATTAATACTGAAATATTTATATGAGCAATAATAATAACAGCATATTTTAGAGTCTGTGTGGTATGAAATTGAGCACTGATGCAATTAGATAATATTGACAGTCCCTATTGTAATTATGTAAATAACACCAAAATCAGCTAGCTCTCTCTCTTAACTTCATCATTTCTGCTTGTGTAGAATGTGAGAGCTCGAGAAATGAGTAAATGCTGGGCTCTGGTGTTTAACTATTTATTTCTATGACAGAGAATAGCCTGAAGCAATGATTCCTTGCGGTTATTTGTTCCTCCAAATCAGCAAGTTTGGTTGGGATGTACATAGAAGGGAGGCCGGTATGTTAATTTTGACAAAAGGGTAAAGGTAACCAAGGCATCAGGGTTGGGCCACTCCAAACCCAGTATTTCTGTCTCAAGTCTCACCATTTCAGTCCTTTGCATTAGGTTTCTGTTTAATTATTGCTAGGGTCTTTTTGTTATCTTTTGAATAGATAATTTAAAATTGTTCTCCATGGGGACATTCTCTATGTCTAGCTGCCTATCAATCTTTCTATCTCAATGCAGAAGTATTTGATTAGTGTATTTAAAGTAATAAAGATGTCAACAGTAGTGTCACATTGATTGATGCTAATTATAAGTCTTTAATGGTTCCTCTGGCTTGGCCACTCTCCTTGCAGATCGGGATTTTATGGTTAAAATAATGCCCTGCTGTCCAAAGGCTTAGCCATAAATTTTGGTCTATCTCTCTTTAATGAGTCTGCATGCAGTGGTATAATCCCAATAACATACATTATCTTTGTTAAAAGCAGGCAGTGACTTTCATAGGAGTGATAAATGGATTTATAAGGGGCTAGCAAAATTCTTATTGGTATCTCACCCGAGGTGATGATGATTATGTTTTCCATGCAGGAGAATCAACAGAAACATGAAATGGGATGTTTTAAACTAATTGAAGATTTTCCTGCAGCCCCTAGTTAGCACATTAATGTTGTAAATGAGGATGAGGTAGTAATGGCAAAAGGTTTCTTACTCAGAGATACACTCAATATTTGACTGTGTAATCTACAAAACCAACTGGAAGTTAAATTATACAAAGGCTCTTTTAATACAACATAAATGATCTTGTTAAATAGAATTGATTAGTATTACTTTTTTTTTTAATCTGTTGATTGAAGTATCTATCTGCAATAGAATTTTCATGCCAGATTAATATTAGACTGTTTGCTTCTGATCACATTTTGCTATTCTAATACATGTTCAGAAATCTTTAATCTCTTTTCTCATGCCCAGAAGTAGAATTTTAGAGCTTGTGTGCAGAGCAATATATAGACATTTATGGGACTTCAGAGATAATGTGAATTTGCATATATATTATATAAACATATGCATACATAGTAATACATCTGTGAAATGCTATGTCTTGTATAAGGGAACACTAACATAAATAAAAAGCATGTGTTCCTGTCCTATATGAGCACTTCATTGGTATTAGTCAAGGAGGAAAATGATGATTTTTTTTAAGGATGCAAATTTTTAGACGGTATTCTAGAACTAGTATTCATGTGCACCTGTCTTTTCCCATGTTTGATTTTTCTATATTCTGTGCATATAAATTAAGCTTAGTGGAATTTTAATTAAGGAGGTCTCTAGAACACCAAAGATATTTGAAACATTTACACTTCACCACATTCTATTACATTTTAATATTTGTTCTTGATAGTTATTTTCTATTCATACTATTTAGCTATTTTTGACCAATTTCATATAGACAAGGTTACATTACATTTATTTGTAAATTAAAGGGTATTCTGACTAAAGAACCAACTCCCCTTTCCCAAAGAAGGAAAACCTGAATTTACATTAATTAATGAGACCAATTATAGCCAGACAGGTGAGGTGACAGACCTCAGCCAACATTTGAAGAATATATTTTTGATAGTGACACTTTCCCAGTAGTTTCCTAAAAGAATTGTCATATGAGCCACCAAATAGATTTTGAATTGTATATCTAAAGAGTCAATTCTTGCTAGCTGCCATCTTCTGATCAAAATTATTTGTAAAATTCACTTGTGTAATGAACAAACTTGTACTCCTTTGCTACAAAACCTAGTATTTTCCCCTAAAAACTTCCTATGACCCCTCTAATTTGCTAAAAATAGTTTAAGACAATTTCTTATAGCCTATCATTTCTATAGGCATGTAGACAATCTCTTATCATTCAGATTATAGCTGATAGTGGATAAATTACTGTTCAAATGATTGCCATCTTAATAGTGTAAAAGAGGCGTATTTTTTGTTGCTGTTAAATTTATTCATTATTAGTTTTCAACATTCACTTTTATAAGATTTTAAGTTCTAAATTTTTCTCTCCTCTCTTCCTTCCCCTGCTCTCAAGATAGCATGAATTCAATCTGATATAGGCTATATATGTAGAAACATACCAAATGTATTTCCACATTAATCATATTGTAGAAGAAGAATCAGAAAAAAAGGAAAAAAAAACCTTGAGAAAGAAAAAACCAAAAAATAAATAGTATACTTTGATCTGCATTCAGACTCCATACCAGAATAGGGGTTCTTAATCTGGGATCATGGATAGATTACAGAGGATTCATGAAGTTAGATGGGAAAACATAAATCTTTATTTCTATATAATTGATTTTTTTAATCCTATATGTTTTTTGGATACATTTTAAAGACCCTATTCTGAGATGAGATCTATGGGCTTCACTGGACTCCCAGGGGGATCCATGAGGCAGACAAAAATGGTCAAGAACCCTTACTGTTGACTAACAACATTTTGACAGGATCATAGATTTCAAGCTAGAAGAGACCTGAGGGGCCATCTATTCCAGCCCCCTGCCTTTTACATTCACATGTATAATATTTTCCTTCACGGCATTTGGTGAGTTTGTCTAACTTTGGATGATTCAGAAATGGGTATCAGAAGAAAGGTTGGGTTGGCAGCAATTCAGCAGCAGCTGAGATGGTTATGATAGGCACCTGACATGGTAGGTTAAGAGATCACCAGAGATAGTGTAGAGCAGTGCAGAGAAATCAGTGCTCCTCAGCCTTTTTGTTCCATTCCTCCCATAATGGGCTAACATCATTAATAGAGTGAGTAGAAAGAATGACTAAGAGCAATGTCTGCTCTTTGTGTGGTGTATCACTGACCACCATTACAGCTAAGGCTCCTCACAGTGAGCTAGGTCTAGTCCTACTCACTAAAAAGCAACCTGGGTGAGTAGAGAAGGTATTAGTGATGTTCCTTATTCTGTCACAATTTGATTATTTTCCATTGTTGTTTCTGATAAATTAGCATTGGCTCATGTGTTCAACATGAATTAAAAAAAAAAATTTAAAGCCCCAAGGCTTCTGTTTAAAAATGCAGGTTAATTCTCAGAGGCTTTCACAAGCATTTCTGCAGTATGCTACTAATTAAGATAAGGTTATCATTTTAAGTTATACCAGGAATGCAATTAGAGCTTCTAGTGAGAACTGTAGCAATCAATTTTATACAAATTATTCAGCCCCAGTAAGGTAGAATGCAGTTTTAATAGGACAAGTGAACATACTGTGGTTTATTAAGTATAATGTGGATTCAAATTACACCTGAACAAGGCATCTGCAACCCATCATGTAACTAGACTCAATGTGTATTCATTTCTAAAGGCTTTCATTAGAAGAGATTTTAATCACATCTTCTGTTTTCAGTTGTTCAGTGACAGTTATTTTTTTTTAATCTGAAAGAGATTTTGTTGTTGTTAGACTTGCATGTTTTTAGAAAATGGGGAATCTATAGAATTTGTGGCATGGGGTTACCAACACTCTTATTTATATGGTCCTATGAAATAATGGAAAATGACAGATCATGAAGAGCATGGTATGGTCTTCATACTACTTCTCTATTCACAAAACAAACAAACTATGTATCCAATTGGGGAAATATCAACTAATTTTTTCACTGTTGGCCAATTCTCCTAAAGAACATCAGGTGTTGGATGAGTAACTAACATTTCTTTCTTGCCAGTTGTCGATAATTATTTATTCATTAAAGGAATATATATTTACTAAGGATGAACTAAGGGCAACAGGTTTGGTTACCTCTTCTAAGAGATTTAAAGTATTTTCTCTGTGCAAGTACACTGAATTAATCTTCTATAGATTTTAACATTCAGGTAGAAGCAATTTATTGATGAGAAGCAATATGTCTGGAAACTGGGAAAGTTAGGTTCTAGTACTGACCCTGACACTAATGAAACTGTTGGTTTAGCCCAGGCATATCATGTAATCTCTAGGTCTCAGTTTCTTTTTTGTCAAATGAAGCAGACAGAGAGCTTTAAGAGCATTTACCTAGGAGTCACAAGACTCAGGTTTGACTATCAACTTGGACACTAAAGAATTGTGTGATCTTGGGTCAAATGCTTCACTTCTCTGGGGCTAACAAGGAGGGTGAATTAGATGATCTCTGAAGTCCTTCCTTTTCTGTCAATCTCTCAATCTGTATAATGGATCTTTAAGCCTTTTAAAAGCTATATTGTAAGTCCAGCAATGATTTCTACTATGCACTCCCTGGAATTTTCTAAGATATCCAGGAGGAAGGGGTAAAGTTTGTTTTAGGGTCCACTACTGCACCCTATTCAAAGAATTAACAATAAGAATTGCACTCATTCCTCTGGTACTTTGAGATTTGAGATTTCCAGGAAATGCAAATGTTCTTGCTTCTAAGAAGGCTGTAGTGAGATGATCTCGCAAGTCCCTCTTAGCGCTAACATTCTATGATTCTCTACTTTAGTATGGAATACTGCTTGCCTCTTATTTTTTAAGAAAGAAAACAAGACCTTTATTATAGTACACTGATAAGCACAACATAAAGAGAGGTAAAGGCTACATTAATGTCAGGACATGGGATTTTTTAAATATTACTTTGTTTCCTCTGGTCTTGTACCTTATATTTTGGAGTATTATGGAAGTTAGGATGTGATTTAACTTTCTATGGAAGTCCTTGGAGATAAGTGCTTAGTGAGGACAATGTAGTTAAGTAAATGAAATACTTTAAAGTTTAACTACTTAGCTGATATGCCAGAAAATTATTGAAAGTTTAGAACAACCTCTCTTCCCTACTCAGACAACTTTCTTCCTTGTGATTTAATGTGCAAAGTACACCTAAACAGGTAAGCAGTTCACTAAGAAAGGACAAATACTGTGGATGTCTGAATAACCCCAGTGTTCCCTGAAAACTGAGCTGAATTATGAAACCTCTTAAGATTCCTTTATCTATGAGGTTTTAGCACTTATTTTAAGAACAGGTGCCATATTATGCTTTATGGATTCCCCCCTTTTCCCTCCACTTTATGCCCTTTTGGTCATAGAGTATGCCTAGAAAAGAGTCCAAATGGAAGAAAGATTCTTATATATGTTGAGAACCTCCAGATGCTTCTAATTGGGAATGTCATCAGCTGACTTCAGTAAGCCCCAGAACATTGCAAACCCTACTAAATGAGAGCCACAATTACTCAGAAGAGTTTAGTTTGCAAGAAAAAAATTAAATGGATGAAGAATGCTTATTGTCCATAATATGATCTGTAGTTGAACGGACAGTTCATAGAGCTGTTGAATCAGTATATATACCCTGAATCAGAGAGACAGCAACATGGACTCAGAATTGAATAGGATGAAAAAAATGTAATGCATTGTATTTAGGGAATTGTGCATTGCCCTCAATGATCTCTAGTTTCTTCTCCAAACATGCAAATTGTATTAACACAAATATTCTTATAGTGTTATTAATGGCTGAAATAATGTACAACTTAACCAAAGTCATATACCATGATCTTGGAAGAATTAAAATTGGTCATTCAAAAGACACATACTGGGCATGAAAAGGTTATAGTATATTACTAATGAAGGAATGAATTCAAAGAGGAGCATAAAAGATCTCATTTAAGAGCTATAGAACCAGAAAAGGGGTTGGGCCAGAGAATACCAGATGTAAAGAAGATGTGCTCATTGACAGTCATTTGGATGTACTTTCTGTGAAAGTATTCAGGAGGGGGCGGAGCCAAGATGGCGGAGTAGAAACAGCGCATCCAAGCCACTCTGCCCCCAGATTACCTCCAAACTATGTAAAAGGGGACTCTGAACAACTTCTGGAGCCCCAGCACCCACAGAACAACACAGAGAAGCTAACCTCCCGCTGAGGACAGCCCAGCAGCCCTGCAGGAAGGACCAGCACAGCAGTCTGGGAGCATGCAAAGTGCAGGAGCCGAGCACAGCCAAGCGCCTGAGTTGCGGTTTTAGCCCCAGGGCGGCAGGGCCAGCAGCCAGCTGGAGGGACCCCAGAACACCAGCAGCTGTGGCGATTCCAGAATTATCAACATAGACATGCCTAGGACAAAGTGAGAGGTTAGTGCCCTATGGACTTTGGGACCAGTATTTGGGGAATGGTCAGCTTCCTCCCCTGGGGGCTAGAAGCCGCTGAGGAGACAGGTCATTTTGTAGTTTTCAGAGGCAGCTCCAGCTCCTGGCCTGCAAACTGTAGGGAGATCCAGTGATCATTCTTGGGGGGTAATCGCTCTTGCTTTAACCTCCCTGGATCTGGATTGTGATCTGGGGTGGAGGTCGTGGGTGGGTTTCCAGCTTGCCAGAAAACGGGAGTTGCCCCTCCACACTTTCGAGACGAAAATTCCCCTATCTGGCTGCAAAGCCATAGTGTGGCGACAAGCCCAAAAGTCAAGTAATTAAGTGGCAACATGCCAAGGCAAAGGAAACAAATTAAACAGAAAAATGCAACCCTAGACTCCAACTTTGGGGGAAAAGAGGGTCGAAGCATAGGGGAAGAGGACTGTGAGGTCAGAAGTCCTGCTCCAAAAGCCCCAGGGGAAAACATGAGCGGGGTGCAGGCCATAGAGGACCTTAAGAAGGACTTTAAAAATCAAATAAGAGAAGTGGAGGAAAAATTTGAAAGAGAAATGAGAAGGATGCAGGAAAAGTATGAAATGAGGGTCAACAGCCTGACTGAAGAAAACAACACCTTAAAAAATAGACTAACTCAAATGGCAAAGGAGGTCCAAAAGGGCAATGAGGAGAATGCCTTAAAAAGTCGAATTTGGATGAGAGCCCCAGACAATGATCTAGCACAGGCTCACTCTGTGTCAGATGATTCTGGCTCCCTTGTCCAGTACAAGTGTCACAGATAACAAGGCTCCTTAAGAGTCTACCCATCAGGGCGGAGCCAAGATGGCGGAGTAGAAACAGCTCGTCCAAGCCTCTCTGCCCCCAGATTCTCCACAAACTATGTAAAAAAGGACTCTGAAAATCTTCTGGAGCCCCAGCACCCACAGAACGACACAGAGAAGCTAACCTCCCGCTGAGGACAGCCCAGCACCCTGCAGGAAGGACCAGCGCAGTGGTCTGGGAGCCGGCAGCATGCAGAGCGCAGGAGCCGAGCCGAGCCCAGGTCCACGTGAGCCAAGGTTTTAGCCCCAGGGCGGCAGGGCCAGCAGCCAGCTGGAGGAACCCCAGAACACCAGGAACTGTGGCGACTCCAGAATTATCAACATAGACTTGCCTAGGACAAAGTAAGAGGTTAGTGTCCTATGGACTTTGGGACCTGTATTTGGGGAATGCGTCAGCTCCCTCCCCTGGGGGCTAGAAGCCGCTGAGGAGACACGCCATTTTGTAGTTTTCAGAGGCATTTCCAGCTCCCAGCCTACAAACTGTGGGGAGATCCAGCGATCAGTCTTGGGGGTAATCGCTCTTGCTTTAACCTCCCTGGATCTGGATTGTGATCTAGGGTGGAAGTTGTGGGTGGGTTTACAGCTTGCCAGAAACGGAAGTTGCCCCCCACACGTTCGGGACGAAAATTCCTCTATCTGGCCTTAAAGCCATAGTGTGGCAACAAGCCCAAAAGTCAAGCAATTAAGTGGCAACATGCCAAGGCAAAGGAAACAGAAAAATGCAACCCTAGACTCCTATTTTGGGGGCATAGAGCGGAAAAGGACTGTGAGGTCAGAAGTCCTGCTCCAAAAGCCCCAGGGGAAAACATGAGTGGGTTGCAGGCCATAGAGGACCTTAAGAAGGACTTTAAAATCAAATAAGAGAAGTGGAGGAAAAATTGGAAAGAGAAATGAGAAGGATGCAGGAAAAGTATGAAATGAGGGTCAACAGCCTGACTGAGGAAAACAACACCTTAAAAAATAGACTAACTCAAATGGCAAAGGAGGCCCAAAAGGGCAATGAGGAGAAGAATGCCTTAAAAAGTCGAATTTGCCAGATGGAAAAAGAATCTCAAAAGTTCACTGAGGAGATTCATTCCTTCAGAGTTAGACTGGAGCAAATGGAAGCTAATGACTTTATGAGAAATCAAGATGCTGTTAAGCAGATCCAAACAAATGAAAGATTAGAAGGCAATGTGAAATATCTCATGGGAAAAACCACTGACCTGGAGAATAGATCCAGGAGAGACAATTTAAAAATTATTGGACTACCTGAAAGCCATGATCAAGGAAAGAACCTAGAAATCACCCTTCAAGAAATTCTCAAGGAAAACTGCCCTGATGTTTTAGATCCAGAGGGCAAAATAGAGGTTGAAAGAATCCACAGATCACCTCCTGAAAAAGATCCCAAAAAGAAAACTCCCAGGAATATTATAGCCAGGTTCCAGAATCCCCAGATCAAGGAGAAAATACTACAAGCAGCCAGGAAGAAACAATTTCAATATTGTGGAAACACAATCAGAATAGCCCAGGACCTGGCAGCTTCTACACTGAGGGATCGAAGGGCATGGAATATGATATTCCAGAGGGCAAAAGAGCTGGGAATGAACCCAAGGGTCACCTACCCAGCAAAACTGAGTATTTTGTTTCAGGGGAAAATATGGTCATTCAGTGGAATAGAGGACTTTCAAGCATTCTTGAGGAAAAACCAGAGTTGAATAGAAAATTTGACATCCAGACACAAGAAGTAAGAGATGCCTGAGAAGGTAATCAGGGAAAAGAAATCGAAAGGAACTTATCAAAGTTGAACTATTTACATTCCTATATGGAAAAGCAATAACTGTGACTGATGATATCTTTCTCACTATGAAAATAATGGAAGAAGGGGGTGTGGTCATATGAATACATATGTGAATGTGTGTGTATATGGTTACAGTTATATATGGATAGAGGGCATAAGTTGATTTTGTTGGGAAGGGAGAGTACTCAAGGGATGAAATTATGAGGTGAGAGAGGAAAGTGGCAAGAGGAGATGGGAGAGACAGGGTAGGGTAAACTATCCCATGTAGAAGAAGCAAGGGGAAGTGGTTGCAAAGGAGGGGGAGAATAAGGAAGGCTAAAAAGGCAAAACAACATTCACATTGAATTTGGTTCAGGGAGAAAATGACATACATAATAAATGGGATATCTCAACCTGCAGCAGGATAGGGGGAAGGGGGATGAGAGGAGAGATGATGGATGGGAGGGCATCCTTGGGGTGAGGGGAGGTTAGAAGGACCCACTATAGAAGAGGGACAGGGTCATGTAGGGAATAGACCAGGTGGGGGGTGGAATGAGTGGGAGGGAATTATAAGCAGCCTTGTACAATATATCTACTATGATAATGTTTTGCATAGCTAGACATGTACAACATATACTGAATTACTTATATACCAAGAAGGAATGGGTGACAAGGGAGGAAGGAAATGGATCTGAAATTCAAGATCGTAACATTAAATGTTTCAAATATATATATAAATACTATTATTAATACTCTTTTGCCTATAATTGGGAGATAAGATATGCAGGCATTGGGACACAAAGATTCATCTTCCTCTAATGGAAAAGTCGATGGGGGTATGGGAGAAGGTATGGGAGAGAGCAGATTGGAGGAAGAGATATCTTGTGGGACTGCTATTCTGGGAGGTTGTGTAGGGGAATAATGGGGGGAAAATGATTGTAACTCAAAATCTGGCGGAAATGAATGATGTAAAACAGAAGTTAATAAAGTATTTGTTTAAAAAAAAAAAAAAAGTCGAATTTGCCAGATGGAAAAAGAATCTCAAAAGTTCAGTGAGGAGATTCATTCCTTCAGAGTTAGACTGGAGCAAATGGAAGCTAATGACTTTATGAGAAATCAAGATGCTGTTAAGCAGATCCAAACAAATGTAAGATTAGAAGGCAATGTGAAATATCTCATGGGAAAAACCACTGACCTGGAAAATAGATCCAGGAGAGACAATTTAAAAATTATTGGACTACCTGAAAGCCATGATCAAAGAAAGAACCTAGAAATCACCCTTCAAGAAATTCTCAAGGAAAATTGCCCTGATGTTTTAGATCCAGAGGGCAAAATAAAGGTTGAAAGAATCCACCGATCACCTCCTGAAAAAAATCCCAAAAAGAAAACTCCCAGGAATATTATAGCCAGGTTCCAGAATTCCCAGATCAAGGAGAAAATACTCCAAGCAGCCAGGAAGAAACAATTTCAATATTGTGGAAACACAATAAGAATAGCCCAGGACCTGGCAGCTTCCACACTGAGGGATCAAAGGGCATGGAATATGATATTCCAGAGGACAAAAGAGCTGGGAATGAACCCAAGGGTTACCTACCCAGCAAAACTGAGTATTTTGTTTCAGGGGAAAATATGGTCATTCAGTGGAATAGAGGACTTTCAAGCATTCTTGAGGAAAAAACCAGAATTGAATAGAAAATTTGACATCTAGACACAAGAAGGAAGAGATGCCTGAGAAGGTAATCAGGGAAAACAAATCAAAAGGAACTTATCAAAGTTGAACTATTTACATTCCTGTATGGAAAAACAATAACTGTGACTGATGAAATCTTTCTCACTATGAAAATAATGGAAGAAGGGTATATGGTCATATAAATACATATGTGAATGTGTATATGGTTACAGTTATGTATGGATAGACAGCATAGGTTGAATTTGTTGGGAAGGGAGGATACTCAAGGGGTGAAATTATGAGGTGAGAGAGGAAAGTGGCAAGAGGAGATGGGGAGAGACAGGGTAGGGTAAACTATCTCATGTAGAAGAAGCAAGGGGAAGTGGTTGCAAGGGAGGGGAAGAATAGGAAGGCAAAAAGGCAAAACCACATTCTCATTGAATTTGGTCCAGGGAGAGAATGACATACATACTAAATGGGATATCTCAACCTACAGCAGAATAGGGGGAAGGGGGATGAAAGGAGGGATGATGGATGGGAGGGCATCCTTGGGGGGAGGGGAGGTTGGAAGTACCCACTATAGAAGAGGGACAAGATCAAGTAGGGAATGGACCAGGTGGGGGTGGAATGAGTGGGAGGGAATTATAAGCAGCCTTGTACAATATATGTACTATGATAATGTTTTGCATAGCTAGAGATGTACAACATATACTGAATTACTTATCTCCCCAGAGGGAATGGGTGACAAGGGAAGAAGGAAATGGATCTGAAATTCGAGGTCTCAACATTAAATGTTTCAAATATATATAAATACTATTATTAATACTCTTTTGATTCTAATTGGGATCTAAGATGTGCAGGCATTGGGACACAGAGATTCACCTTACTCTAATGGAAAAGTCAAAGGGGATATGGGAGATGATATGGGAGAGAGCAGATTGGAGGAAGCGATATCTTGTGGGACTGCTATTCTGGGAGGGTGGGTAGGGGAAAAACAGGGGGGGGAAATGATTGTAACTCAAAATATTGCAGAAATGAATGATGTAAAACAGAAGTTAATAAAGCATTTGTTTAAATTTTAAAAAAAAAGAAAGTATTCAGGAGGACATAGGAAGTGTCCAGCAAGACAGGAAGTCTCACTGGGTGAAGAGACATGAATGTTTTTCAATCTGTACTATTGAAAGTGTCCTTGGATGAGATAACAGATTCAACAGAGTATTAAGTATTTTATATTATTTTAATGAACAAGGATTTTGTTACTTGGATTTCTCCAGGGCAACCTATATTGCTTCAAACTTCCATGTTGGTATTTCATTGTTCTCATCCTCCTAAATAGTTTTGAGAAATCATTAGGCTGAGAATCATTAAGCCATAGAATCTTGATATGTGAACTAGCCTTTATTTATCCACATTCCCTTTTGATCCTCTAGTAATCCATAACTCTGCATTCCTTTCCATGTCAATAGGCAAAATGATACCTTCACTCAGAATCCTTTTACAAATTCCAGTGAAAACCCAAATGAGAAAATAGAAAGAAAAAGTAGAATCATTAATGTGAATGTAATGCTCACTGTTCATTTACTGTCACATATAAGTTAATTTCTTTAATTACTCAGAATATGTGTGAGTGCTTATTTTCATGATTGCCTTCAAGTTAATAAATACATAAGTAGAGAAACACACCTTTGTACCATCACTTCTAGGGGCTTAAACAGTTTCTCTTTTCTGTTTGGACTTTAAATTTTCTTTCCCTGTCTCAGAAATTTTGTCTTGAGCACAGAGAATAAATACCTGCTCCATATTTCTTTTATCCTTCTTCTACTCAGCTAAAGTATCTTATTGTGGAAAATATAAATTAAAATTCTCTTCATATCTTGTAACCAAAAACTCCAGCTTGCCATTGGCCTAGTCTTTAGTGTCTTGGATATTGATTTGACTGTAATGTTAGCTTTGGCTATCCTAATGGTCTTTTATTTTCTAAAAGAAATTAGCTCATTTTTTTAGGAACAGGTGCCATATTTATGCTTTATGGATTCCCCCCCTTTTCCCTCCACTTTATGCACTTTTGGTCACAGATTATGCCTAGAAAAGAGTCCAAATGAAAAAAAGATACTTATATATGTTGAGAACCTCCAGATGCTTCTAATTGGGGATATCATCAGCTGACTTCAGTAAGCCCCAGAACATTGCAAACCCTACTAAATGAGAGCCACAATTACTCAGAAGAGTTTAGCTTGCAAGAAAAAAAAATTAAATGGATGAAGAATGCTTATTGTCCATAATATGATCTGTAGTTTAATGGACTGACTCCATAGTTCTTTCTCTGGGTGTGGATGGTATTTACCATTATGGGTCCTCTAGGATTGTTTTAGCTTCTTGTATTTCTGAGAAGGGCTATGTCTATCAAAATCAGTCATGGGGGGGGCGGTGGGGAGAGCCATGATGGCGGAGTAGAAACAGCACTTCCAAGGTGCTCTGCCCCACACAACTTCCAAACAGTATAAAAGGGGACTCTGAACAACTTCTGGAGCCCCAGCACCCACAGAACTACACAGAGAAAATAACCTTCCACTGAGGAGAACCCAGCAGCCCTGCAGGGAGTGACGCGTGCAGTGCTCTGAGAGCAGGCAGCACAGCCTGCTGGGAACCGACAGCACAGCACCCTGGGAGCTAAGCCCAGGCCTGTGTGAGCTGAGGTTTTAGCCCTAGAGTGGCGGGGCCAGCAGCCAGCTGGAGGGAGCCCAGAACACCAGCATTTGTGGCGATTCCAGAATTATCAGCACAGATATGCCTAGGACAAAGTGAGAGGTTAGTGCCCTATGGACTTTAGGACCAGTATTTGGGGAACGCTTGGCTTACTCCCCTGGGGGCGAAAAGCTGCTGAAGAAACGCAGCACAGAAGCCATTTTGCAGCGTCAGTGGCAGCTCTAGCTCCTGGTCTGCGAACTGTAGGGAGATCCAGCTATCAGTCTGGGGGTTTGCTGTTGCTTTAAACTGCCTGGATCTGGATTGTGGTCTGAGGGGGAAGTTTTGGGTGGGTATCCAATTTGCCAGAGCGGGTGGAGGCTTTACAGAGGCCACCCAACCTGCAGAAGTTGTGAAGACCCCACCTTTGGGACGGAAGCTCTCCTGTCTGGTGGCAGAATCCTACTGTGGCAACAAGCCCCAAAATCAAATAATTAAGTGGCAACATGCCTAGGCAAAAGAAACAAAATAAACAGAAAAATTCAACATTGGACTCCTATTTTAGGGGCAAAGAGGATCAAAGCATGGAGGAGGACTGTGAGGTCAGAACTCCTGCACCAAAACTCCAAATAAAAATACAAGCTGTCTACAGGCCATAGAGGACCTTAAGAAGCAGATCAGAGAAGTGGGGGAAAATTTGGGAAGAGAAATGATAAAGATGCAATAAAAGTATGAAATGACAGTCAACAGCCTGACTGAGGAAAATAACACCTTAAAAAATAGACTAACTCAAATGGCAAAAGAGGCTCAGAAAGGCAATGAGGAGAAGAATGCCTTAAAAAGCTGAATTTGCCAGATGGAAAAAGAATCTCAAAAAGCTCACTGAGGAGATTCATTCCCTCAGAGTTAGACTGGAACAAATGGAACCTAGTGACTGATCCAAACAAATGAAAGAATAGAAGGCAATGTGAAATATCTCATGGGAAAAACCACTGACCTGGAAAATAGATCCAGGAGAGATAATTTAAAAATTATTGGACTACCTGAAAGCCATCATCAAAGAAAGAACCTAGAAATCACCCTTCAAGAAATTCTCAAGGAAAATTGCCCTGATGTGTTAGGACATCAGAATTCCCAGATCAAGGAGAAAATACTACAAGCAGCCAGGAATAAACAATTTCAATACTGTGGAAACACAATCAGAATAGCCCAGGACCTGGCAGCGTCTACACTGAGGGATCAAAGGGCATGGAATAAGATATTCCAGAGGGCAAAAGAGCTGGGATTGAAGCCAAGGGTCACCTACCCAGCAAAACTGAGTATCTTGTTTCAGGGGAAATATTGTCATTCAGTGGGATAGAGGACTTTCAAGCATTCTTGAGGAAAAAACCAGAGTTGAATAGGAAATTTGACATCCAGACACAAGAAGCAAGAGATGCTTGAGAAGGTAATCAGGGAAAAGAAATCAAAAGAACTTATCAAAGTTGAACTATTTACATTCCTACGTGGAAAAACAATATCGGTGTCTGATGAAACCTTTCTCATTATGAAAATAATTGAAGAAGGGTATATGGGCATATGTTTACAGGTATACATGGATAGAGGGCATAGATTGAATTTGATGGGAAGGGATGATTCTTAAGGGGTGAAGTCAAGAAGTGAGAGAGGAAAGTGGCAAGAGGAGATGGGGAGAGACAGGATAGGGTAAACTATCTCATGTAGAAGAGGCAAGGGGAAGTAGTTGCAGGGGAGGGGAAGAACAGGAAGGCAAAAAGGCAAAACCATATTCTCACTGAAGCTGGCTCAAGGAGAGAATCACATACATACTAAATGGGATATCTCACCCTGCAGGAGAGTAGGGGAAAGGGGCGTGAGAGGGGGGAGGATGGAGGGGAGGGCATTCTGGGGGGAGGGGAGGTTGGAAGTACCTACTATCAAAAAGGGACAGGATCAACGTAGGGAATGGACCAGGTGGGAGGTGAGATGGGTGGGAGGGAAATATAAGCAGTCTTTTACAATATATCTACTATGGTAATGTTTTGCATAGCTATACATGTACAACACATACTGAATTGCTTATCTTCTCAGAGGGAGTGGGTGACAAGGGAGAAAGGGAATGGATCTGAAAATCAAAGTTTTAAAATTAAATGTTTCATAAGATGTCCAGGCATTGGGGCTCAGAGATTCACCTTACTCTAATGGCAAAGCCGAAGGGCGTATGGGAGAAGATATGGGAGAGAGCAGATTGGATGAGGGGATATCTAGTGGGACTGCTATTCTGGGGTGGTGGGTAGGGAAAAATGGGGGGAAAATTGTAACTAAAAATTTGGTGGAAATGAATTATGTAAACCAGAAGTTAATAAAGCATTTGTTTAATAAAAAAAAATCAGTCATCACACATTGTGGCTGTTTCTGTGAACAATGTTCTCCTGGTTCTGATCACTTCACTAAGCATCAGTTCATATAAGTCTTTCCAGGATTTTCTGAAGTCTACCTGTGTATCATTTCTTATAGCACAGTAGTATTTCATTACATTCATATACCACAGCTTGTTTATCCTTTTGTCAATTGATGGGCATCCCCTTAATTTCCAGTTCTTGGCTACCACAAAAACAGCTGCTATAAATATTTTTATACACATAGTTCCTTTCTCCATTTTTATAATCTCTTTGGGATACAGCCCTAGAAGTGGTATTGGTGGGTCAAAGGGTATGCACATTTTTATAGCCCTTTGGTCATAGTTCTAAGTTGTTCTCCAGAATGGTTGGATCAGCTCACAATTCCACCAACAAAGAATCAATGTTCCAACTTTCCCACATCCACTCCAACATTTATCGTTTTCCCATTTTGTCATGTTAGCCAATCTGATAGGTATGATGTTTTGATTTGTATCTCTCTAATCAATAGTGATTTAGAGCATTTTTTCTTATGACCATAGATAGTTTTACTTCTTCCTCTAAAAACTGCCTGTTCATATCCTTTGACCATTTATCAATTGGGGAATGACTTATATTATTGTAAATTTGACTGAGTTATCTGTGCATTTTAGAAATGAGGCCTTTGTCAGAGGCAGTAGTTGTAAAAATTATTTCCCAGTTTTCTATTTTCCTCCTAATCTTGGTTTTATTGGCTTTGTGCAAAAGTTTTTCAATTTAATGTAATCAAAATTATCCATTTGTTCTCTGTCTCTTGTTTGGTCATAAATTCCTCCCTTCTCCATAAATCTGAGAGATAAACTTTTCTTTGCTCCCCTAATTTGTTTATAGTATCAGCCTTTATACCTAAATCGTGTACCCATTTGGACTTTATTTTGGTATATGGTATTAGACATTGGTCTATGCCCACTTTCTGCCATACTATTTTCCAGTTTTCCCAGCAGTTTTTGTCAAATATTGAGTTCTTATCCCAGAAGCTGGGGTTTTTGGGTTTATCAAACAGTAGATTGTTATAATTATTAACTGTTGTGTCTTGTGTACTTAACCTCTTCCACTGTTCTACCCCTCTTTTTCTTAGGCATTGCCAAGTAGTTTTGATGATTGCTGCTTTATAATACAATTTAAGATTTGATATGGCTAGGCCGCTTTCCCTAGCATTTTTTTCCCCATTAATTCCCTTGATATTCTGGATGTTTTGTTCTTCCAGATAATTTTGATATTTTTTCTAGCTCTATAAAATAATTTTTGATAGTTTGATTGGTATGACACTGAATAAGTAAATAAGTAAATTAATTTAGGTCATCATTTGGCAATCTAAGAATTGTCATTTTCATTATATTAGCTTGGCCTACCCATGAGCAACTGATGTTTTTCCAGTTATTTAGATCTGATTTTATTTATGTGAAAAATGTTTTGTAATTGTGTTCATATAGTTCCTGGGTTTGTTTTGGCAGGTAGACTCCCAAGTATTTTATAATGTCTACAGTAACTTTAAATGGGATTTCTCTTTCTATCTCTTATGTTGGGCTTTGTTAGTAATACATAGAAATGCTGATGATTTATGTGGGTTTATTTTAGATCCTTGCAACTTTGCTAAAGTTGTTTATTGTTTCAAGTAGTTTTTTACCTGATTTTCTAGCATTCTTTATGTATCATCATAGCATCTCCAAAGAGTGATAGCTTAATTTCTTCTTTGCCTCTTCTAATTCCTTCTATTTCTTTTTCTTCTCTTATTGCTAAAGCTAACATTTCTAGTGCCATATTTGAACAACAGTGGTGATAATGGACATCCTTGTTTCACCTCGATCTTATTGGAAATAAATCTAGCTTAGCCCCATTACATATAATGCTTGCTGAAGGTTTTAGGTGGAAGGCTGCGTTTATTCCTATGCTCTCTAGTGTTTTTTCATGGGAATGGTGGTTGTATTTTGTCAAAAGCTTTTTCTGCACCTACTGAGATAATCGTATGGTTTCTGTTAGGTTTGTTGTTGATATAATTAATTACACTGATAGTTTTCCTAATATTGAACCAGCCCTGTATTCCTGGTATAAATCCTACTTGATCAAAGTGGATTATTCTCACAAAAGTTGCTGTAATCTTTTTGATAATATTTTATTTAAAATTTTTGCATCTATATTCATTAGGGAAATTGGTCTATAATTTTTTCTCTGTTTTAGCTCTTCCCAGTTTAGGTATCAGTAACATATTTGTATCATCAAAAAAATTTGGTAGGACTCCTTCTTTGCAAATTTTTCAAATAGTTTATATAGTAATGGAATTAAGCGTTCTTTAAATGTTTGATAGAATTCACTTGTAAATCCATCTGGCCCTGGAGATTTTTTCCTAGAGAGCTCATTGATGGCTTGTTTAATTTCTTTTTTTGAGATGGGGTTAAGTATTTTACTTACTCTTCTGTTAATCAGGGCAATTATATTTTTCTAAATATTCATCCATTCCACGAAGATTGTCAAATTTATGGGCATATAATTGGGCAAAAGCATTTCCTAATTATTGTTTTAATTTCCTCTTCATTTGGTGATGAATTCACTCTTTTAATTTTGTTACTGGTAATTTGGTTTTGTTGGTTTTTAATCAAATTAACCAAAAGTCTATCAATTTTATTTGGTTTTGTCATAAAACCAGCTCTTAGTTTCATTTATTAGTTCAATAGTTTTCTTAATTTCAATTTTATTAATCTCTCCTTTGGTTTTTAGTATTTCTCATTTAGTATTTAATTGAGGATTTTTAGTTTGTTCTTTTTCTAGCTTTTTCAGTTGCATGACCAATTCATTGCTCTCTTCTTTCTCTCTTTTGTTCATGTAAGCATTCAGAGATATAAAATTCCCCCTAAGAACAGCTTTTGATGAATCCCATAATTTTTGGTATGTTGTCTCAGTATTGTCATTCTCTTGAATGAAGTTATTGTTTCTATGATTTGTTTTTCAACCCACTCATTCTTTAGGTTTAGATTATTTGGTTTTCAATTAATTTTTAATTTGTCCATGGCCCTTTATTAGATATAATTTTATTGCAGTGTGATTTTAAAAGGATGCTTTTAATATTTCTGCCTTTCTGCATTGGATTGTGAGTTTTTTATGCCCTAGTACATGGTCAGTTTTTGTGTATGTGCCATGTACTGCTGAGAAAAAGGTATATTCCTTTCTATCCCCATTCAATTTTCTCCAGAGGTCTATCATATCTACCTTTTCTAAAATTCAATTCACCTCCTTAACTTCTTTCTTGTTTATTTTGAGGTTAGATTTATCAAGTTCAGAAAAAGGGGGAGGATGAGGTCCCCCACTAGTATAGCTTTGTTCTCTATTTCTTCCTATAACTCCCTTAACTTCTCTAAGAATTTGGATGTTATACCACTTGGTGCATATATGTTTAATAATGATATTACTTCATTGTCTATGGTGCTTTTTAGCAGGGTATAGTTTCTTTCCTTATCTCTTTTGATTAGATCTATTTTTGCTTTTGCTTTGTCTGAGATTAGGGTTGCTACCCCTGCTTTTTTCCTTTTTTTAAAAATCTTTATTAATTTGTTTGTTTACTTTTAATTTACAAGATTCAGTTCCACAATCCCTTGAATTTCAAATTTTCTCACCTGCCCTGCCCTCTCCCCACCATGTCAGCATGCAATCAAGTATAGGATCTGCAAATACTTCCACATTAGACATTAGTCAGGTTATTCCTGCTTTTTTTCAAACTTCAGGGGAAACATAATATATTCTACTCCAGCCTTTTACCTTAACTCTGTGTGGCCCCCTGTTTCAAATGTGTTTCTTGTAAACAACATATTGTAGTATTACGGTTTTTAATCCATTCTACTATCTGCTTCCATTTTATGGGAAAGTTCATGCCATTCACACTCACAGTTATGATTACTATCTCTGTCTTTCTCTCCATCCTATTTCTCCCCCCTCCCCTATTTATGCTTATATTTCTCCCTTCTCCCTTGCCTTCCTCAAAAGGGTTTTGCTTTTGAGCACCTCCTCACTCAATCTTTCCTCCTTTCTATCAGAACCCCCTCTCTTTGCTTTCCCTTTTCCCTTACTACTTCTTCAGTCCCTTCTAGCCACTCCCTCCCTTTTCTTTGCATTTTCCCCTCCTACTGCCCGTAGGGCAGGTTACATTTCTATACTTAAATGAGTATGTTATTCCCTCCTTGAATCAAATCTGATGAGAGTAAAGTTCAAACAATGCTTATCTCCTGCCCTACTTTCACTCTACTTTTGTAATATGTTACATGTTTTTGTGCTTCTTCATGTGGTATAATGTACCCTTTTCTGCCTCCTCCTTTCCTCTTCTCCTATTACAATCCCTTTGTACCACTTAATTAGTTTTTTTTTAAATCACATCAGTTAATTTATACCCACACCCTCTGTCTATGTATGTCCCTTCTAAATATAGTAATAAAGATATAGTTCTCAAGATTTATAATTATTGTCCTCACATGTAAAAATGTAAACAGTTTGCCCTTATTGAATAACAAGTTTTTAAAAAAAATTCTTGTTTACCTTTTCATTCCTCTCTCAGATCTTATATGTGAAGGTCAAATTTTCCATTGAGCTCTGGTCTTTTCATCAGGAAGGTCTGGAAGTTCCTTATTTCACTAAATGTCCATCTCCTTGCCTGAAAGATTATGCTCAATTTTGCTGGGTAATTTATCCTTGTTTGTAGTCCAAGCTCCTTTGCCTTACCAAATATCATATTCCAAACCCTCCAATATTTTAATGTAGAAGTTGCAAGGTCCTATGTGCTCCTGACTGTCGTTACACACTTTTTGAATGGTTTCTTTCTGTCTGCTTATGGTATTTTCTTCTTGAGCTTATAATTCTGGAATTTGGCTCTGATATTCCTTGGCATTTTCAATTTGGTATCTCTTTCAGGAGGTGATCAGTGTATTCTTTCAATGACTATTTTACTCTTTGGTTCTAGGGCCTCGAGGCATTTTTCTTAATGATTTCTTAGAAGATACTGTCCTGGCTCATTTTTTCATCATGACTTTCCAGTAGACAAATAATTCTTAGATTATCCCTCCTGGATCTATTTTCTAGGTCAATTGTTTTTCCAATGAGATAGTTTATGTTTTCTTCTATTTTTTCATTCTTTAGATTATTTTTTTTACTGATTCTTGATGCATCATAGACTCATTAGCTTCTACTTGCCCAATTCTAATTTTTAACAAATTGTTTTCTTCAGTTAGCTTTTGTATCTCCTTTTCCATTTGAAAAATTTTACTTTTTATGGAGTTATTTTCCCAAGTTAGGTTTTGTACCTCCTTGACCATTTGACCAATTGTAGCTTTTAAGGAATTGTTTTCTTCAGTTTTCCCATTTTGTCAATTGCGTTTTAAAAATAATTATTTAATTTTTCTTCTTTCTCTCTAACTTGACTTTTATAATCCTTCTTGAGCTCTTCCAAGAATGCTTTTTGGGCTTGAAATTAGTTCATATTCCTTTTGGGGGTTTCAAGGGTGCGTATACTATCAATACTATACTGTTTTGAATTCATATTTTGATCTTCCCTGTCTCCGTAGTAAAAATCTATGGTCTTTGCTTTTCTAATTTGCTTTTGCCCATTGTGATTGCCTTTTTCCTGACTTTTAAAGTGGATCTATTCTTCTAGGGCACAGTGGACTCTGTCCCACCCTTCCTGTGCTGGGTGGTAGGGGCCTGGTTGCTGGCTTTGTGGACTGTGACTTCTGGTTCTGGAAGCTGTAATTTATATAATGATGTAGCTTACCAGGTAATGAACTGGAGCTGGCTGGAGTGTGCCGAGGCTAGGTGCAGTCTCTCTGCATTTCCTCAGGTTTACGCTGAAGCTCACAGAGGGGTAGTCTGGCCACTGGAGGTCTCCTCCTACCCTAGTACTGTGCTGGAGCCTAGGTAGACTTAGCTGCTGGTGCATGCATGTCCACACTGTCTGCTGATTCCCCTGGCTTGTGTGAAGGCACACCTGGGGTTGAGCATGAGGTCTTCTTAAGAAATCAAGTGCAGGGGTGGTTAGGTGGCACAGTGAGTAAGAGCTCTAGCCCAGAGTTGGGACAACCTGGGATTGGATCCAGCCTCAGAAAATGAGCACCCACACATAAATAATGACTGGTTGTGTAACCTTGAGTAAGTTACTTAACCCCAATTGCTTTGAAAAAAAAGAAAGAAAGAAATCAAGTGCATTTTCATGAAATTTATATGTATCCCATATAGCATGTAGTACAGTGAATAGTGCACTGGGTCTGGAGTCAGGAAAACCTCAAATTCAAATCTGACCTTAGACACATAATTCCTGTTTGACAGCGGCAAAGTTACTTAGCCTCTATTCATATTCTATCTCCTATGGCAATCCTGGGAAGTTAAAGTCTGGTGCCATAAACCTATCCTATGCACATTCACTCTAGGGCAAAAAAAAGTATCTGAATTTTGGTTGAAAATTCTCCTCTAGGTCAGTTTTTTGAATGAACCATTAGCTGTCCTCAGATGAACTCTAAAAAAAAAAATTAATCTTACCTTTTTTAATAATGAAGAAGAGTCCGGTTTTCAGGTTTTGTGCTATGTCTATGGAAGTGAACTCCAAGACCACAACTATCCTTGATTTTTTCATGGTGGTCACTCCTTTCACTGCTTCAGATCAGAAGTCCTCTATGATTTGGTACATGTTCTTTGATTGTTGCTGTAGCCCAAAAATTCATCACTGCAGCCATCTGGTGAAGAATACCCAGAAATATAATGACCCTGGTCCTTGCTCAACAGATATAATACAGCCTGTATAGTCTGACCTTCAAGTTTGGTAGGGTGGGATAGAGCTTGGGCATAATATTCTGGAATCTAACTCCTGCCTGGTGCCCACATTGGGTATCATAGGAGTACATTAGTGGACAAAGGAGATGGAATGGTTTTATTAAAATAATATAGAGTGCCAGTCAAGGTCCTTGATATTTTATTAAGGGCTGTTGCAGAAGTACAGAATTGTTTACCTTTGCCTTTTAGGGAAAAGAGGAAGCCAGTATGTTTGTCAGGGATTAATGGTGGTTAAGAATAAGTTGGAGTGTGAGGAAGTCAGCAAACTTGGAGGAGAGGAGGGCAGCCCACCTTAAGGAAAAGTGAAATTCACTCAGTCACCAGAGTAAACAAAGGCAGATACAGAGTTTCACCAAAGAAGATAGTCAATCTAAAAGTTAGTCAGGAAAACACAGTACAAGTTCATGAGCATTAGATCAAAACCCCCAAAAGACAGAATATGCCCCCACAGAGAAAGGTTCAGAGAACAATGCAGAGGGATAAGTGTGGCACTTTGTGATGTTTGTACTTATTTTAGGTAACAGATCAGCCAGAATTGGCCTTACTTTATAATTTTGACCCGAGGAAACATACTAGCTGAATTCTTCCCAATTTTCCCATCCTTCTCCTACTCCTCAAAATATACTCAAAGCAACAGAGCTGGGGACACAATTCAGTGCTTAGCACAGTGCCTGGCATGTAGTAGGCACTTAATAAATGCTTGTCAACTTGACTCAAAAATGCAACTGACTAATTTTCTTTCCAAAATAATCATATAGACAGTGATTGTAGCTCATTTACTTAGATGTCCATTTGTCCCATCACCATGGCAGAGAATCATAATGTGAAGAGCTCTGGGATGTTAATGATCATTCTCTAGAGATGAGGAAGTTTAATGTGAGAAAGATAAAGTGATTTACCCTAGGTCACACATTCTAAGTATAATAAATCATAGGGCTAGGATTCATACCATACAACACTAACTCCAAATTTAGTGTTATTTCCACATGTCTTCTTCCTCTTTTAAGTCAAGAGCAGAGTTGGGCAAGAGGTTAACCATGACTGGCGCAGTCAGTTCCTCAAATGGAGGCTCTAAAGAAAAACTCACCAAATCAGAAGGAGAGGCCACAGGAGTGGAAGTGGTTCTAGTGTCAAAGGCTACTGAGGCAGAGGTGGAAAAGTAATCTGGAGAGAGTCAGGATCTGAGCTGGGGTAGTTTATGAAAGGGATCTAGAATAAAAATAGTTTTTGCCTTGAACATCTGAAATCCTAGTATCAATCAATCAGTAGCATTCATTAAATACTTGCCATGCACCAAGCAATGGCAAGTATATAGGGAGCTATGCATAACATAGATACTTATTAGGGAGGTGGTCTAGTTCATGTGTTTCATCATTTTTCCCCTTTCTTAGACAGATTTTAAAAAATGACATTGGCTCTGCATTTATGTATTACTTATTGTGGCTCTTAAGTGTTCCCTTAGGCTGATGGTATAGAATCTCTGGATAATTGTTGTATTAGGAACATATGCTTTAGAAATGTAAAAAAAAATCTAATACCTTTATCATGGACTCAACCCTTACCAGAAAATTTCTCCCCACATCCCCAATACCAACTAGATGGAAATCAAGTAAAGCTTTTACACACAAAATGACCAGTGTATAGGACATAACACTCCACTTCTCTGGCTACCTTCCTTTGTGAGTGTGAGTCTGGGCCACCACATCCAGAAAAGACACACAGTGATATATCCAAATAAGGGAAAACTCCCCAGGAACCCAGACAGTGCGATCCTATTTTCACCTATTGCTGAAAGCTTACCTGAGTCTGACCCATGCTACACAAGCAATGAAATCTACCTAAAGGAAAGATCAGTGGCTAGTCTAATTATCCACTAGCAGTGTTAACCACACTTCCTTCTTCTTAAGTATATCAACTAAAAATGCCTCTATATGCCACTACTGGGGTAGTGGTGCAATTGCTTGTGATGTATTTTGCCTGATCTCCATAGTTCCATAGAATTTTGTAAATTGCAATTCTAGCACTGTGTCACAAGAGAGCCAGGTGGCCTGGTATAAAACAGAAGTTATCTAGTCCACATAGTAATCTCCTCTTGTCATAAAGAATAGCATTTAAATTTCATGATACCTAGGCATGAGACATGTTGCCCTTCATGGTACAGATAGTAAACTACATCTCAGAGCTTTTGTGAAAGGCTCTTCTTCATGAAGGGATTTCAGAGCAGTATATGCGTGATCAATTCTGCAACTGCCAAATACCTTTTCTTCCTAAGAGCTCTCAAAATACTTTGTATTTTTCCCATGCATCCATCACATTCTATTTTCTTTTATATTCATATGTCATGTGTCTTTTGTCCTTTGCTGAATTGTAACTTCTTTGAAAGCAGCAATTATTCCTTCAAAACAACAGACAAAACTTTGTATCCTTCCCCAAGAACCAACACATGGTAGTTGTTTAATAAATACTTGTGGAGTTGAATTTGTTGTTCAACAATTCAATATGGCAAGATATTGTGAGAAAAAAAGATGTGGCAGGAAAAAGGGAGAAGTTTTAGGTCTTAATCACAGTTTATATCTTCCTGATGAGACTACAGTTTGAGTTCAGACAGCTTAAACTCCATTTTCCAGGTGAAGGGGATAACTCTTTGTGTATAGTGAGGAGAGATCGAATGTAGAGAAAAAACCAAAGGGAGATGCAATGGGTCTGTATTGTCTTTGAGGGTGATGGAAATTTGACTCAAATTTTGTATATGCCTTTTTGTATATACCTATATACCTTGACTCAAATTTTGTGTATACTAGAATCTCACTCTTGCCAAAACCCCAAACCCAGTTAAGTTTTAGGGTTTGTGGTTTCAGTGAGTTTTGCAAGTTTCCTTAGCATAATTCATGGCATGATATTGTTTCACTTATTGGCTCTGCTTTGGTTTCACAACTACCTATTTCCTTACTTCTTTATTTCATTGAAAAGTGCTCGGTCCTCATCCCCCAACCCTCTGCTGTACTATTGAAAATGTTTGCTTGTAGGAGTTTATTTGAGAAAGGTTTGTATTTTCTCCTTTCAAATTATTTTCTGCTGAAAGAGAATGTGCAGAGTTTTATTATATGCCTCAAATAGCTAGAATATTTACATTTTCCCAAGTATATTCATAAATTCACCAGTATTTTCTGCATTTGTAACAGTTTTTTTTTTTTTAAAACCAGCACCACTGTGGCAGTTGTTTTTTTTTCATTAATAGACCAAGGACACATTAATGTTTTTGCATGCCTGTTGCATCATATTTTTGCATTTATGTGTGTATGTATTTATAATATTATCTTAAGGCTTCATAGGTTAAGGCTATAATTCCAATCAGGCATTTTCAGTTGTCAATCAGTTTTTATTTAGGAAATGTAAGTTTATATGAGATTATCTATGCAGATTATTGGTGAAGAGCCCATTGAAATGAGTAGCCACCTCATCATTCCTCCAATGACTATAAGAAACAGAGCCTTTTCTCTGGCAATCCTGAATACCTCTGTCTTTGTTGGGGACCTGTGACCCAGTCACTTTGCATCAGACCACAGGTCCTTCTTGGCTCTGTGAAGGCAGACTTTCATTCATATTTCAGAAATGTCTTGAAAAACTTTCTATTCACTCTTCTTTTGATATGTTCACAAATTGATCCAATTTCAAATTCAGTGCTATTTTAACAAAGTCTGCTTATCATCAATACATTTTCTTTCTTTTTCATCACGCATTTTAGGTTGTATATTGATGTTATTACAAATTCTTTAATGTTACTTTCTCAAGGTGAATTTTCCCAGAGCATATTCAAAAAGTCATTTTATCATTATTTGTATACACACAGGGATTTTCAGTATTATTATTTTTTAAAAATCTTGGTGATTGATTAAATTTACTTCTTAATATTATTTAAAAAGGCAAAAGGTTATAATGTTAAAGATTGTATCTACTTTGCAAGTAGAAGAGAAAAAGAGTTAATGTTGATGAACTGATGAAAACTCAAAGGCAATGTCTTTGAGACCAGAAGTCCAGACTATGAGTCTATAGGGTGACATTAAAAATTGACTGTGAGTCATTGTTCTGAGTATGAAGTTCTTTTCTCTAATTATAGTTCTATTATCCCTGACAGATTATCTTCCACTGGTTTCCTTAATCTCCCCTTGAATTGAGTTATTCTCAATAATATTGTGCATTATGATGACATTATTCCAGTGGCTGTCCACTGTGATCTGTATACCGGGAGCTTTACATGAAACAGTCGGTTCTTCCGTCTCTTCAATTTTTCTCATTACCCAGAATTTACAAGGACCTTGCTTTTTTCTTTGTCTTCAAGTTTTTCTCTTCCTGTCAGAGATGTGAATCTAAATCCAGTCTTTTAAATTGCTGACATACATTTGATTTCTCATTTGCTTCTTAGTGATATTTTTTTCTCAGATTCTTTGTTTTCAGACCTCATCCCTTTCACCTCTAACTTTTTGGTACCCAAAACTCATTTTTATTCATTGGATTTAATGACATAATTCCAGGACCTCCACCTTTACCCCATTCAGAGACAAGATTCCTTTGTAGTGATTGGGTATCTTTCTGGTTTTAAGGTTCATCAGTGGATGCAGGGCAGCAGTAGACAGAAAACAAATATAAACCACCGACTCCAAACCAGGGGTAAAAGTGAATAACCTCTTTCTGGGAATCAGAATTCCATCAATCACTCTCAGTATCAGTCAGTCATTGAGTATTTATTAAGTGCCTACTGTTCGCCAGGCACTTTGTTTGGAACGAGGGATTCAAAGAAAGGTCAAAGACAGTTCCTGACCTCAAGGAGCTCATAGTTCCTGTTGCTACCCTTTCTGATTCTGACCACTGCTGGACTTTGAAGCCTGTTTACCTATCTTCACTTTCTTGCCCCTTATCACTTACCTTCCTGTACTCAACTACTTGTCTACCTCCAGAAAGCTTTTTTCCCTCTTCTCTTAGGACAACTCTCCTTCTAGTCCCTTCCCTTTTATCCCTATTTTGTTACCACCTAATCCAAAGAACCAGATTATTTTAGCTAATCTCTTTCCTTTCTCTAGGTTCAGGTTTGGTTGCATGCACCAACTTGTCATCATTTGTTACCTACTTTAATTTTGTTTAAAACTCTCTTGGTTATTAATAAAATGTTAATTGAACAGCTCTTGCTGGGTTAAACATGGGAACATAAAATTTTAATAATCTATTCTTTATGCTTCTTGTTCCCATCGCTATATATTAAATTGATGCAGACTCAAGATATTACTTGTCCATTTTTCTTTATCTATTCCTTTTGGAGTAATAGGGATGGGGAAATAATGTTGTTTATTCCTTTAATTCTTTACCACTGGTTATATCACCTGTTACCAATTTCAGTCTTCTTTGTTGTGACTGTAAAGTAATGAAGCATGTTTACTCAGACTTACACTTATACATATGGTTAAGCGTTTCTGGGGCAGCTAGGTGGTGTAATGTAATAGAGTGCTGGGCCTGGAGTCAGGAACACCTAAGTTCAAATCCAGTCTTGAAAATTTACTAGTTATGAGACCCTAAGCAAGTCGTTTAACCCTGTTTACCTTAGTTTCCTCATCTGTAAAATAAGCTAGAGAAGGAAATAGCAAACCACTGTAGTATCTTTGCCAAGAAAACCCCAAATGGGGTCACAAAAAGATAGACATGACTGAAATAACTGAATGACAAACAGAAACTGTGTTTTGCTCCAAAATAGTCACCTTTTGAAGCTGTTCATTGATTCAAAAGATACTACCATTGCTTAAGATTATCTTTTAAATCCTGTTTTGAAAATACCTTTAGAGTTTATAGCCTATTTTTAAACTAGCCTCAGTGATGACATATCTGTACCTTCTGTGCATGGGGTTCAGATGGTTAAACTGCCAGAAGTTATTCAAAGCAAAATAAGGTGCATTATTAAAGAAACAAGCACATTTCAATGTGCCCAGTCACAGTGAAGAGGCATGGTTTAGTGACAAAAATGCTGGAGTCACAAGACAATAGATTCAAGTCTTAGCTTTTCCAAATTGCTTCCTGTATGCCTTTAGGCAATACCCTTCAACATTCCAAGCCAGTTTTCTCATTTCTAAAATGGGGGTTGCAATGCAAGCCTTGGCTATATCAAAAGGTTTCCTTTTTTTTTTGGGTGGGGAGGGTCAAATGAGTCACCTTACATGAAAGCACCATGTAAGCTGTAAAATATCATCCAAGTGCAGGGTGGTTTTATCATTATCACTTCACAGAATCTCTCAAGGGCTTCAGAATCTCAGCATAATGAGTAAGTCTGATTGACTTTTTGACACTCTGGGAAGAATTTTTGTAGCAATACCACTGATGTCAAAGAAACAGTTCAGCATTGTTGTTACTTGTGACTTTTGACATAAAATCATCAGTCTCAGGAGTGTTAGAAATTTCCACAAGAAAATTAATCCCATTATTTTATAGTCATCATACCTGTACATCTAAGTCTGTGACTTTGATGGGTCCAAGTAGCAAATGACTTAAGGAATTTCAGTTATGTTTTGAAGCTAAGCCAGAAAAGAATTTGGAGAAAAAGTTTCTCCTTCACCTTTTTTTGGTGGTAATTTACTTTCTTTTTACCCCAAACAGAGGCCTGGACTGCTTCTCCTCCTCACTCCATATCTGGAGGGGTTCTCTATCTTGTTGCTGATCAGTCCCATCTGATTGTTCATGACCCTATTTAGGGTTTTCTTGGCAAAAGTATTGGAGTGGTTTTCCATTTCCTTCTGCAGCTTATTTTACAGATGAGAAAATTGGGGGTTTGGTGATTTGCCCAGGGTCACCCAGCTTGTAAGTGTCTGAGTCTGGATTTGAATTCCGGAGGACAAATATTTCTTAATCCAGGATGGGCACTCTATCCACTGCACCATCTAGCTGCCCTGATTCTTTAGCTAATCTTCCCTTAATATGATATTACAGTTCTCTGTTATTCACCATACACGCTGGTGGATCTGAGGTGTAGATGAGGAGTGCAGGGGCCCAAAGATAATCTGTAACTGTTATCTCCCCACTCCCTTGGTCTCTGGAGATTTAACCAGCCTGTCAGTTAAATCAATTAACTGTGATTCTTTTTTAGCTAGAAGGCAATGAAATGATCTCTTATGTTCACTTGGTCCTTTCTTTTACTGTTTTTGTGAAGCTTATATCAAATGAACGTTTAAGAGTGCAATCACAATTACTGAGATCCCTCAGTTAGGAGAATTCCTGATATTCAAGCAGAGATTGGCTCCTTGACTTAATTTAAATTTATGTTTAGATCTAGCTAACTCCTGGCCTCTTTATGGTTGGGGCAAAATTCAAGTAGCCAGAAATATTTGGATAGAAGAGCAAACAGAATATATTACAGTATTGGTTAATAGATTGGTACGAGGATAGGAAATTGAGGAATGAACTGACTTTGTTCTTGTAACTTCCCTCAGTCCTTGAAGACGTGAATACTTAAGCTCAAGTCTAATTGCCCTGAAAAAAGCCTGTCAGGCTGGTAGCTTTTTTTTTTTTGCTTTTTTGAGGGCAATTGGGTTTAAGTGACTTGGCCAAGGTCACACTGCTAGATTTTATGTTAAGTGTCTGAGGTCGGATTTGAACTCAGGTCCTCCTGACTCCAGGGCTGGTGCTCTGTTCACTGCTCCACCTAGCCATCCCCCAGGATGGTGCCTTTTCTTAGTCTTTTCTTTGTTATAACTTGGTCCTACTCTATATCTGTCTCTCTTTCCTTCCTTTCCCTCTTCCTCTTTCCATGTCTTTTCTCCATATCTCTTTCTACAGATATTTAAAACTACTGTAGTAGCAGAAAAACTCCCTCAATTTCTGATCCTGTATTAACTTCCTCTCTTCCTAAACTGAAAAGAAAATAATTCCTAGGCTAATGACTTGGACTTAGGCTTCCTTGTAAAGAAGAAAGCTAACCTGACTCTGGACAGATTAAAGGTTATACCATAATCATCTGGGCCTAGAGCAAAGCTGCCATGGCTAGAACAGATCTAGAGCCTTCAGACACCACACCTTTACCCTCCCAGGACCCTGCCCAAGAATCTTACTCTCTATATCTCTTACCATAAGGACTTCATCTAAGAGTAGGGCCTCTGACACTGGTCCTACTTTCCTTTCTTTGAGAGTTAACTAAGAGATGTCACCTTGAGACATCACAAGGCCCTTGAGGATGGGAATGAATCCCAATCAAATGGTCTTATACATTTAGTTTTATGGATCAAGAATTCATTATTCTTCCCCTGCTGATCTCTGATTCAGGGCCTCTGGCTGACAAGGTAGAAATCTTCTTTTTTTAATATTTCAACCATACCCTCTCAAGTCTCTATTTCACTCTGTCTGCCTCTTCCATTGTTTCATTTCTATGTTAATGAATTTCCTGTAATCTTAGTACTGTTCCTTTCATATTCTTTCCATATTCTTTCATTCATGGGCACTGAACTACCCCTAAAAACACTATATTCCCAAGTACACTTTCTAGTTATATTTTCTTTCATGCTCCATAACATGTAGGCCATAAGAGAATAAAAAGTAACTGGATTCTTTGTTTTTCACTGCCACTTCCAGACCTTTGTAATGTATCCTTCATTCATCAAATTCTCCTTCAAGAAGGCCTCTTACACTAGGCTACCTTCTGCCTAATTTCTTATCTAGCCTTAAATATCTGAATGGATATTACCTTAGATAATCTGAGACCTGGGAAAGACCTTAGCTTGAAAGGACCAAGGTCTCACACAGCATCAGGGGTAGATTCCAGTTTTCCTGACCTGTGTCTTGTTACTGGACTCAATTTCTTTGTCTCTACCTCATCCATACATAGGCATGATCATCACCCACAAGTGTTCCATCTTCATGGCCCAGGGCTTTTAAATTCCTCAATACTATAATTTCTTCCCTTTCCATTTCTACTCATGTCTCGCCTGCCTACACATATTTTGTGTCCACTACATGACCTCCAGTTACTCCATACTTACCTACTCTCTCAGGCCATCACCCTTACTCCATCCCAATTCTTGACACTCCATTTAACAAGATCAGTTAAACACTGTGTTCAACTCATGAATTCTTAGTCCCCTTGTCCTACTTCTACTTTTGTGCTGCCAAATCTAAATTCTGAACTACCTTGATTCTCTGTTCCTATCCTGGTGCTGCTATATAGTACCAGAGGAAATCACATAAGCGTTCTAATTGCAGCTGTCACAAGTTGGTTAATCTCAAGTGGTCCTTCACTTCTTTGTGGTGATCCTTTTATTCTTGAATTGGCTCTCATACTTCTTGTACGGTTATTTCAGGTCTTTGCTTCTCTCTTTGAGCCTCTTTTTTTCAGGCTTAAAATAAGGCAGATAGACTTTTAGTCTAACTCTGTATCATCCAGCTTTTAAAAGATAATAATCCCATATAACTCAAACATTTATTTAATGCCATGCCTATTTTTTATATTGCTTCAGAATTCCTCACTCATTCAACAATGCTCAGGACTTTTGCTATGTGACTATGCAGAAATTGCCTTTTTAGCCAGGTGGCATGACAGGAGTTGGAACATCTATTATAGATAGACCTACAGTATGCTCCGTGTTATTTGCATGGCTGTGCCATAAGTATTTTTTCTAAATCAGGAGAAGGTTTTTCTTCTATATGATGATGTCTCTCTACCTCTACTTTTTGACGGGCCATGCCCACCCAAGTCTTGTTAAACAATAATGTAACTGAAGTGTTCTGCTGAGCCTATACTTCATACCTTATTATAATGTGGAATTGCCTGCAGGTCAAAAGGGGCAGCTAGGTGGTGTAGTGCTCAGAGTTGAGAGCCTAGAGTCAGGAATACTCATCTTCCTGAGTTCAAGTCTGGCCTTAGACACTTACTAGCTCTTTGGCCCTAGGAAAGTTACTTAACCCTATTTGTCTCAGTTTCTTTATTCCTGTAAACTGGACTGGAGAAGTAAATGGCAAACCACTCCAGTATCTTTGCCAAAAACAACCCTAAAGGAGTCACAAAGAGTCAGACACAACTGAAAAAGACTGAGCAACAAGTTTTGATAAGTCCTCCTAAGCCACAGAGACTTCAAGTAAGAGCCCAATGATGGGCAATTTTGTCTGTTATCCAAGAATCTGCAGAGATAAGTTCTGAGAGGTTCAGTGTTGCCTTAGATTTGTCCATGAGGTGATGAATTTCTTTAACCATGGAGGTGGGGTATAATTTGTATTGGTGTGAAGTTAGTACTCATATCAGTGGCATTATTCATCTGTGAATTATTGAAGTAACTGGTATAACTGTACTCATGAGTTAAGTGGTCACTGGTAGATTTTTCTAGGGACCACCATTTAAAATATATGTTTTATATATATATATACATATATATATATATATGTGTGTGTGTGTATATATATATATTTAATGTACGTATTTAGTATATTAAATGTATATTTAAAATGGTGGTCCCTAGAAAATATATCAGAATATATGAAATAAATATACATATGAAAATAAATATATACATATATAAACATATATATGTGTGTATGTGGGTATTATATAACAGATTTAGAAATGTTCTTTTGAAACTCAATCCATTTATGAGTTAATATTAGAATAAAGTATTGAAAGGTACATTATAGACAGAAAGAGATAGTAGGAAATGTCTTATCTATTGGTTATCCATAGACTTCTAGTAGTCTTCAGTTGTATCTGAAACATGACATTTTCCCATTCAGTATGGCGATTCACAATGGTGTCTTTTCATTGTCAGATATATTTTTTTCAGCATGACTAAAACAATTTTTCTGAAGACAGGCAGGATTAGATTTCCTATCAAAATCTTTTAAAATTATATCTGTTTTTCACTTAAATAACTTTCTACTATTATTTTCTTAAATACTTTATAGTACTTATTTATTGGAGTGGGAAATACCTACCTATGGATAGAGCAGAAGCTTGTCTCAATTTGCTAGTCTGGTGAAGCCTATGAATTCCTCAGAATAATATTTGTTGTCTACATTAATAATGGAAGGAAATGCTAAATTTCAGTTAGAGATTAGCGAAAAAAATGTAATTATTTTCTCCTGTCCATAATCACAGACCCACTGAGCTCATTTATGAACTCCTTGGTTGTTTGTGGACCCTGCCTTTAAGAACCCCTGGTTCAGTGGATGATACAACAGGCCCTCTAGTTTCCATAATGATTGGGTTCTTCATTGCTCTACCAGAATTCTCTCCTTGTCACACCCCTTGCTTCTGAGAGGCCTTGAACCTCTTGTCCATTTATTCTTGGGTTGGTTTTTTTTTTTTTTTGGCTTTTTTTTTAAAGCAATTGGAGTTAAGTAACTTGCTCAAGGTTACACGGCTGGTCATTATTTATGTGTGGGTGCTCATTTTCTGAGGCCGGTTTCGATCCCGGGTCATCCCAACTCCAAGGCCGGCGCTCTTACTCACTGTACCACCTAACTGCCCCTGCCCCCATTTATTTTTAATGAAGAACTAGCACAAAGAAATAGAACTTTGTGTTTTTTTAAAACCATGTTTGTAGTTTTCATTTGACAAAACAGGACTTGTCACTATTTTGAATTTTTCTCATTTGTTCTCTCTCTCTCTCTCTCTCTCTCTCTCTCTCTCTCTCTCTGGAGAGGGCAGGGTAGGGCAATTGGGGTTAAGTGATTTGCCCAAGGTCACATGGCTAGTGTTAAATATCTGAGTCCAGATTTGAACTCGGGTCCTCTTGATTCCAGGGTCAGTGCTCTATTCACTGTGCCATCTAGCTGTCCCCCATTAAAAATCTTAAAGAAATGAATGGAGAATGTCAAAATTTGCTAAATATTTTACAAAATGTTCACCTACTCTGCTCCCAATACATTGGCTTTTTTTTCCTTTTCTTTTAATATGTGCAATCAGCTAAGCTGGAGTTTGTAGGTGAGTCTAGAGAGCTACTGTTAATATTTTAATATCTGTATCACCGTACTATCTTGTATATGTTTTATAAATGCAGGAAAGTCTGTCATCATTTTTCTTTCAGTCTTTATGCAATTTGAATTACATGTGTAGAATGCTGAAAGTGTTCACACATAGTTACATCCCAGTTGGGATCTCTTTATTCTAGCTCTGTGGTTCTAGGCTTAAGCCTCCAATCCCAGAGGTCAAAATTTACACCTTAGTTAGAGGGTTGACAAGGTTCAGACCAGTTAGTAGGCTCAGGACTATGCACCTAGGTCCAGATTTAGGGAAATAGAAATAATGAAGGACTAAGAAGGATTTGTGATAGGAGGCACTTTCTATAATAATCTATAAACTAATGCTTTTCTTTCCAATCTTTTTTTTTTAGTTTATCTGATCTGAGGAGAAAAAAAATATTACCTAAAATGTGTTTAGTGAAAAGAATTCTTCTTCTGGTCTGTGTATTAGGATTGGAGCATCTAAAGATCATAGAGTTATCCTGCAGTTAATTTTTCTTTTAGTTCAAGAGCTCAAGATGAGTTGATTTTCTGTTATGATGACCATAAGCCATTATTTCCTACTTTTGTAGAGGATTGTGTCTGAAAATGTATCCCATTGTGAGAGCTGATGACTGACGTGAAGAGAACTTTGTTATCATGGTTGTAGTTGAAAAAAAGAGAGGTGAATGAAACGAGATCTTCTAAACCCAAAGGTTTTCTCAATGTGACTAATTAAAGTCATTTGAAGAAGACATTTAGATTATGGGAAAATGATGATATCATACTGTGACATTTATTTCATTGTGCTTCTCAAGAATCTTTGTAATTGTGTGTCTACTTAAATATCTTATTCTACCCTAGAGTAATGACACCAGGACCTCAAGACCATTTTACTTAATTTATCTAATTGGCATGTTGTATAAAAGCTTCATAAATGAAATATTCTTTCATAATGAATGTGTGTTATTTATTTGTCTTTAGGCACAAGTTCCTTGTAATTACTTGTGTAACCTTAATACAAGTCCAGAAGGAAGATGGGTTAGGAGTCGATCTCTTGGTTACTGTATTGTATTCAAACGATGAATTATCTTGCTAATTCATTTTTTTTCATGTTATCTGAATGCAGCACAGGAAGAAAAAAAAAGAAGGATCATTGTTTTCCAGTAGCATCTTCATTGTCCTCTGTCATTCATTTTCCCTAAGAATATATTGAAGTGATACAAGTAGAACTTAGAAAAAAAATTTGACACAAGGACATTAAATATATTTGTTGTTGAAATGGAGATGATCTGTCAGTGTGGTATCAGACTCAAATAGACATGTTGGCCACTAAACCATATGTGAGGATTCATGAAGGGTGCATATTAACTTTAAAAATTTAATCTGTTTTGTTGTTTTTGTTGTTGTTAAATATTTTCCAATTACATTTTAATCTGGTTAGGGAATATGTTTGACACCTCTGATCTAGTCTACTCCAAATTAAAAGCCTGAGCATAAAGAATTGTAGCAAATCTTTTGAACAAACTTGGACCCTTCTTTTGATTCACCCAACTACTATACTTTAGTTTTTTGCCAAGTCAATTTGCCCTTAGGGCCTGAGACTTTCTTATTGTCTACTTCTTGCTTCTTTCTTTTGTCCCTGGTGTATCTTGAGCTCTGTCAATATATAGAATCTTTTCTTCCAAATTAGACATGTTATTTTCTATTAACCTTTTACAGAATTTGTTGCAGTGGCCATGTAGGATCCAGTTCCACTGTTGATATTCATGAAAGCTGTAACTTGCTCCATTTTCAACCTAGGTTGGTTTACCCATCCTTGGGTAGTCTGGTGGCCCCTCATTCCCAGGGCTCACCATCTTAGTGCTGGACTTAACATGGATGCCTGATGATCTTAATCTACTTTAGAACTAGCACACTCCATGAGCTTCAGCATTCCCAGTAGTAGGAATTACAAGCTTATGCCACCAAACACAACTAGAATCTGTTTCAGTGTTTCAGGTTGCTGATCATTGTGGCCATCCCTGTGGCAATAATATATCTTAGAGGTGAAAACAGGAAAAAAATTCTAGTGAAAATATTTCTCCTCTAACACTCTTCAGAGTTTCCTAAACTGTTTAACTTAGTATTTTTTTTAAACAGTAACAGATGACTATGTACTTTTATACAATGTTGCTATTATGACTTAGTTAGTTGGTTAAGATTTTTTAAGGTTTTTGAATAATCTTTAAAATTAAGGTTCCTTTTTTATTCAGTTTAGATTTCTTGGAAATAGGAGCTCTTAGGGAGAAAATATTATCCCAATTTTATGTGTAAATTATCACAACCCTTATTATTTGGATAATTTGGATTTTCCCATCCTTTTTATTGAGATTGTAGAATGAATGGAATTTATTTGCAAACCTGTAAAATTTCAAAGTTGTTATTATAGTCCATCCTCATTTTATTCCTTCTGTGTTTTTTCATAGGTAAAGGGGAAGCTTCCAGTGAAGATGGCTGTGTGAAAGTTCACAGAGGAGCCCAGCTCTCCCTCTCTTATCCCAACATTGATATATAAAGAGTACCAGATTGGACAATGACCAAGAAATCCAAAGATTCATCAGGAAGTTTCTTCATTCACCTCAGTACTACACAGAAAGTTACTGCCAGAGAAGCCAGCATGAGCACAGGTAAACAGGACAAAAACCCTTGCTAGTGCCCTTAACAGAGAAGTCCATGGCTACTCCCTGGCTGAAAAGGCCCTAGTAAGGATGGAAGCCAGTGGAATCACTACTACTTGAGAATCCCTAGGGGTGATAGAAAGACACATTCAGTGCCCTGATGTGTGACAGCCAACAACAGAACCCTGACTAGCGACATTGAATCCCATCAACGTTTTGAGTACAAACACATTATGGGAAAGTGGAAGCCAGTGGCAGAAATTCAGAAAAACAAGGTCAAAATCAACCAGGGCAATTCATGAAACTATAAAGTGTTTTGTCTGGATCTAGAAAAAATTCTTAAATCTGGAACTGATGCTGAAGACATAAATAAATAGAAAAAAAGATATTGAATAATATGAAGAGATATTATGGGCCAAGAGATAACCAGGATAAAATAATAATGCCATAAAAACTACAAGTGGAGCCTCAGAGGGTGAAAAAAAATCACATAGCCACAAGGACTACAAGAATACCTAGAAGAAGTGAAAAAGAGAGTTTTTTAAAGAACTCTGGAGGAAAGAATTGAAATTAGAATAAATATCTTAAAATAGGTAGAAAACCCTACCCAAATAGTGGAATCTCAGAAAATTGGAATGGACCCTACTGGAATTCAATGACTATGTGACAAAATGAGCAATATTGGGAAATCAAAATATTAAAAAAAGAAGAAAATATAAGGTATCTACTACCAAAAATAATTGAACTGGAAAATAGGCTTCAAGGAAAGTCAGTTTGAAAATTATCACAACCCCTGAAAACTGTGACAAGAAAATTAAACCTTGATTATCATATTTCCAGAAATCATAGTTTAAAACTGCCCAGATTTTATAAAATGAATGAAAGATAAAATGGAATAAAGTCTAGAAAATCTCTGACCTCAAGTTGTTCTAAAATTCTACTATGTCTATGCCACATTTCATAGAATACAGAATTTTCCAGTTGGAAGGGACATCAGTGGCCATTTATAGTAATTCAACCGCTATATGAAAGGAGTTCCCCAAGAACTTATCAGACAAGCAGTCATGCGACTGATGCTTGATGATCTCCAAAAAGGAGAAGCCTTTTGCCCTCCAATGTATCCAGTCTTATTTAGAGATAACTTTGGTTCTTAGACACTGTTGTTTTTCTGCTGGAATCAAATTGAAATTTGCCTCTTTGTAACTTCTCTTCATTGTTATTGGTTCTACTCTCCAAGGTCAAATAGGAAAACAAGTATATTATAACCTTAGGAGTTAAAGGAGCACTAATAACTGGAGGAGACTTCTCTAGAGTAGAACCTTAGAGTAAGGTAGGGATTCTAAGAGGTAGAGATGAGAGAATATAAAGGTACACAGATGGAAGATGCAATGCCCAGTTCAAAATGAACAATTTTGCCGGCTGGATGGTAGAGTGGGTAAAGGAGAATAGGTTGAAATGTCTAAAAAGGGAATTGAAACTAGGATATATGGGAATTTAAACGGCAAAATGGGGCATTTGTGTTTTTATCCTAGAGGCAATAGAATGCCAATGAGCACTAAAGTGATATGATAAGGAATATTATTTTGACAGCTATATGGAATATGGATTGGAGAAGAGAGGCTAAAAGCTGAGAGTCCAATTAGAAGGCTGATGCAATGTTCTAGGCAAGAAGTGATTAGGTTTAAACTAGAGTCGTGGCTGTGTAAGAAGAAGGAGGGGGTCAAATGTGAATGAGGTTGTGGAAGTAAAATTGAAAACAGTCAACACTTGAATGGCTATGGGAAATGAGAAAAAATGAAGAGTTGAGGATGATTTGTGAACCTGGGTGACAGGTGGAAGGTGGCACAGACACACAGAGGCATTCAGAGAAGGAATGTCTTTGGGGGAAAATATAAGTTCTGTTTTGAATTTGTTGAGTTTAAGATCTTAATGGGGCAGCTAGTTTGAAATGTGGGACTGGATCCATGAAAGTGACTAGAACTGAATTTTGGAGTCATCGGCATTAGAATGACAATTTAACCATTGGGAGCCGATGTGGTCACCATGATAAAGAAACTGGAAAGAAAGAAAAGGACCAAGATAGAAACTTAGAAACATTCACTATTAGGGGTCTTGATATAGATAATGATTTAGCAAAGGATACTGGGAGTAGTCAAAAAGGTAAGGGGAGAAACAGGAGAAATCATTATTAAAATCAAAATCAAACTAGAGAGGACATAGTATCTGTGAGAAAAATGTTTAAGAATATAAAACCCTGTAACTTTTGGTCAAGGAGGATGTGAACTGAGAAAAAAAGCCCAAAAGATTTTAAAATGTCTTCCTGTTTATTAAGTAAAAATCATGTAGCAAAAAATATTATTAGAAATTTTGTTGCATGTGATGATGTAAATATATGGTACATTTCATCATGTTGGATTCTCTCTAATCCAAATTAAATGAACTTTTACTGTACTGAAGAACAATCTGCAACTCCTGTTCTCTTTGGCAGTGAATGTGTTAATTATGCATCTATGTTGGTTATGTGTTAATGCTGCCTGAACTGAATGGTGAGAAGCGGCATGAGCACAGTTTGGAATTTTGATGTTGTTCACTTAATTTTGGACTTCAATTTCTGGAAGCAGTCTTTGTCTTTCATGCAGTTTGGTCCCTGACCTTCTGTAACACTTGGAGTCAAGCCATACTGTCTTTGTTTACTGTAAAGAGCATGGAAAAGCTGACTTCCTGACAGTGTGGCTAGAGTCTAAGGTTAAACTATTCACAGGTGAACAAACACAGTCTTTCCACCTTAAAATGGCCATTTGGCCCTTGTAAAATGGACCTGGGCCATAATCCTGGGTAGCAGGGGGAGGTGAGATCAGTAATTTGCCAAATAACAGCAATTAGTCACTTTGACAGCCTTCTCACAAAAACAAACAAGCAAACAAACAAACAAAAAAAAACCCTGCATCCTAATCCTGAATTTATTCTTGGGGATAAAAATTTATTATATACCATATTTAATCATCTAACAACCTACTCATTAAGTGTATAGATCTGCAAAATGTCACCATGCTACTGATGTTTTCCAGGATTTTAAAGTCAAGGTACATGTGTTCATATTTTTGGTTATATGATTCAGTCACACAAATGTAGTTTTCACATTTTCCGTGGCATTTTCCCTACAAAGTGGCATCCAAAGAAGCTTAACTGAGATTTCCCCACAAAAGGGTATGCACATTAACCATATCTCTTTCTAAAAAGAGCTTCCTCATTTCAAAGCAAAGAATTTGGTCTCATATTTTCAACCAGTCCACTTAACACAATATCAATCACTTCTGAAATGTCCCATTCTTGAAACCAAGGTTATTTGAAATAGCATAAGAATAGTAAGGAGGAATGACTGGGCCAAAGTGAATTTGAATACAATTATATTTCCAAAATGGAACTATATGATTATTTTCCTCCAAGAAAACTTGAACAAATTGATGAGCTTTTTTTTTTCACAGTAAGTCTAAAGAAGTACTTCAATGTCTTAGCTCTCCTAATACTACTGCTTGGGCTTTTTCTCTGGTCAGTGATTTACCTGCTATTCACTAAGATATATTTGGACATTAAAAGCTCAGTTATTTTACTGCTTCTGAGAAAGGTTATTAAAAGGTTTTTAGCTTTAATGTGAGGTAATAGCCTCTCTTCCTTACTTCAAAATCCAATATGTCATATTCACCTTCATTAGCAAGAATGCTCAGGAAATGGGGGTAGGGTTTTATTTAAGATTCTGGCTACCAGAGTTTATATATGGCAAACTGCTTAATTTTGACCCTTAAAATAAAAAAAAAAATCTAAAATACTGGAACATTTTACCGCCTTAGTAAAATGAATCATACAAAACAGAATTTCAGTATTCTTCATGGTTTAAGATCTTTCAGTTTTTCAGGAACATTATTCTGATGATCAAGTTTCATTCTGTTTTCATAGGTCTACCCCTTCTCATTCACAATATCACTGCATTTGTTTATAATCTTATTGGAAAAAAAGACCTATACATATTAAATAATTGGTGAACACTGTTATTAATAGGTTTGAAAAACACTAGACTGAATATAATAAATTGAAATAGTGTATGGTAACAGAAAATAAATTCTACAGAGAGTTAGGAAGGGGGAAAAATCACTGCTACAATTACTAACAAAGGGTACATTAGGGAGGTGTAACTTGAGATAGGCTTTGAAAGATTGGCTAGATATGAGAGTCAGTGAAAAGGATAGACTAGGTAGGAAAACCAGTTAAGTGGTTTTTCTTTAGTAACCAACATATGGACCCAGAAGAGGAATGTGGCTGTGACAATTATGAAACTTAGATATATTGTAAAGGAAGGATCAAGAGGACTTGGTGATAGATTTGAGATGAGATGTAGGGAAGGGAAGGATCCCATCACATGGAGAAAGGCTCCTAGGTTGTCAAGCCTAGCAGCCAAGAAGAATTGTAGTGCCATTAACAGTAATGGGAAAATTATGATGGGGGCTTAGGTTAGGAAGAAAGGTGAGTGATGTTCCTTACTATCTTTAATGTCTCTGGAACACGGTTGTACCCCTATGTAACTATAGACATAGATTGGCGAGTTGAAACTGTAAGAAAAGATGAGCTCACTATAAGGAGAGTATGTAGAGAGAGAAAAAAAGGGGATTAGTCTTTGTGGGGGGAGGGAAGCATTCACAATTAAGAAGTGGGAGGAAGGAAAAGAATGTGTTACAGATAATTTTAGAGTCCTCATTAAAAACATTTATGAATATTGTTTCATTAACTTAATGAAATGTAATTTCAGAATCTTCAGCCTAATGGTCATATGATACCTAAGTCTTGCCAGCTAAGTAACACTAACCATAAAGGCTTGCAACAATTCTAGGCTGTTCTATTGGTCATAGGTACTTGGGTAGCCAAACAACAAAAAGCAAATAAAATATAAGTTCACAAAAAGACAGGGGTAGGCATGTATTCAACAAGCTCCTACTCTGTATAGGGCTTCATGTTAGTTTCTGGATATAAAATGACAAAAGTCAGTGCTAGACTTTAAGGAGCTTCCATCCTGCTGGAGATGAAGAATAACATGTAGAGACAAATAAGTATAAAGCAATACAATGGAAGTCCAGGGGACTAAACTCTCTCCTTTCTTCCCTCCCCCCCATTCTGGTGTGTGTGTGTTTGTCCACAGCAGAAAAGATCTTCTGTAACAAGGAACACATGAGCTATGCTATAGTGAAAGAAACTAGGACTTCTGAGGCATGGAGGGGAACATCTGAGGAGAAGGTCTGGAGAGAAGGCGATGGAAAGGCATGGAGATAGAAAACAAAGTGTCCTGTATAGGGAACATCTAGTAAGGCAGTTTGCCAAATGGAGATTACATAAAAGGAACTAGTATGAAATAAAAGCAGCGAAATGAATAACAGGAGCCAAATTATGTAGAACTGAAGATTTCTGTAGTCAATATGGAATCATTTTTGAATTGATGGTGACATGAAAAATCTGCGTGGGAAGGGAGAATCTGGAGAATCTAGAATCCCAGGGAGAAACTGGAAGCAAAGAGACTGGTGCAGTAATCTTCAGGGAGAGGCCATTTGGGTCTGAACTAGAATGTTGACTCTCTGAGAGACTGTAAAGAAAAGGGGATGGATATAAGTGATACTGCAAAAAGAGAATAGATGAGACTTGGTAACTGATGGCATATGTGAGAGTGAGGAAAAGTGAAAAGTCTTGGATAACTCCAGGCTTATCACCAGAAGGACTGGGGTGCCCGCAGCAGAAACTAGAAAGTTTGAAAAAAGGATAGACTTAGGAGAGAAGATAATAAATTCCATTTTGAATAGGCTAAGTTTGAAATGGTTACAGGATGCTCCAAGTAGGGATGTCCAGTAGATAATTCAGGACATTAGAGTTGGATATCCAGATTTCGGTGTTTGTATATTATATCTAGTAAGTGTACATATCTTCCTTAGCTGATTGCTTTCTTAACTGGGTAAACCTTATCTTTAAAAGACATGCAGTTTCACAAGAAGGTTGGAAATGAAGGGATTTTCACTTTTAATTGCATTCTGCCCTCAGATAACAAAACTCAGCATTTTTAGGTGAGGATCTGATTGAGCTCAGAGATTCTTTCAAGATAGTAATTGAAGCAAATTTTTAACGATGCACATTGCATGAAATTATGTTTCTTCTGAATACAAGGAGCACTGCATATGAGTTTTATATGAATCACATTCAAAGATGTGGAGGTACCACCTGTTGATTACCCCTTCTCTAATAGGAGCCAAAGAGAACTCTATTACTCCATCAATTTACAGTATCATCTTAGTAGATGAGGAACCCAGGACAAAAGCCATTCTCTCCCCCATGTTGTCCCTATGTGCTGTGTACTGGAAAACCATTCCAAAATCACGCTCCTTTCTTTGACCTTGTAGAAAGCAATGACACACATTAATAGCCATTTGTTTGGTTCAGGAGATCAGTTGCCATTCTCCCAGCAGGAGATAGGGAGGGCTGGTTAATCAGACCCATAGTGTTACAGACAGATGCAAAGAAAAAAACCCTGGAGCCATCTTAGCTTTGATTATAAAGCAAGTTGTAAAGTTGTGGACATTTATCTTTTTGCTGTTAAATGGAATTGATTCCATCAGTCACTACAGTCAGATTAAAAAAAAAGTCAGCCACCCACACCCTGAATAGGATGACCCCAACAGACGAGCTTATTAACTTTAAGACACTTGATCACAAACAGCACACTCTGGGGCCATGCCTAAGACTGGGGGAAAGGCTACACTGACATTGAGACTAAAACATACCTGGTCCCTCAGCAGAGGAGTGACAGCAAGCACCTGTTCTTTTCCAACTGAGCAGCAGCGATTTAAGTACAGCTTAAGGGCTCTCATTGCCTCCATGAATGTTAGAAAAATATCACCACCATTTGCCAAATTGCAAATAAGAGCCATGTCATATTCAATGAAGCAGAAATATTTTGCTTGTTTTTCCTGATTACTCGTGGGAGTTTATTGTTTTGTGTATGTGTATATGTGTGTGTGCGTGTGTGTTTTAATAAGAGATTGCCTTTCTGAAAATGATGAAAGCTGTCTCCTCCCTACAAAGAAATATGCTTTTCCCACTTGGGTGAATATTGCCTGTGCTGCTCACTGAAGAAAGGGAGCGGCCTTGGCAAGCATCTTATTAGTCTAAAAATAAATTATTCAGAATGCAGGTTCAGATACAGATTGCAGGGACAGATAATAGAATTGGTTTTCCAAGCCTGTTCATGCTATGAAGACATGGTGTATGCTTTTCAGGAATTCACTTAAGTGGAATCAGCTTTGACTAATACAACTGAGAAATAATATTGCTGCCATCCAGCTAGTGTCTGTGGAACAGCATCCTCTGACTCTCTTGAAGTATCCTTGGTTTCTTTTCGTGGATGTGTGTGCACATATAAATTTAGATATAGAGCCACACACACATACACACACATGCACACAAATATACACATACTTTAGGTTGGTCTGTTCAAGGGCGACAACTCTTCCTTCCCAAAGGGGAAAAGGGCACGTTTCACTTGGGCATATTTGTTCTCCCCCCTCCTTTAGTGAAATAGTTGACCACATCAGCAGCCGACTTCAGTTCGTCATGTGGTTTCTCATGTGATGCTGGGTTCGCAGCGCTTTGGAGACAGAGCCTTTGTGACTCGGCACTCATGGACAGTAGCGTTCAGCAACAGAAGAGATTTTGGAGGGGGCGGGGTGGGAAATAAAACCAGAAACGTCAGAAATAAAAGTCGCACGAAGTATTCTGATCTATACTATTTTTTTTTTTCATTTTAACTCTTGTTTTTTTTGGGTTTGTTTCTCTTTTTCCACCCCTGCAGGCGTTGAACTGTGTTGGTTTTGTTTTTCGGGTATTTTTTTTTGTTTTTTGAAGCAAGACTATCTTCCCTCAAAGCTCCTGTGCTGCATTGCTGTTGGTATGCCAAGCTTTCCCCTGGTTACCTGAGCTGTTACTGCTGCTGCTTCTGATTCCCTGCCACTCCTTCATCATGGCACATCCGAAGCGAGAGCCATCATCTGCACAGTGTTCAAGAAGGAGCTGCCCACGGAACCCTGGCCACGGTCTCCTGTTGTTGCTGGGAGAGAAGGGTCCGTGGACCGGGGTGAAGCTGCAGAAGATGTGGGGTTGGTTGGGTAGGAAGCAGAAGGGTGGGCAAAGGGAAGCTTAGATATGTTATACCGTGCCAATGCCAACTAATCCACTTCACGACAAGGGCACCAGCAATACTCACTCAGCCTGTGCTGCTCAAAGGGATTAGTCTGGGGAAAACCATGCAGAGATGCGGTGGCATTTTACCTCAGAGTGGTGCTGAAGATGGATAAATAAGGTATCTGATGGGTCCGCCTGACAAGGCAGAGCCAGGAGGAAAAACAGAGCCAGGGAGCGCATGGAAAGAAAGAAGAGATGCTGAATGCTGTTTGATTGTCTGATGCTGTGCATTCTCATTCTAGGGAGGATGGCATAATTTATAACAAAGTGTATGGATGCAGGAACTGTAAATTGTAGTCTGAATGTCCCCGATGCTGTCAAGGAAGAAACTGATGAGCTAGGTGGCTGCACCAGTGTCCCCAGAGAAAACAACAGCTCTGCAGTATAGAGTTAGATGCATGTGCATGCATGTGTAGACATGAAAACGAGATTTCTGACCATTTTACACAGAAAGTTTGTCACTTTGCTGGATCAGGCTTGATTGCAGCTTATATTTTCAGCTTCAGTTCGACACCCATTTCCTGAGTAGTGAGCGCTTGGTCACAGCCATCGCATGCAGAATTTTCTTGTTAATGTGAAAGCATCTCCCTCTGATTTAACTCCTTGAAGCTCTGACTCCTCAGTGCTGTGCAGACCAATTGTGGGGTTTTGTTTTCTTCTTCTTAAAAATCTCTGTAAACACAGCTGTATCCAGTATGGTGAAAAATTCTATACTGTAAATAGAAATCTGATCAATATAATCAAAACAAATGGATCCCAGATGACTCTGGGACCAGCTGACTGCCACAGGCTTCAGATGGCCAAATGCTCAACTGAGCTGAACCCAATGTTAGGTTTACATTAAAAAAAAAAGAATTCAAAAATCACCCAATAATTAAAAAGAAAGAAATCCCCGCCCAAGAAAAGAGATGGTGCTGACATTTGCAGCAAGATGGTCAGATAAAGGATCTGTATCCATATATGTATCTATAATTATCTATGGAGATAGATATATCTATAGTTGTCTATGGAGGTAAACAATTATAGATACAGATTATGTATAGATCTTTTATTTTTGGATGTGATTGTGGGATGGTGTTTTGAACGTCAGTAGGATTTGTCATAACACGGACATAGAGTTGATATGGAGAAAACTTGTGTCTTATTTGAGTTGGCCTTGTCCAAGTGGTGAGCAAGTCTGATATTGAGTAGCAAAGACTGCCGGCACTGTTGCCTACTGTGAGCCTCAGGTCCATTTAAACTCTGAGGATGAAAGGGGCTCAGCTGTAATTGTTACCCCAAACTAGTCAAGTCAGCCCCCAGTTCAAGATAAGGTGATGGCCCAGTATTCAATGTGAAGTCCTATAGGATGCCTATTTGATCCTTCCATTACTTGTTCCTAGTTCTACAAAGGCAGTCCTGTGTGTTGGAATGTGTTTGGCCAGCTGTTGGGTAACATTCCTGCAGGGGGAAGAAGGGGAGGAAACTTATTACTGTTCTTCCCAACTATAGATATATGTGTAGAGAAAGATGGGTGGGGAGGAGATTGGTGAAATCAGATCATCCAAAGCTATGACTCTAGACAGACTGAAAATGAAATAGAAGAGAGGAGAGAAGAGGGAGATATAGAATGAACCCCAAGCAAGCATGTAGGATAGAAACAGAATTTCGAACTTCAAAGTAACACAGACAAGGAGAATTGTCAGCGACTTGTAATTAGCAACTCACGGTTACGTCAGTGACTGTCTCTCCAAGAATAACTATGTGATGTGTTCTACAAAGTAGAGATAGTCATAACTAAGTTATCAAGCCTAGTTCAAACAAGGGCAAATGGATTAATGAATCTGCTATGTTCATAAATCAAATATGAATGGATTACATGTTTAAGACCTGCTGAATTCTGCATAATTGAAGGCTGAATTATCAGCTTGTTAGAGCTCACATATTCATTAAATGAAACTGTAAAGCCCTTTAAAAAATGCAGATTAACCATCCAAGAAAATGTCTTTTTGTGGTTCAATCAAATGCATGAAACTCTCTGAAAATGAAAGATAATGCATTTTCCCAAATATCCATCCCTCACTATAACCAATTGTCATTGTGGAAGAGACGTTGTTTTGAGTTATTATTGAAAGAGAGAGGTATAACAAGGTACCCGTGGTAGTGAAGTAATCCAGTTATTTTTAGAATGCCACAAAGTACTGTGCACAAATGCTGAGTTTTTAAAGACTGTATTCACTTCCCCCTCTCACCCCTTGCAGTGCTTGGAGATGAGGGTAAGGCTGTGCCTGTAGCCCCTCCACAGAGATGGTGGGAGGTACTTCCTGATTGGTCTGTCAGTTTAGAATGTTGACTCCCATTTTGTATTTGTATTTGTGTTCATTGCCCAATTGTTCCTGACCTGTTTTGTTTCCATGCCTGGGGAGAAGTCAATCTCAGTTCAGCTATCTACACTTGGACATTTTTTTAGTGATATGTGCATATTTATGATATTACCTGTGCATGCATTTTTTAAAATATAGTTTAAGCAAAATCATAGGCAGAGGAGATTGTGTGTATGAAATCATTGCATGTAATATTATTTAAATATACTTTCTTTGAGGTTCCAGAAGCTGACATTATCTAAGCCTGTTTAATTTACATCTTAGATTTAGTCAATAAGCCTAACCTGCTGGATCAGAATAGTGTATTCTGTGCACCCAACAGGGTGGAAGACATTATTTTGTTTGTGTTAGTTCAAACAGCTGGTCATTAATGCAGGACCCATTTCCAGAGTGAAGTGCTAGTGGACGTGAATGGCTGCCTGATTAATGCTGTCCCTCAAAGGGTCCTTCATCCTGCAGTGATGCTCACGCCAGAATAATGCAGCATGATTTGATTGCACTCTAACAGGGTAGTATGTCATTGTGTCACCAAGCAATTGAGGTTATTATGGGGCAGGGCAGACAGACGGGACAGTGGGGTTACTAGACCGTAGCATTTTTAGAAATACAGGCCTGACCTACTTAGAGTTATTCTCGCTGGCTGGCAGCTGCATGGCGTATGGAGTCTCCTGATAGGCTGAGCCTGTTGCTAGGGGGAATTAGCATGAATTTTTCCACACACAGACTCACCGACTGAATGATAAAAGCTGCCTGGAATTAAAGAGATTTGGTTCAGTATTATACAGATTTATCTCTCTCCTTTTTCTCTCTCAAGTGCAGAAAAAGGAGGCGAAATGCAGTTTTTTTGTTTCCATTTGTTCTTTGACCTCCTTCTCCCCACCCCCTTCCACCAGGAAACAGGAGGGAGAAAGGGACAGTTATGAAATTTTGGTTAATCTCTTACTGTTTGGGTCATTGAAACAATGTTGCAAATTGTGAGATATTTACCCTTAGAGACTGCTGGGAATGAGTAACAGGGTTCGGCTCAGTTTTGCCCTTCTGTGCACTAAGCTGTTTTGAAGTTGTACATGCATCTTCCATTCACTGTGTATTTAAACTCCCCTTCCCTTTTGGGCTTGAACAAAACATTTATACAAATTCTCCTCTATCCAAACAGATTCAAACTTGCAATCTCTGGCTTGTTTAAAATGAGGTATTCAGGATGCCAGATTTAGAAGGGAAAATATATACTATTTTTTTTAAATAGTGTAACAATATTCTGGGCTATTTTGGGTTTGGCTCACTTCTCAAAATCAGCCTGATGTTTATGCTCATGGATGAAACAGAGCTCTCCAACCCCCTCTCCCCTTGCTTCCCCTAAATGCAGAAAGACATAGGATTTTCCCATAGAGGAAAGTATGTATAGACGGCTTCTCTGGGGAATGTTTTACTTGTTGCTGACATCTGCATCACATGCAGACAGTTCGTATAATCCATTTTATAAAATGACCCAAGATCTTTTCCTGGATTTCCAAGTATCTGTCAGTATTCCAGGATCTTTTCAGTAGTTCCTTTTTATCCTAGCCTCCTAAAAATCAATTTTGCGTTTAAGGTAGTCTGAAAAGTGCCGGAGGGCGATGGGGAGAGGAGGGGGAAGAAGAGGAAATAAAAACAATGCACAGTCAAGAATGCTTTGATGTAATTATGAATATTTCTCTTTTATTGTCACTAATTATAGAAGGTCTCTGCTTAAATAACAATTCCCCTCTGTTATCCTTCTCTGTGGAAAGAAATCATCAACCCTACCAGATGATTTTAAATTAATTTTTGTGATAGCACGTGGTGGTATTACAAGTAAGCAAATTAGGGCTTAGGTTAGTAGAAGAAAAGCTTGGAAGGCAGCAGTTTGTCATCTTGTGTGCTTAGATCTTTGACATGAAAATCAAGGGGGCAATGTGGGTGGAGAATTCTCTTTTCATTTTGATTTTTCCAGTTGAGTGAAATACACACACACACACACACACACACACACACACACACAAACATATATATATATATATAGATATATATATAGATATATATAGATATATATATCTATATATATATGGCAATGCCAAAGGTATCCAGTACTGTTGACACAACTAGATTCTTAATCAGAATGATTTCCACTCCCAGAGACTACTCAACTGGTATGAGTCAAGAACAGGGAATTTTATATTAAGTCATTCAACAAGGATTTTTTAAGGTACCGTCCATTTGTAAGATGTTAGACACTGGGGGCAAGGAGTTGAGTAGTGAATAGAAAACTAGACCTGGGGTCAAGAAAGTCTCTATTGGAATTCTACCCCAGACTTTTTAGTAGTTGGATGGTGCTGGTCAAATTATTCAACCTATCTAAACTTCAGTTTTCTCATCTGTGAAACTGGGACCTACTTCACAAGGCTCATTGTGAAGATCAAATGAAATAATATCTGTAAAACTCTTTGTAAAATGTAAAGAATTACATAAATGTGACCTATTATTATAATAAAGGGAAAATGAGACTTTCTGGTTTTAAAGAGCTTATAGTTTACCACACAAATAGAAAAAGATATGCACATAAAACAATATAACAAAATATTCATCTATTGACTGGGTCAACTTCAAATTTTAGTATTTTGGGGCGGCTTGGTGGCGCAGTGAATAAAGCACTGACCCTAGAGTCAGGAGGACCTGCATTCAAATCTGGCCTTAGACACTTGACACACTTACTAGCTGTGTGACTTTGGGCAAGTCACTTAACCCCAATTGCCTTCCAAAAAGCAAAAAAAAATAGTATTTAAATGATATATAACAAGTAGATAAGTTGTCATATTCCCTCCCTTTTAGAAAACAGAGAATTATGAAGGTGACTTTGGCTTACATCCTTAAACATGGTCCTTCGTAAGTGAGCAATATGTTATTTCATTGTTGCTCAATCTAAAGTCATCATGCCTCTCTACTGTAGTGGGGTTAGCAATGGGGGGTGGCAATGGAAAGGGAAAGAGTGGGGAGGAGAAGTAATTGCCTTTAATTTGTTGTTTGGAAAACTTGACAACAAACAAATGAATAACTCTGCAAAAATAAATAAACCTCTGGGGAAGAATGGCATCATCATATTGTGGCAAGTATCTTCAAAAGATACATATTGTTGTTTTATATATGGGGGTTATGCTATATAACCAATCAAACTGAATGCTTGGAAGTTGATAAGCAACCTATCTGACTGCAAGTGTGAAGTTAAGCACATTTCAGTTGTTCTGTCTGTTTAAGAAGAATGGTTTGGATTAGCTTTTCCAGGGATTAGTCACTATTAGACAGGTGGCCATGTTAATAGTTTGAATGAAGAATTTATCAAAATGGTCTCTGAGCTCCCACATAGGAAGATATGAATTATTCACACTGAAGAATATATCTAACTGTACAATGTATTCCATCTACCACCCAATACATACCTGGGACCATTTGTTTTACCCTGCTAAGTGTGGTTGCATAGCTTATACCTACCATGCGCAGAATACAAGATGGGGTCATGACCACCATATTGGTGGGTAGTTTCTGGACAAAAAAAAGTAAGGAAGAAAAGTGCTACACTGTTTGTTCCCAACCACCCAAGAATAATGTGGCTAAAGGTGCCAGCAACATTTTTGGACAATCTCATCAACATTCCCACAATTGTCTCCTGTTCCCTAGGAAGTAGCATTCTACAGCTTTACTCTCCTTACAAGACTATGAGCTCACTGAACTGGAGCTAGAAAGAACCTTAGAAGTCACATTGTCCAGTACCTTCAATTTACAGGTGAGGAAGCTGAGATGCAGAGAAGGTCACACAGGCCTATTAGTTCTTATTAGGTTTTAGTATCCAGGACTAGAACCTAGGTTTTTGTGGCTCTAAGATCAGTATTCATTTCAATACATTGTCTCTGTTCTATAGCTGTCTGTTCTGTGCTATGGGAAAAAAATCCCCATCTGTTTTATAATCTCCCTTGTGTTTACTGCATGTGATAATACATCAATAGTTTTAAACTATACCTGGAATTTCTTATTTTATCTCAAACAATGGAGAAATTATATAGATATATTTATATATTAATTTATATATGTATATATTATTTTATATATTATATATTATATAATGTTATATATATAATGTTATAGCTATGTGTGATGCACTTAGACACATTGTAACCATTCCATAGTTTCATAATTCTTTTTGGAATTTTTTTTGGTCAATTTGTTTTAGCCTTTATGAATTTACCTCTACTGCTCCCCGGACAACAGCTATACATGCTGTCATTGGGTACATACTCAAAGTCTTTCCATTTTGACACTGAACACTACACTCCATTAACATGAGTTTTGAGAGTCTAGAGTCATATTAGGAGTATATACTCATACACTATGTATATACAGTATATTTTTACAAATGCACTTGACTATTTGCATCAGATAAGACCTAAAACTTATACCCTTACCAGTAATGGCTGGAGATTGCATCGAATCAGATTTAGACTTGATGTAAGGAAAAACTTCCTGACAATAATACCAGCCCAAAGTAGCATCGGCTGCCTCACTAGACGTCTTAAACACAGCCTATTTTGGGTCTTTTTTGGGTATATGTTGGATTAGTGTAGGACTCTTTTTTTTTTTTGAGGGCAATTGGGGTTAAGTGACTTGCCCAAGGTCACACGGCTAGTTTTTCTCAAGTCCTCCTGACTCCAGAGCCAGTGCTCTATACACTGCGCCACCTAGCCACCCTCTAGTGTAGGACTCTTAACCTTTTTTATAATGGCCCTTTGTTTGCCCTCTGGTGAAGCCTATGGACCCCCTTATCAGAATGTTTTTAAATGCATGAAATAAAATACATATTATTTAGAAGGAAACCAAAAGTTACAGAACGTAAAGATGTAACTTTTTTCACATCCTACATTTATAGACTCCCTAAAATTTATCAGACTACTTGGGCATCTGTGGAGCTTAGGTAAAAGCCTCTAGTATAGTTGGATGCTAAGATGACTTCCAACTCTAAAATTCTATGAAATGCTCACAGAAATATACTGTTACTACCTTCAATTAAAAAGTGGAACCTTTATGAGGGATGGCAACAATCACAGTCATCTCAGAAGAGACTAAATGTCTAAAAGTAGCAAAGCAAGATATCATAGGTAGGGATATCATCTGTACAGTTCCTTTAAATGTTATCTGTTCAGTCTTTGGGAGACACTCCTAGGATCACACAATTTGTGGATTCCTGGGATGCAATTAGCCATTGAAAAGCAAAATGCCACAGACACTCATATTTTTTGTGAAAGTGGAATCATTCATTAAAACAAAATCTATGAGGTAGCCAAATGACACTGAAGTTCCAAGTTTGACTATCATTGTAGACAAAATCTCTGTAACATCTGTTTGCAAACCCCAAGGAAAGTACTTTGCTTTCAGGAGCCCGGGAATGCCAGATCATAACAGAGCACATATGTTTATTGGTGATTTTCTATAGCCACTGTATTACAAGGCATAGTGAAAACTAAGAATGATGATTTAGGATGGGATCTCCATTGAGGCACTTTACTCAAGCCTGCTCAGACTCAGTACCACCTGGATCTTTTATAACTTTTGGAGAGTTTATATTCTAGACCATTGACTTATACAACTTAAATCTATTATACTCGTTTTACTAGCCATATTGCCAAATGATAACAATAGGCAGATGTCCTCTATTTCAGATAAATGATAGGAAAGAGACACATCCAACAAGCTGTCCAGACTTCACTGACAACATTATAGAATTATAACTTTTTAAAATTCTAAATGTACTAAAATCATATATCTCCCCAGAGCAAACAGCTGAATTGCTTGTATTGTTATATAAATATCTGTTTACATGACCTTATTTGATGTTCACAATAGCTCTGTGAGTTAGGAGTTATCCTCATTTTATGGAGGAGGAAACTGAGGCTAAAAGGTGAAGTTACTTGCTTTTGTTAAGAACAATTTGAAATAAAATTCTTTTAACTCCAGTGTTTTCCCCATCTCATTGCAATTGTCAAATATGTTGATGATAGAGAAATAAGCTTGTGTTAGGGTTTCTTCCAGTGGCCAAATGTTAAAAGCATGTAAAAATGTTTTAGAGAAAGCCTTTCATAGAAGATCTTATATCAGAGAGAACTTCACTTCACAAATTCTAGGGAGGGAAGTTATGTAAATGGAAATAACCAGTTAAAGGAGTAAGCATGAGTACTAATTGGGGAAAGGTGGTGGTGAAGGGAAGGGTGCTTCTCAATTGGCAAGCAACACTGTTATTTGAAGAGAACAGAACGACCTCAAAAGCCAACCAGGTGGCACTTTGCCTTTTTCACCCATAAAAGCACTAAAAAAATGAGGTGGAAAATTCATTTGGAAAGAAATCATTTCAGTGCATCATACAAAAGTGAGGGACCCAATACTAGAAATAGGAAACTGTAGAATGGAAAAGTTGCTGAGTACATAGAGATATTAAAAGATTTTTATTCCATATTAAAGCTGCATATCCTTAACAACTCTTCATCAAATCTTAGAATATCTAATCCCTGCTAATAAAACAGAGTACAATTCTTCTCAGTCCTAAGTGGGGTACCTGTGCCTTATGGATTTTCAGCCATTGTTGGTGAAATAGTGTACTGTCTGAATTTTACAAATGCCCTAGCTGAGTCAGTTACTTCTTACTGAATACACAATATAGAACAAGACTAGTTTAAAACACATAATATGTTAACCTGGCCATAGATTATTCATCATTTAATATATAACAGGTGGGTTTCAGAGAGCTGGATTCCAGAGGTAATGCCCTAAACTGATTTGCCAAAATTATGTTATTATTCATGAGAGGAATTGTGCTGTAGCAGATAAAGTTCCAGATTTACAATCTTATCTATCTTCTGCCATTTGCAAAGCTGTATGATTATATACACTTTCCCACCAACCCCCATTGAGTTTCCCCATGTGTAAAATGAATATAATATTATCTGTGGTATTTGTCTTATAGGGTTGTTGTGAGGCATAAATAAGGTAATGTATACTTTAAAGTTCTGTATTTGTTGTTGTTTCAACAGCTTAGATAATAGCCATGCTGTTTGAGAAAAAATAGAATCAGGAGTAATAATTGTATTTGTGCTTTCTTCCTGGAAGAGCAAAAAAAGCAAAACAAAACAAAATAAAAACCAACAAAACAATAACAACAACAACAACAACAAAACAAATGTCCCCATAAGCCACTGGGAAAATGCTTTCTGGAGCAGACTTACTGTATGTTTTGCATGGTCACTACCTGTCTTTGTGATGAACAGAACATACTTAGAAACAGAGGATCTTGGGAAAAGCAGCCAGCTTTTGTGACAGGTGTGACAGGTGCTAAGAAATGCCAGCTAACAAAAGGTTCTCCCCAAGTGGCTTTTTGGGAAATGTAATGCAAAAGATAGAGCTGAAGTCCAGAAATATTCTGAGGGGAAACTATAGTAAAACATGGGAGAGGGGAGGCAATAGAAAAGTCATGGGGAACTGTGGCCTTGAGGCCACAATGTGGCCCTCTAGGTCCTCAAGTGTGGCCCTTTTGACTGAATCCAAGTGGGATTTGTTCTGTGCAAAAAATAACAGCTGTAAAGGGATTCATGGGACAGTGGTCTCTGAGAGCAAAGTTTAAGCCAGAAGATCAAGCTGAGGAGGAGGAGAAGGATAGATTTGACTGATAGAAATGAAACTGGAGAGGAACAGCTGGCTGGACATTGGATAATGGATGTTTGTTCTGCTTACTTGCACATTGAGAGATCTTGGCTTCGGTGAAATGTTGAGCTGTGCCTCCTGTGTGTAGGCTTCGTGGGCCAGTTATATGCATCATTGGGAAATTAATCTGAGTTTTTTTCCCCTTTGGAGTAAAACTCTTTTAAATAGAAGTGTGTTCACAATTTAATCACTGGAAGCTACAACTAAGTGGCTGATCAGAAGATGGTATATTGCTATCAATCCCATTCATTCTATAGGTACTAATGATTAGCTTATTGAGAACACTACAGAAAACTTGATGTAAACCCATGATCAAGTAGTCAGCTCAGTGACTCAGTGGGTAAAGAACTAGACCTCAAATCATGAATATCTGAGTTCAAATCTGGCCTCAGGAACTTACTATCTTTAAAATGTCTGTTTACCTTAGTTTTTTCAACTGTGCAATGGGGGTATTGCATGTACCTCCCAGGGTTTTTGGGAGGACCAAATGAGATAATACTTCTAAAGCACTTCGTACATTGCCTAGAACATAGTAGATATCACATAAAATGCTAGCTGCTATTACTATAATTATTACTGTTTTTATCCTTATTATACATGCCATCATAAGACAAAAAGGTATTATTGTTACCCTCTAGGTGGTGCACTGGATAGGGTGCTGGACCTAGAGTTAGGAAGACCCGAGTTCAAATCTAGTTTCAAATACATACTAACTCTGTGACCTTGTGCAAGTCACTTGCCTTTTAAGATATTATATATAACAGGGTTCATAATAGTACCTATCTCCCAAGGTTGTTATGAGGATCAAATGAGATAGTTTTAAAGAGCTTAGCATAGTACCTGATATATAGTAGGTGCTTTATAAATCTTTTCTTTCTTCCCCCCTCTCCCTTTTTTTCTTCTTTCCTTCTTTCCTTTCTTCTTTCCTTCCTTTCTTCCTTTCTTCCTTCTTTCCTCCTTTCCTTCCTACCTTTCTTCTTCCTTTCCTTCCTTCCTTCCTTGCTCCCTTCTCCACCCTTCTCTTCCTTCTTTCCTTCCTTCCTCTCTCCCTCCATCTTTCCCTTCCTTCCTTCTTTCTTTCTCAAAAGAAGTATCTACAAAATAGAAAAGTCAATATAGTTATTAGAAAGTAATTACCCTAGCCAATGAGTAACATTAAACTCAATCAAGTAATCAACAATCATTTATTAGGCATCTACTCAATTTCAGGGGCTGCCCTCAAGGAGTTTACACACATACACATACGTATATACATGGAAGTCACTTGTACAGTAATAATTATAGTTATCATGCTTTGTACATATTCTTATTTAATCCTCACATTTGCCCTGTTAGGAAGCTGCTATTATCATCCTCAGGCCCAGAGAGGGGATACCATATAGCTAGAAATAGCTGAGGTGGAATGTGAATACAGGTTTCCCTGACTCCTAGTCCAGAAAGCTATCCACTATGCAGTACTGCCTCTCAGTGCTTCTCATGCTAAATAGAGATAATAATTCAAGTCATGGGAACTGAAAAGATTAGAGAGAAAGAGTATATAGAGAGTGAGAGTATACAGAGAGAAGGGAGGTCAGTATAGAGCCTTGCGGGAGACACTTGTAATTAAGATGATGAAGAACCTTTCACACAGTTAGAGGACAACCAGCAAAGAGTAGTATTTTGCAAACTCCAGGAGAAAAGTTCATACAGGAATAATGAGTAATCAACAGTGTCAGATAACTGAGAAAAGGTCAAGAAGGATGAGGATTCAAACATGGCCATCAGATTTAAAAGGTGAAAGAGTGTTGGCAAACTTGGAGATGGCAGGTCCAATTAATTGGTGAAGTCAGAGGAATGAAAGTAACTAGCAGAGATGACTTTTCCTGGAAGTCTTGCCATAGAAAGGGAAGAATGATGTAGAATGATAGTAGCTTTAAGGAGGTGGTAGAATCAAATGAAGCATTTTTATTTTTAAAGGAAAGGGAAACCTGGGCATGTTTATAGCAATAGGTATAGGCCAGTGTTCAGGGAGAGATTGAAAATTAGGCAAACAGAAAGACTGATTGATTAGGCCAGCTCCAGTGATCAAGGGTATAAGTAAAGACATTGGTCATGGAGAGAAGGGTCTCTTTACAAAGAGAGGAGTTTCTTTCTTTTTGTAAAAAAAGAGGCAAAAAGGTAGTGATTTTAGAGAATTTTGTTGTTTGGGATGGGATGAAGATAATATGTGAGAAGGCCCCATTTGTGTTGTAAAGTAGTAAGCTAGCTCCTCTCCTGAAAGATAGAGGGAAAAGGTTGATCTAAGAGTCTTAGGAAAAGAAGCAGGGCTTTGAAACAATTGCTGTTGAGAGTCAGAAAACTGATTAAGGAGGAATAAAGGGTTTGCCTCAAGGACCAGGTTGACATTAGATAATTTGTAAATAGACCTTGTTGTCATGGCCCTGTGACTACCTTTTCTGGCATTCAGGAGCATTAGTGTGGGAGAAGGCAGAAGATGGGAATAATGCAAAGTCTGATTTTAACAAGTTGTAAAGGGAACATAAAATGGGGGAACAATATATCTGGGAATTGAAAACTGTATGTTGGTGATCTGTTCGAGATTGGGAAGGGAAGAAAGTGAGCCTGAAGAAGGAATGATGGTATGGGAGAGAAATACACTGTAGAGTGACTGAAAGGAATGGTCCAACTGGACCCTCAATAACTTTTTTTTTAATGCTTCATATATATAAAGCATTTGTGAAACAAAGGAAAGCAAAGACATCAACCCTGCCCTTAAGAAAATCATATTCTAATAGAGAAGACAGAATTTAAGAAGAATGAGTCACAGCAAGAGATGGAAGGACAGGAATTCTAGATCATGAAAGACAGGGTTCTTGTGAGTGATTATCAAGGGTATGACCACCCTGTGAAGTGTGTCTAAGATGGAATGAAGATGCATGGAAATTAAGTTGATTAATGAACAGAGAGATCAGTATGGTTGAAGGACCATCAATAAATGTTTTCAAGTTCCTAAATATAAGGGCAAGAGGTGCAGGAAATAGGAAGATTGTTTTTTAAAAAAGGAGGAATGACTTAGGAACTTGAAGATATATAGATAGTATTATATAAATGGATATACCAAACTTCAGTGGAAGAAAAGTTCAAAAGAGGAAATGAGGAGCATGAATTATTTCAAATTCTCCTCCTGGTATCTCCTATTGTAGGGAATGAGAGAAAGTATTTTCATTAGTGGACAGATTAACTAGAGACAATGTGTTTTCTGGGAGTAGTGAGATTTACATAAATGCAAGAGGACAGAAGGAATATGAAAGGAAAGGATCCTTGAAGAAGGATTGTTAGGGAAGCTTGTTAACAATCTCTTTGTTGAGAAGACACAATGGAGAGAGAAGGCAGAATAGCAAAAAGACTCTGGAGGGGAAGGGCTAAGAGAATATATAAGTAATAGCAGGGGAATGGGATTTTGCCTAGGCAGCTAGCAATTCTGTATCATAAGGTTTGGCAGAAGACACTGAGCCCTCCATTTTCTCATCTGTAAAATGAGGGTATTGGATTGGACCCTTGAAGACCCTTTTAGTTCTGGGTCTAAGATCCTTTGTTGGAACTTGCTGACTTTAGAACAGGGATTTAAGGTCATCTGGCTAAGTTCTATGGGTAGCATAGGACAATATCACAAAGGGGCCACTGTGGCTATGGAAGTTGGATGTTTCTGGGTATTTTTCCTTGGTCATTATTTTCCTTGGTCATTACAGCATGCCTCCCTTATCCTATAAAGGTACTCTAAAAGGGTTGTAGATAACTGTCTTATTTACTTGGTCATTGCTTCCAAGTTACTCAGGATCCCTTGGTTAATCAATTTGACTCTATGCTTTTTTTAAGTCCCTTGTCTCCTTATCCTATCACCAATCTTGCCCTGCTAAGCCTCAGTCTTTCATTATTCCAACTGTCCCTGGCCTTTGCTCCTATTCAGATGCTTCTGAATGAAGTTAGAGAAAGTCATGAAACTATGCTAACTGCCCCTACTGAAATTTTATATTATGTAATCCTACATAGGCCCTCACTGCAGCAAAACAGTCTTTTCCACCTCCCTAATTAACTCACCCTCCAATTCGTTGCAATGGTTTTCCAAATCTTTCCATACCTTCTATAGATCCCTCTGAGCTAAGAACCCTGTTTCATATTTCACTAAAAAAAAGATGAGACCTTTTGTCAAGAGGTGCTTCTACCTTCCTCACCTTATATCACTTGGATGGTCTATGTCACCATTTCCTCCATCTCTGTCTCACATGAAGAGATGGCCTTTGTCTTTGCCAAGACAAACCAATCTACATGTACAAATGGTCCTAGTCCATCTTTTTACCCCCAGCAGATCGCCCTCTCTGTGTAATCCCCATTATCTCACTTATTTTTAATCTCTCCTTGTCTACTACTTCCTTACTGTCTACAAACATGCCTACATCTTCCACAAGCTCTAGGAGCCCTCATTTATTCTATCCATTCATCCCCATTCTACATTTTCAGTCTTCTTATGCTTTATCCTTCAGCAAGTACTCTGTGATCAAATGATACTGGTCTACCTGCTGTTCCTCACACAAACCATCTTTCTCAGACTTGGACATTTTCATTGGCTGTCCCCTATGCCTTGAACTCTCTCCTTCTTCATGTCTGTGTCCTGGCTTCTTGGTCTTCCACCAAATCTCAGCTAAAATCCCACCTTCTACAGCTAAAATTCTGTGATTATCTCAAATTTATCCTCTATGTATCTTGTTTATATATACTTGTTTGCATGTTGTCTTCCCCATTAGACTATGAGGTCCTTGAAGGCAGGGACTTTTTGGGGGGCCTTTCTTTGTGTCACTCCCCCATTTAGCACAGTGCCTGGAACATAGTAGGGTCTTAATAAGCTCTTATTGACTAACTGGGGTATATGATGATGAATTTTTGCTGCATGTTCATTGACTGCCTTTGATTCATAAATCTGTGATCACAACCCATTTCCAGCAACTCTTACCCTTACTCTGACTATAGGACATGTTTGAGAAGGTTTAGAAGAAGCTGAATAACCAGAAGACTTAAAAACTCAAAAGCAGACTGGCATAGTTTATGGGGAAAACCAGTATATTGAAATAAAACCACTTTTACAACAACTCAGTGATAATACAAATAGACTTTTCACTTGCATCATGATGAAACCAAGTGGACACATGTCAATTTTATCTTTAGGATGGGAACTCAATGATTAATTGATTGATCTTTGGGGTCAATATTGATATATTGCTTCAAAGGCCAGAGAGGGAAAACTGGAACTTGCCAATAAATATATGCTTCAAAAACTGAGGCAGAAGCTCCTTTGAAGGAGGAATCATGCCAGTTACTATGCAATTCTGTACCCTTTTGTTATTCCTTTTACTGTAGAATGTGTGTACCCCTATAATCAGTCCAAATTTGGCTAGCTGAAATGGACTTTGTCTGGGGATCTTTTATCCATTCTCTAAATTCTTCAGTTCTCCTTCAATTTAGTTTTAATTTCCTCCCAAAACTCAGGTTCTCATACCCACTATCAATTCTATCATCCATCCTATGGAATATTATTCTCTTTCTTATATGCTAGTCGATTTCTTGACTTTTTACTTTATTTTGATTTTGTATGACAGCTTGGGAGAAGACACAGATATGGGAAAAAAGGAACCATTTCCTACTCACAAACCACATTTTTACAAATTGAAAAGTGTTTAAAACTGTCTACAAAGCCCAATCTGATTAAATGGAATATAGACAACAAAATCCATTTCTCAAGGCATGATCAGGAAGCCTCTCTAGCCCTAAACGGGTCCTGGCTACCAATCAGATTGTTATTATTATTTTTAGAGAGTGCTTCATGTTGTTCATATTGTTCCAGTAGGGACTAAAAACTCCTAAAGGTCAGAGACCTGACCCTGCCATATTCTATTCATTATCTATTAATAAGTATTGTTGGTCAATTGCAATTTGGCAATAGCCTGAAAAATAAGATACAACTTAATGGTGAAGTTCCAGAGCTGATATGTTTCTGAAGTCTTTGACAGTATCTACAAATAAAAATCCCTCCCTATGTCTTTGGGGAATTAGTTATCGGGAAAGTGCATGCAATAATGTACATTTATGTCAGATTAGACTCACTCTTCCTGGAAGCCATTAGACTCCTTTTCATTCAGTTGGAACTCAGGATAGAAACCCAGATAAGACCCAGGATTGTAGAGGAAGGCTTTTTCAAAATGGGCAGGTTTTCCTAAGCAAGTGGTGTGTGTGTGTGTGTGTGTGTGTGTGTGCACAAATTGGCTGCATTTCTACAATGCTTCTTGTTTGGAATTTCCATAGAGTATATTGCTCAGGAAGGAATCATGTTCTTTTAGTTATAATAAACCATTGAGGAGATTATTGGCTAGGAAGAGCCTACTCGATTGAATTGCCTTTATGTATATGTGTGTATAAATATACATATATATATATATATATATATATATAATTCATTTCTTTTCTTCATATAAATTCCTTAACAATCTTTTGTTGCCCCAACTCCAGTCAAGATGCTACCAGAACACATTTGGCAATACTTTTATAATCAAAGAATAATGTGGCATATTGATAACAGATAGCTGAGTAGGCAGGAGGGGATGAGATTTAATTGGCTCTATCAGCTTCTCCTGTTGTTTTTTTCCCCCTGGCTTCTGCTAGTAGCTACAAATGGATAGGCACCCTAGGGGGAGTGGAATGCAGCAGCATGAGCCTTTTGTTGTTGTTGTTCTGTCCCAATTATTGGCCCTGATTGAATATTTTGAAGGGAGTTAGTACATACAAATTGACATTTAACTAGCTTCTTCATAAGAGGTCATTTTTATTCTCCTTTCCCAAGGTATCTGGCTGCCTCACTGCAGATACCATTTCCCTTTCCCTCACACGGTCAGAGACAGACTCAGACATCTCTTGTGCCAATGAAATTTCTGACATATGGGCCATTAGGCCCATTCTTCCTTGTTCTGTAACTGGAAGAAAGCCCTTACTCTGTAGTTTATCCCTTTGCCAGGTACGCAGAGATCAACATTGCTGCTACATAAGCTATCTGGTTCTGGTTTTTTCACTGTCAGGGTGAGGAATGGTGATATTTTTCTTTGAGAGTGGCAGCTGGTGTATTCATTGCACTCTAGGATGTGGTACGTATAGTGTTCCCAAGATTCTGAAATGATTTCTACCAGGACAACTCTTTCTACATATCCTGGCAAATGAAATATTCTGTAAGATTTTTTTTGTTTTTAAAGAAATTGTATTTGGAATTAGGTAATTAACTGGATGCTACAGTATTTGAAAGTTATTACTAAAATATATGGAGTTCTTGATAAAATTTAGAAAAATCTGCAGAGACTTCTGGGCATCATATACAAATTTAAAAATAAAGCCATTAATGTGTTGTTAGCATTGTTTAGTAAAAAAAGCATTGGAATGAAAGTTGGGTTCTCTGTGTGTATGAATATATGTATATGTGTATATGTACATACGTATTATAAAATAAATAAAAATAATACAAGATGAATACAAGATAATTGAAAAGGCATGGTACCAGTAGTTGGGGGAACAGGGTAAGGTTTCATGTAGAAGGTGATGCTATAGTTGAATCTTAAATGAATTGAGAAATTCCATAGGCACAGGCATGCCAGCAACTTGGGAAACTCATAGTAGATTTCTAATGCTGAATTCCCATTTCTAGGACTCCATTTGGTATGATTTTTCCCTGGTATGAAGACACATGATGACCAATTCTTTCTGCTCTGTGCATGAGTTGGTACTGGTCTTGAACTAAAATTCTGTTTTTCCCATGTCTGCTGGAAACTAGAATTTTCTGCGTTCACTTGCCCTTCTTTTGTAGAGGTGAAGGAGTGGTACCTTTTATTGATCATATTTTGACACCTGAATTTTGTGTACTTAATGTCCTTTGCCATAAATACAGGAGCAGCTAGGTGGCATAGTGGCACAGGGGATAGAGTGTTGGACTTGGAGTCAGGAAGACCTGAGTTCAAGTCTGGCCTCAGACACTTACTACCTGTTTAGCCCTGGGCAAATCACTTAATCCTGCCTCAGTTTCTTTGTATCTAAAATGGAAATAATAATAACACTTCATAAGGTTGTTTTGAAGATCAAATGAGATGACATATGGAAAGCATTTATGCAAACCTTAAAGATATATGTATGTATGTATGTAATGGAAATGCAGATTTAAAGATCTTCCCTGCCCCTAGCTTAAGTGCACCTAGAGCCTGTGGTGGGAGGCTTGTTTTTCAGGGAAGCCCACACCTTGATACTTTGTGATTGGGCAGTGGGTCAAGGAGGTTGTTACATTCTCTGAGCCAAGAAAAGGCTATATAAGCCCTGAGGAGAGGCTTTGCTTTGGGGCTCACTTTGAGAAGTGTTGTGTGATTTGACCAGATGAGACTCTGGGAAGCCGTTGTTGAGAGCCCCCGGCTTTGAAAACCCAGATGTTGATGCTTCCCTCTCTGGTAACTGTGATTTGGTATTGATATAATGGTGGGACAGTTTGGAAGCCTGTCTGTGTGATCTGTAAGTTCTGTAACTTGAAGTTGGGGTGCTGACCTTCTCCCCCTGAACTAGGTAATGTGTGTTTGTTTGATTAAAATAAGCTTGTTAACCCATTTTGAGTTGCTTTCCTTTTGAAAAGCAGATCTAAGAACCTATATTGGCAGTCACCCTGGGGATGTTGGGGTGCTTGCCGCTACAATGTATTATAACTATTACAGGAGGGTTCCATGCCACTTTCCAAACTTAATGGCACTGCTTAGCTTCATCTTGGATATGGATGGGTCTTTCTTTAATAGTCTGGTTGTCTATCCACTAAGCCACAGTTTCTTATGAAAGGCAGTAATATGAAAAGTAGAATACAGTCAGATTATGGAAGCCTTTAAGGACTGAGTTGAGAGGTTTGTATTTGATCCTAGAGGCAACAGGAAGCCACTAAAATTGTATAGTGAGGGCAAAGGGTGGGGCATGTCTTACATTGTCAGTCCTGTGCTTTAGGGAAGCTGGAAGAGAAAGTAGAGATGAAGAAAGACTGGAAGTTAGGAGACCAACTTAGGAATCTGTTGTAATGGTCCAAGTGATGATCTGAAATAAAGTGGTAGATATGTGAATGAAGAGAAGTAGACAAATTGGAGAAATATTGTAGAAGTAAGTGATATTTGGTAACTGCTTGGATAGGTAAGGAGTAAGAAAGGGAATAGCTGAGGATGACTGAACTTTCAGATCTAAATTGATTGGGAAGGCAGTGATACTCTTAACAGAAATGGAATAGATTAGAGGAAGAGGCCAATTTTAGTAGTGGTAGAAAGATGTTAAGTTCTAGTTAACAACAGTGCTAAATGCTGCTAAGAAGTCAAGGAGCATGAGCTCTGAGAAAAAGTAATTGGATTAATCAGTTAAACCATCAGTGGTGATCTTGGAGAGAATAGCTATGTAATGAAGTCAGAACTCAGATTCTAAGGAGCTGAGAAGTAAAAAGAGTTGAATAAATAAGTGTAGATTTCCTCCCCCAAAAAGGATATTGTGGTTTTTGTTATTGTTGGTAGAGGCAGTAGTAGTACTAGTAGTTGTAGTAGGTATAGTAATAGTGTTAATTGTAGTAGCACAAGTAGAAGTAATAGTAGTAGTAGTAATTCCCTCAGGATCACATCAAGGTATGGAAAGTATGTTACTTAAAATATCTTATTTTATCCTCACAACTCTTTGAGGTAGATAATCATATTATTATTCCCCTTTTACAAATGAAGTCATGGTTTAGAGAGGTTAATACCCTAGAAAGAACTTAGCATAGGATTCAATGCTAGATCTTCCTAATGCCAACACCAGCATTCTATCTATCTATTATGGCATGTTCCTCTGATAACTTGAGGGAAAGAGGAGAGAGACCTGGGTATCTTTGTAAGTATCAGAAAAGGAACCAATAGATAGGAAAAGACTGAAGATTAGTGAGAAGGGTGTGCTTTTGAAAGCAGGTAGAGGAATAAAGGGCTAAAGAATAACCGTTGGCTTCATTTTGCAGGCAAGGAGACTATGATTCAGAGAATTTAAGTTATTTGTCTACGGTCACAACGTCAGAAACTCTACAGCCAGAATTTGGACAGGTCCCCTGACTCCAAATTCAGCACTCTTTTCACCACACCCCAGTGTCGTCTTTTCTAACCAGCAGTTCTAATTTTTTCCTTCTAGAGATGGAAACTAAAATCTAGACAAGCTAAATTCAATATACATTTATTAAATACTGCACTGTACCAAGTGCTGGGGATATGAAAAAAGGCACAAGACAGTTCCTACCCTCAAAGAACTTACAGTCTAATGGTGGAAACAACTTGGAAACAAATATATATGAAGCAAGCTATAAACAGGAAAAAGTGGAAATGATTGAAAAAGAAAAGCAATGGAAATAAGAGTGGCTGGGGACAGATTCCTGTAGAAGGTAGGATTTTAGCTGGGACCTAAAGGAAGCCAGGGAGGTCAGTAATCAGGAGCAGAGGAGGGAAAGCATTCCAGGAATAGGATACAGCCAGAGGGAATGCCCAGAGCGGAAAGATGAGAGTGTCTTGGTTGTGGAACAAGTAGGGTCACTGAATTAAGAAGTGTTTTTAGGGGAATCAGGTTGGGGGCAGGGGAGGGCCAGGATATAAAAGACTTTCAATGCCAAAGTATTTTGTATTTGCTCCTGGAGTCTATAGAGCCCCTAGAGTTTATTGAGGAGAGGAGTGACATGATCAGAGCTGCATTTAAATAAGTTACTTAAGTCACACAGATTATTTGTGGTAGAGCTGGGACTAAAACTAAGACTGCATACTTCTAGCACATTTAGTCTATGTTTCTCTTTTATTTAAAAAAAGTTAAAAAATCAATATTACTTATTACTGCTATTTCCCTGTGTATCTTCCCTCTAACAGAACTTTGGCTTATAACAGAGAAGTAGTATTAAGCAAAACAAAACCAACTCATTGATTGAACTTGACAGCATATATACCTCATTTTGCATCTATAGTATACTACCTCTTTAACAGGAAAGATAGGCTATGTTTCTTATATCTTGGAAAATTATTTACATTTGTACACATGAATTATACATACATACATTTATATGTTTACTCAAATCTCATTCAAAAAATGTCTTTTGCAGTAAAGATAAATTCTTAGAAAATTGGAAATACATCTCCCACATCTTCATGGGATGACATTCTGTGCCTTTTGAAACATTTTAAACTTAGCCCTCCTGGGCTTAGCCCTATTTAGCCCTTCCAAGTCCTAATGGAAGATTGGCTATAGATCAGTGGCAAACATTCTCCAAGTTAGTACTATGATACATCTGATATCAGAATTATAAAGTTGTTGGCTTTTTGAAAGCCCTATCTTTCTCCATCACATAGAATAGTGTTTCTCATCCTTCGTTCCCAATCTTTCTTGAGATTTTCTTGAGCCTTAACTCTCTGAAAGGGAATGTTTGACTTATTTTTCTTAAGTTCTTATATAGGTATTTGGCTTCACATAGAGAATCTAAAATTTCTATTGTCCCAAAAGACAGAATTATCCACAGTTAGTATTCATTATAATAGGGCCATTTTTCAAGGGATACCTTAAAGCATTATAATGCAGCCAATGTGATTTTGCCAGTTAAAACAAATCCCAAAGAGAGAAAAAAGACACAACAGCAATTATGAGAATGTGGGGTAACCACCATCATCATGAATAAGATTGAAAATAACTTTGTCTTATTTAAGTTCCAAAAAAAGAATGAGTAAAATAGCTTTTGATTTTTGTGTTCCTTAATACATTTCAATGTTCTTTGAACTGGGGAGTGTAGCTGTTTGCTTGAACTTATTTTTTAACTCTGGCATTATGACCTACCAGATCTCATAGAATATGCAGACATTCAGCCATTGCTCAGAACTCATTTATGTCAGACACACTGCAAACACTTCAGTGAAACCTAAAATGAATTTAAAGAAATACCACATTAGAAAATTATGGGACTTCCTAAGCCTCTAAAGTAACTTTCTTCTTGTTCCAACTACATAGAATAAAATACCGTAATGCTTGTGGGGTCAGTGGGGACATAATATAGACAATTAATCTGACTTTTTGACTTGAGATTTTTCCAATTTTCATCTAAAAGTATGGAATGTTTTCATTTCAAGGTGGTGTCTGCCAATGCAAAATCCCACTAGCACCAAAGCTAAAGACATTAAAAAAATCAAAAAAAGGAGAGAGAAGAGAGAAACCAAGAATTTGAGAAATAGAAGGAACTTCAAAGACCATTGAGGCCAGTTGGTACCCTAATGAAATCCCACTACAAGATTTCACACACATCCTACCCTGCCACCTTTTAAAGTAGCCCATTAGTTTAGGTGATTGTGGTTGGATGAAATGCAAACTTTCAGTCTCAGATTCTTGAGGGGCTTATCTAATGGCAGTCAGGTTAAGTTTGTCCTTTCAGGGCCTCACAGTCCAGAACTAGGGATACTGGTGGGTAAACAGTAACAACAACCATAAGTACTACAACAGAATTGGGTAGGGGCGGCTAGGTGGCGCAGTGAGTAGAGTGTCGGCCCTGGAGTCAGAAGGACCTGAGTTCGGATTCGGCCTCAGACACTTAACACACACAAACAAAAACCTAGCCGTGTGACCTTGGGCAAGTTACTTAACCCCAATTGCCCTCCAAAAAGCAAAAAAAAAAAAAAAAAAAGAATTGGGGCTAGCCAAAATTGGAATGACCTATCTTGGGAGATGTGCAGCCAGGTTGTATAGTGGTCAACATGCCAGGTCCAGAGTTAGGAAGACCTGAATTTAAATCTGGCCTCAGACACTTACTAATTGTGTCATCCTAGGCAAGTCACTTGATCCTATTTTCTTATCTGTAAAGTGAGCTGGAGAAGAAAATGGCAAATTGCTACAGTGTCTTTGCCAAGAAAGCCCCAAATGGGGTCATGAAGAGTCAGACACAACTGAATCAACTGAACAACAACTAGTTCACAAAAAGTCTAAGCAAAGGCTGAACAAACATTTGTTAAGGTATGGTGCTAAGGAATATAGCTACAAAGGCAAAAGACAGTTCCTGCCCTCAAGGCACTTATATTATCCTGGAGGAGACAACATGAAAATAACTATGACAAAATAGGATAAATTGGGGATAATTGGCAGAAGGAAGGCATTAACGTTAAGGGGAATCAAGAAAGCCTTCTTGTAGAAGATGGGATTTTAACTGGGAAAAAGAGAAGAAAAGGGAAGATTCCTTTCAGACCAGGGGTCTTTGAACTTGTTTTTAAATATTGTGACACCTGGATTTCAACAATTTATTTTTCTTGTACTTCTATGGATTTTATTTTGTACAATTAAAAACATTATTCTAGGAAGGGGTTCATAGGTTTTACTGGATTGCCAAAGGGGTCCATGACACAAAAGAAGGGTAAGGACTTCTGCCTTGACTATAGAATTCTCTGAGCACAGAGACTGCCCTAGTGCCAATGCAATTATTTACAACACCCATGATCATGATAAAGGCTGTGGCTATAAATATTTCCACATGGTGCTCAATCCCAAACTATAACAAACTCTCCAAATACAGGACAGAAGCAAAGCATTTATGTTGACACCAGAAATCCCAAAACCAGTAAACCAATCCCATCATAGTATTAAAGAAGTTAATAAGACATAACAACACAGAGAGCCACAGCATCCTTTATCCTTCCCACCAATTCCCATTGTAGTTTGTTTAATAGATTTAGACATTATCACAGCATCTCCTATGATGCAAAGCATAATTCTAACCCAGAAACATATTCAACTTTGCCATTTTTATTCCCTCTTTCATGAGGGATCTAACCAATATTAGATCAACATTTACTCATGAGCCTATCTGACTCCTTGCCTGAGCATCCTCTCCCCCAGTTGTCTAGTCTAGCTCTGACTCTCAGTTTCCTGTGGGCTCTGCTCCACCCTTCAGCAAACTCCCCCCATCACAGGCTCCATGAGACTTCATTCAGCCTGTTAGGGGACAGAGTTTACTTTCAAAGCAGGGAAGGTCTTCAAATTCCCCTAGGACTATTAAGGGTCAGGGAAGATATTCAAATTCCCATTTCCATTACAACTCTTTAAAAGGATTCTATGTATCCTGAATAATTCATCTAGCATCCTGCACTCAGAATTTAATACCTATTGGAGACACTGTAGTGAGAAGATCCCTTCTAATTCTGAGATTCTATGATTCTGTAATATTTAGGAAATATGAATAAACATAAAGGCTAAATTCCCTTTTGAAATTCTGCCCCCATCCCACCTCAAATTCCTTGATCTTTACTTTGGGACCAAGTAGAACAAGTCTCAGCTATCTTCTGTGTTTTTGTTGTTATTCAGTCATTTCAGACTCTTTGTGCCCCATTTGGGGATGTTTCTTGGCAAAATACTGGAGTCCTTTGCTGTTTTCTTCTCCAGCTCATTTTACAGATGAGGAAATAGGCAAACAGGGCTAAATGACCTACCCAGGGTCATACAGTCAGTAACTGTCTTGGGCCAGATTTGAATTCAGGTTTTCCTGACTCTAGGCCCAGAGCTCTATCCATTGTGTGATATGAGGATATGAATATATACATACATAACACACATATATAACCAGTTTTAAGCTGTTAGAATACAATACATATCACAGCCCTGCTATGAAATATATTTATCTTTTTTGATAATTCAGTAGCACTCTAGGATCTCACCCAAAATCATCACTAGGAACATCAATTACCATTTATTTCACTGACCAAACTTTGAAGGATTCCTTAAGAGAAATTGCTGGATGGCAGACAGTAAGACAACCAATTCCCATTGTAGTTTGTTTCATAGACTCAGATATTAAGGGCTCTGTATCATATCATCTCCTATGACACAAAGTATAATTCTAACCCAGAAAGATGCCCATCTTTGCCGTTTTTGTTCCCTCTTTCATGAGGGATGAATAGACTCACTTGAGAAATGATTCGATGACTAGAGTAGTGTTCATTTTCTTTAGTGCTATAGGAACGACAAGGGAATGACAGGCCAAGGAGTCCAAATAGACAACTGATGTGTGATTTGACATCACTGAGTTTCTTTCTCCAGCATAATGCAATGCCATGTAGGGTATTGTCAGCCCCCTGTGGGTTATGTCCCTCTTGTTTCCTTTACAAATGGTTTTCATTAATATTAATAATTATGACTTGTAATTAAGACTGTGCTAATGAATAATAGGAGTTGCATGTTTTTTTTTTCCACCAACTGTGCCACTCAGAGCTTTTATGTCTTTCCCTGATTATGGAACAAGCTGATAGCTTTCACAAAGCAAGCCAGATTTCCAAGGGCTGTCAGTTTGTTATGTTGCATTGGATTTGGCGCTGAAAAGTGTGGTCTGAGGTTCCTGGGCTATCTTTTATGTCACAGAGGCACAGAATTGTTAAGCAATCTGGGGAAATTGAAGGCAGCCACAATAAAATGTCCACTATATTTTGGTGCTACATTACAGGAGAGACCAATAAACTTGGTAACACCAGGCCATTGGAATGGAGACTTATTTGCAGGGTTGCAAATCATAACACATGTACCAGCAAAATTTGTCTTTAATACACATATGCACACATACAGGTGTGCACAGACACATACACACAACACTCCAGAAACCAGATTTTATTTTTCTTTGTATCTGTTCAAGCCTGAGTGGGATTTTATAGGAGAAAAAAAATTAGATTGCTGCAGGTCATGTTTTCTCTGGCCAGTCTTTATGTGAGGTTACCTTGACCTTATTTACTGGAAATTCTGAACTTTGCATTCAAAATATAGTGCCACAATGGTAAGAGGTGAGGAATGGATCTAAGTTCTACAAGGGTTGATCATCTATTCCATGGTCTTAAAAAAGTCTATGTATTTTTTCTTGCCTTCATGACATAGCCACACCTGGGATTGTACTTAAAGATGCTGACAAATCCCAGGAGCTCAAAGAGGTAGAAACCTCTTTAGTCACATTGAATGTTTCCTGGAAAAGCTATTTATCACTAAAGAACACTAGTCAGCCCAGGTTATGGGGCTTATGAGTGATTTTCTTTCTTTTAAGACATCATGCTCACTTAGTTTGAAAGAAGACTATTTCTCAGACTGTAAGAGAGGTAACTGTCTAAGAGGGGCCTAGCCAGGAAAACAAAATGTCTCTTCTTCAGTATCTTGAAGTGAAAATGATATTTGAAATCTTTGACTCAAGAAAGACTTTGGGATTTTTGTTTTAGGAACAGGGTGAGATAGAAGAGGCAATATCAACTTTTCGACCATGTAGTCTAGTTCTACTGTGTCAGAAATGTTTATAGAAAGTATTCTGTTTCATTTTTAAACTTTTTACACTAAGATTTGATGTCAGCAGCTTTGGTGGGGGTAAAGGAGGGTGTAACATAATATCTTGTACTTTTGTATTTTTAAATCATTTTACCTGCCTTGACGGCTGGCAGCCTTTTAAAATTGGTCATTCAAAGGTCTCATCCCTCTCCTTCTGTCCTGCTGGAGGTAGAGGGGATGGTGCCAATTTGGCGCTAACAATACCTCACAAAGACCGTGGGCTGATAAAAAACATCCTGAATGCCATCCCTGGTATGTGTGCCATGGATTGTTGATCTGGCACATATTATTTTCTGGGAAACTCACAAAACCCCTGTGATACAGCAACTCTGATCAGAAAGAATCACTAGGGTAGATATACAGTTAGTAGGGTAACCAAATTTCATAGATGAGGAAACTGAGTCCTAGAGCAGTGAATGGGGAGTCACCAGATTTTTCTTCAAGTACTTGAGTAAATTTGGAAGGGGAGTCGAATTGTCTTTCTTGGATTCAGGGGGAAGGAAGGACTAACACTGATGGATAGAAGTTAAAGAGAGGTACATTTAAGCTAAATGACAGGAAAGAGAATTCTTAGAGCCGTCCCAAGGTAGAGTGAACTGCCTTAGGAGGGAGTGAGCTCCTCTTTACTAGCAGCCTTCAAATGAAGGCTGGCATATGACTTATTAGGAGAAATGTTGCAGAAAGGGCTTCTGTTAATGGATGGGTAACACACACACACTTCAATGAAAGCATTTAGTCACAACAATACCAGGTGAATATTAGTAGCAGTTGAATATCAACACCTATGCACTTCATGACTTTCTTGAGATTGTTTGAAGGTCAATGTGAAGAACAATGATAATAGACATTGATACAGCACTTACAGGTTTACAAAGCATTGGTTGTACATTGTGTCATTTGTGTCCCACAACAATCCTCTTAGTTTAGTATCAGTTTTACAGATGAGGAAACTGAGTCTGAGAGAGGTTAAATGACTTGGTCCGGGTCATACAGTAAATATGTATCAGACATGGGAATTGAGCCGAGGTCTTCTTAATGTTGAGCCCAGGAGTGCACTTTCTATCATTCCATGCTGGTATCTCTTCCACGCCTGGATGTTTGGGTACAGTGAGTTTCAAAGAACTGATGAAGAAAATTGTCTCCCCAGGGTTTAATAAATGGATTGATGGCTTTAGAATGCATTCTTTGTAACCTACAAAGGAAAACCAGAATTGCTTTCCTTGATACCTCAGTTCCAGCTATTTGCTATGTCTGACTTGTGAAATGAAGTTGTCTACTCAAAATTGTTCGACCTTCCTCTAACCCCCCAAAGACAGGAGTCTAGAGAGAATGTGTCGAAATGGGGGAGTCTGAGATGTCAATAAAGTAGAGGGCTGAGAACAACAGCTGTTATAGGACTATAGAGCTGGAACTCATGATAGTAACTATGCCAAGATCCTTTTATGATGCCAGATAAGAAAAATGATACTTTTCATATGAGAAATAAATCCCAATGCAGCATTAAGATTTCTGTGTAGACTCACACCCCAGCTTTTGAAAGTTTATAACGGAAATAATACTATAATTGAGATTGGGGCCCTCATATTATCCCCAGGCCAGTGTTCTGGCCACCTCAATTAAAATAGAAAAAACATTTATTAAGTATATACTATATGCTAGGCCCTTTGCTAGGTGTAGTAGATATATAAACATAATGTTAAATAGTCCCTTCCTTCAAGGCACTTTCATTATAGAGGAAAGGTCATTTGATAGGTAAGTAGGTAGGTGGATAGGTAGAAAGGAAGAAAGAAAGAAAGAAAGAAAGAAAGAAAGAAAGAAAGAAAGAAAGAAAGGAAGGAAGGAAGGAAGGAAGGAAGGAAGGAAGGAAGGAAGGAAGGAAGGAAGGAAGGAAGGAAGGAAGAAAGAAAGGAAGGGAGGGAGGAAGGAAGGAAGGAAAGAAGGAAGGAAGAAAGATAGACATACAAGGTAATTTGAGGAAGAATAAAGCACTAACAAATGTGAAGATGTGGGTGGAAAATATTCATAAATGATGTGGAATATGAGGATAATTTGTATCATTTTATTATGTTTTGATGAGTTTTAGGGAGGCAGTGTGGCACAAAAGAAAGAATGCTGAATTTAAAGTCAGAGGATCTGAGTTCAAATCCTGGATCTGTTACTTGCTATCAGTGTGACCCTGAGTACATCAGTTAGCCACCCTGGGCCTTGGTTCCTCATCTTTAAAATGAGGGACTGGACTAGATGCCCTCACAGGTCCCTTCCAGCTCTAAAGCAATTAAAGTATGAGTTCCCCCATCAACCATATGATATTACAGATCTTAAACCTTCATTGGGAGGGTAGTTGAAGGACAACTTCAGGTGAGAGAGTAGGCACTTTGCTGATTGGGCACAGGGAATTTCTGATGATTGGCTAAGATACCATAGAGAAGAAGACAGAGAAGCTGCTGGCTTCTCCTCTATAAAAGTGAGCTAACAGACCAGGGCTCTCTCCAAGTCCCTTTGAAGAGAGATCAGAACACATCATTAGAAGGAATTACATTGTGGAAAGTGGGAAAGGTGATTGTACTATCGTCAGTTTCCTTTCCTTTGAGACACCAGTTGACTGCTTGTGGCAGAAGCATGTGACAGAAGCAGACATGTTTTCTCTTCAGAGATTGGGGAAGGCTTTAGTAAGTTTAGAAATATCCTTAGAAAATACTCTGTCTTACAGAAAACCCTCTCCAAAGTCAAATAGCTCCTACCTAGCAAACACCTCCTTTCTCTAAGGGTCAATCCATCCCTCTTTAAAGCATATGGTTTAAGGTACTTTGGGTATTTTTAAAGAATTCTGCCTTTTCTAGCCTGAGACATCTGTAAATACAAAGAGTTAGGAGGCATGGAGCTAGAGGCCTATGCTCTCTCCCTACTCTGCTTCTGAACCTAGATAGTTAGCCCTTGTGGACTTCAGTTTTTTCATCTATAAAATGAGGTGGTGGGAGAGGGTTATACTAGGTTCTCTCTCAGGGCCCTTCCAGCTCTGGAAGTTTATGGTTCCATTTCTTACCACCTGTGGCAACCTGGGCCATTAAACTCATATGAAGTTGTATACCATTGCAATGAAACACCTTCCCATCTGTACAATTTATGAACGACCTTCTTACTCTAGAATAGCACAAGGGTGAGTGGCAGCAGTATTCAGGGGGTGACACCTGGGAATATGACTCCAGCACAGGATGACAGTGTTGGGCTTTGGCTGTGGAAAGCCACTAGTTGTGAGTTGAGAAACTGGACATTTTTGTTGCGCCATAGCAGAACTCAATTTGATATTGGGCCAAATTGGAAATGGTCCTCGATTGTCTAAGTAGACATAGGCCTGGTTTTTCTTTGGGGTTATGGATTCCCTTCCTCTATTCTTTCTTGCTGCATCTACTTGGAAAAAGAGGGCTTCTTGTTTTTTGTCTCAATTTTGTGCTATTTATTCCAACAAAACTGAGCTTTTCATCTCCAGGCACATGTGAAGAAGGGATGCATTTCTTTTCTCCTCTCCTTGATGTCTCTGAGACCCAATCAGCTTTACGCCCCATCTCTCCCTCACATTCTCAGACTGCAATACTGATGGGGAGCCTTAAGCTGAGACAGTTTCAATAAGTCAACTTTTATTAAGTAAAGGTACTTATATAAGGTTCTCTGTTCCAGGCACTGATAGGCACTCAGGATATGAAGACAAAAAGAAACAGTCCCTTCCCTCAAGGAGCTTACCTTCTATTTATTCATTCAATTGACATTTATTTAGTGCCTATTGTATCCACTGTTTTGATTTTAAGAGGTTTACATTCAATTAGGAAGATAGCATGTACAGAATCAGTCAGCCAAGCATTTATTAGGTTCTTACTATGTTCCAGGCACTATGGAAGAGCTGGGAATACAAAGAAAGGCAAAAACAGTCCCTACCTTCCAGTAGTTTCCATGCTAATGAGGAAGATAGCCTGCATAAAAATTGTATATAGAGGGTACACGGTCATCACTTCCACATTGCAACTTTCCCCATCATGGTTTTGATATAATGTGGGGTTGGCATAAGAAATTAAATGGGAATTTTGGGGGAGTTATGCGGAAGCCACAGATGACAAATGAAAGACAGCAGAAAATACAGAAAAAGATTTTAGAAACTCAGAAATGCATAAGATATATATGTATAGTATTATATAATATCAACATATTTTATCTTTTAATGCTATAATTCAAACCTTCTTTGCCACAAAGAAAGGGCCAAAAATTTTACACAGATTCCCCAGATTGTAGGGGCACTTTGTCCCTAACCCCCAAGATGTGGAAGAGAGAACATATGGTGTGTCTAGGAAGTAATCTCAGAGAAAAGTCACCAGCAGTAGAGATTGGTGGGGAAGTGGTCTCTTGAAGAAGGTGGGATTTGAGCTGAGTCCTGAAGAAAGCCAAGAAGAAGCTAGTGTAGATGTTGTTATTAAGGAATCTTAGCCAAGGAGGAGAGGAAAGATATAGTATGATAACTGTCAGGGTTTTTTTGTTTTTTGTTTTTCAATAAGAATGATGGAGCCATTGGGCATGTTATAGGTGAGTTGGAAACAGCCAGTAGAGAAAGATTGAGAATTATTGGGAGAATAAGGATGATAGTGGGTACAGTGTGCCATATAAGACAGGATGAAATGAGATTCAAGGGGTTTGCCTTGGAAAGGAAAAGCGCCACCTCTTATTTGAGACAGGAGGGAAGGAAATAGTGGGGTATGACATCTGAGTGATGTTGATTGAGGAAAAAAGGAGAAAAGTTGATTTTAGTGAATGGCCTCAATTTATGTTTCGTGAAGCCTAATGGGAGGTGTTCAGCTGCAGAGGTGGGAGAGGGAGCACTTGGAGAAATGTAAGAAGGGATGGCAATGTTTGGTGAGAGCTACTGTGTTGGGTGAGAGAGTGAACTGGTTAAGGAGGAGTTATAGGATTGACTTGCTTCAGTAACAATCCCTTAAGAAACTGGGACTTGGGGTTAGAGTTGATCAGTAAAGGCTTTATGAAGAAAGTGTCCCTTGACCTGTTAATATAAGAGAAGCTAAGAATTTTAAGAGGCTGAACTTAGGAGGGACAGCATTCAAGGCATAATATACAGGAATAGCAAGTAGAATTAGAGAGTTAGGCCTTGAGGAAGGTAGATAACCCAGTGGATAGAGCTCTGGGTCTGGAGTCAGGAAGAACTGAGTTCCAATTTGGATTTACACTTACTAACTTTGTGACCCTGGGCAAGTCACTTAACCTCTTTCAGCCTCAGCTTCCTCAAGTGTAAAATGAGGGTAGTAATGGCATCTACCTCCTACCGTTGTTGCAAGGATAAAATGAGATGGTAATGATACTTAGAGCAGTGCCTGGTGATTAGCTGGCATATGTTTCTTCCCTTCCTCTGGAAGAGATCCCAGAGTACAGATAACATCATCATTGTAAACATGAGGAAACTGAGTCCAATGCCAGAGGCAGGATTTGAACTCAAGTCCTCCGTCTCCAGATCCACCATTCTTTCTGACATACCCCACTGCCTCCCAGTTTATAGACCAATTTGACTAAAACACAGAATGTATAAAGGAGGGAATAGCGCAAGGAACACTGGATTTGAACTGTGTTTTTGCACCAATGTATGTGAGATGCCCCAGTGTACATGAGGAGGTTGGCTCAATGACCTTTGATGTCCCTTCCAGCTCTAGATCTATAATCATATAATAAGCCACATTTTTAGCCTCTTGGTATTATCTATTAGCCCCCAGGTCATTCTCCCACCCACAACTGGCTTTGATCATTTCTGCTCCAAGAAAATTGTTCTCATTACCAATGAGTTTCTTATTGCTAAATCCATTTTCCTCTCAGTTTTTATTCTTCTTGACTTTTCTGCTGTGTTCAACACTGTTGAACATTTCCTTCTTCTGCATATTTTTCTTCCAGCCATTTTGTGATACTGCCCTATTGTGATTCTCTCCAATAGTCAGACTCTACCTAGGTTTCTGCTGGAGACCTTCTCCACTTATCTCTCTTTTTGTCATTCATTGGCCAGTCAAGTTCTTCAAGACCCCTCTGACCACAGCGTGCAGGACCTTCTATCCTCCATCATCTCCCAAACTCATGTCCCTTGCTTCCAACATACTGTCTATAGATCTCATCTTCTACTGTACCCTTTTCCTTTTGCCTTCAATCTTTCCCAATGTCAGGGTCTTTTACAAGTCTTTTACAGGGTCTTATTAAGTGATCAAAGTATTTAATCTTCAGTATTTGTTCTTTCCAATGAGTAGTTTGAATTAATTTATTTAAGTACTGATTCATTTAATGTCCTTGCTCTCCCAGGACTCTTAAAAGTCTTGTTCAACACCAGTGGATTCTTCAGGATTCAACTTTCCTTAGAGTCCAATTCTCTCACTTTCTCTCTTTAATAGTTAATCTCATCAGCTCCCATCTTAGTCACCTATCATTTCAATGCAAATGACTCTCATAGATAGCCATCTTCTTTCTCCTCACATCTCCTATTCCATGATTAGCATCTTTCCCTGAAAGTCCCTTAGCAACTCAAACTCAATAGAACTTAAACAGAACCCATTATTTTCCTTTAAGCCCATCCCTTACCCAAACCTCCTTATTTTGTTGTGGACTGTGGCACTTTTCCATTCTCTCTGGTTCTCAATCTCAGAATCATCCTTAACTCTTCACTCTCCCTTATTACTCATAGTAAATCAGTTGCCCTGTAGATTCTACATCTTCAACATCTCTAGTATGTACCCCCTTCTCTTTACTCACATAGACATCGTCCATAGTTCAAGTATTCATAACTTGTCATTTGCACTATTGCAATAGCTTTCCAATTGGTTTTCCCACATCCTGTTTCTCCCGTTTATAATTTGTCTTTCACATATCTGCCAAAACACTAGTCCTAAAAAAAAAACAAAAAACAAAAAAAACAAACGAGTCATTATTTTTGAGTTTTTGCTCAAGAGATTTAAATGGCTATATATAGGTTATATTTAGAATAAAGTATAAAACTCTCCATTGTGTAGTTAAACCCCTTGATAATCTGCTTCCAACCCATACTCCCATTCTTTTTATATTTTACTCTTCATCATGCATTCAACACTTTTACCAGATTGATTTGTTTGCTATTCTCAATGCATTCCATCTCCTACCTCTTTGTATAGAAGTGTATCTTCTCTATCTTTGGATAGCCTAACCCCCATGCAATTAATGCCTTGCTTCCTTGCCTCTGTTTTTTGTAATCCATAGAGCTGTTCAAGGTTCATCTTCAGTGCAACAGACTTTTAAGAGGCCCTTCCTGACTCTCCTAGTTATTAGTATCCCACTTAAATTACTACATATTTTATTTTGTATATATCCTGTGTGTATTCCATCCCTGAACATACATCCTGTTGGGAGAATGTAAGCCACTTGAGGACTTGTTCTGTCTCCCCAAAGCATGGTCCATAGTGAGGACTTAAACACTTGATTGAAGCTAAGGATGAAGGTCTCTCTTTTCTTTCTGATAGCATACTCATTTTAGAGGCACTATATCTACTTTATATATAGTATAATTTAAAACACTACTTAAGACAAAACTCCATAAAGTTTTCATCTTTTAAAATAATACAATGCTGTTGACAGTCTCTATACCACCACACATAGTATACTTTATACTTGGACAATTATGTGTGTGTCTGAAGATAATGCTACTGATACACTCATATACATGCATATTGTTGTTGTTCAGTGGTTTTTCAGTTGTGTTTGATCCCTTTGGGGGTTTTCTTGATAAAGACACAAGAGTGGTTTGCCATTTCTTTCCCCAGCTCATTTTACAGATGAGGAAACTGAGGCCAATAGGGTTACATGACTTGGCCAGGGTCATACAACTAGTAAATGTTTGAGGCCAGATTTGATGACTCTTCCTGACTCCAGGCCCAGGATCCTTTATACTGTGCTACCTAGCTACCCCCATATACATGTATATAGTTATTCAATCTGTGCAATATATACCAACATGGTCCTTTATTCATAGGGGATTCTTGTCACCGACAGGAAAGTTCTGGGCCATCAGGGAGTCACAGAAGTTTAGAGCTGGAAGTGACATTAAACATCATCTAATTCTACCATCTCATTTTGCAGAGAAAGAAACTGAGACTCAGGAAGAGTAAATGACTTATCCAAGATCACACAACTAATTATGCCTTCCTGAATTGGCTCCAGGGCCCCATTTTTCAGGCATTGGGAGGGATCCCTCCTTATCTCAAAGTATTTGCAAGTGAGTCAATTACTAGAGCTTAACTTTCCAGTGTCTCAATTAAAGCCATTCAGTTTATTTGGAATTTATTATTGCCCTTGTCAATGAAACTCTATACTAGGGACACTGTGACCATGAGCAAGTCAGAACTTCTTTGACTTCATGTGTAAAAGGTAGATAACTGTAATGCTTACCCCATAGGGTTGTCGTGAGGAAATCACTTTGTAGAAACATAGCCCTTTATTTGCGAGCCATTATAATCATAGCGACAACATGTGTGTGTGTGTTGATGTCATTTAGCCTCTCTGGTGTCTTACATTTTCCTTTAGGCTGGTGAAAAGGAAGGAATCATGTTGTCTTCTAACACCGTAACCCCATGATACCTAACTCAGTGTCAGGAATGGAGCAAGTCTTCATTAGAATTCTGAAGAAGGAAAGTGTCCCTTTAAAAAAGAGGATGATGTTAATCTTCGGAGTATCGAGTTCTCGTTCTGAAACTGCTCTTTGTGAATATGGAACATGTGTAAGATGGACATAAGTGCCATTTGTGTTTATTTAATACTGAGAGAATAATTTATCTATGTTGGAAAATAAGGGCTCAACTCTAGTGATTTTAAGCCATTTCAAGTACACCCCATGATTTTACAGCAAAAATATCCAGTTCTCCCCATAAAACTGAGAACAAAAATAAATATTTTAACAAGGAAAAAAAAAAACCTAGCCTTGACAACCCAGAACATAATAAAGTACGACAAGTAACATTCTCTATTGGCCAAGAGAAAAATAAGGACTCAGACTCAGAGGTATTTGGATTGAATAATACTTGAAGAGAAAAATCACTCAGTCAAAAAATCTTTACTTGTGTTACCATTAGCTGCTCTGAATCTAAGTGAAAGAATTATTAAATTTATTTTTATGCTTTTGTTGCCTCAGGGCTTCAAAAACTTCTATAAACCAAATAAAAATCACAGAATGTTGAAATGGGAAAGTACTTCAGAGATCATTTTGACTAACCTTTACATTTACTGATTAGGTAAGTGAGGCCCAAAGAGAATAAATGGCTTGTCCAAAGTCACATAGTAAGGTAGTTGTGTAAGAGTTAGGCTCCAAAAGAAATTCCTCTGATGCCAAATTCAGTGTTCTTTTATATCTTACTGTTACGATTCTTTTATAATGTGGGCATACTAATTTTGCTATATTCTTCTGAGACTTTCGTAGAGTCATATTCCATAATTTTTGTATTGATGGGATCCCAGAAATAGTTTTAGGGCTCATCGAAGTAGGTATCATTTGTAAGATGAGGTTGACCTTCACTTCATGCATATACCTCCCCAAAGTGGACAATGCCCTGCACATCCATCCTGGTTATAGTTGCTGTACCATATCTTAACTTCTTTGTTAGTTTTGGTTCAGCTACCTATATACCCACACAAGTTCTGCTAGTGTGTAGCTAGAGATGTTTAAAATGGTATCATATGCCTCTTGTTCTAATGCAAATCTATTAAGACAAGCCTATCAGTTCCAGAAATTCCTCACTTCAGTAGAATCCTTAACTTCCCCCTTTCATGCTCTGTTCCTAAATCTGAAAGGGGTATAATTACTATGTGGGCCTAGGATAAAACAGAATCCTAGAGGAATTGTATTGGAAAGTAACATTTTTCTTGATGGGTAGATCCATCAAGATAGTTCAAGAGTTTCTTACCAGAGTAAGAAAAAAGGACAGTTACAATTAGCAGTGACTACATTAACTGGTCAATTGGGTATGATTAGGGTGGGTTTTATTGTACATGGTAACTCTTGTGAGGAATCTGTGTAGCAGTGTAGGAGTGGGCCAAGTGACCATGGTGGTGGCGAGTGGTGACTGTTGAGGAGGAGACCATTTCAGCAACACATAACCTGCATATGACTGAAAATAGGACTATATGCCCTGTTAAGCAGTAAAAGACCAGAATTGGCGTCTGAGACCCTACTATTTCTAGAAACCAGTCGGTAGTATAATACAACTGCATACACTGACCATTTCTCATGACCTAAATCACTCCCCCGTATCTTCTAGGTACAGTGGATAAAGCATTCATTTCTTTCTGACTTCAAATCCTCAAATCCTGCTTTTTACACTGAATAGCTGCACGACCCTGGGCAAATAACTTTCTTTGGCTCAGTTTTCTCATGTGTCAAATGGGCAGAACAATGGCAACTACTTCACAGGGCTGTTGTCAAGATCACATGAACTAATATACATAAAGTGCTTTGCAATCCTTAAATCCTTTTTTTTTTTTGGAGGGGGGGAAGGTAGGGCAATTGGGGTTAAGTGACTTGCCCAAGGTCACAAGGCTAGTTTTGTGTTAAGTGTCTGAGGCCAAATTTGAACTCAGGTCCTCCTGACTCCAGGGCCAGTGCTCTATTCACTGCACCACCTAGCCACCCCATTTTTTTTTTTTTGCTTTTTGGAGGGCAATTGGGGTAGGGCCAGTGCTCTATATTAGCTATTATTAGTCATTATTATTATTATTATTATAGCTAAATATTAGCTATTGTTAGCTATTATTCCTCTTGATTGCTGTTAGGTAGTCAATTTGATCAGCACATCTTTATGGTATACTATATCAAGACATGAGGATACACAGGATTCATTTTTCTAGATCAAAGATGTCAAACTCAAAAGAAATCTATCCCTGCAGCTTAGAAAACCCCAAACTAACATAATCTGTATTGTAATTTTATTTGTTTCGTTCTACATTTTCAAATTACATCTTAATCTGCTTTGGGCCACTTAGAGTTTTATAGGGGCTTTTCAGGCGGCCCAGGCCACATCTGTTCCTGATGAGTGTTGTGCCAGAATTCCAGATAAATAAAGACATAGTTTGTGGGAAACTATAATTATGTTTTTGTGTTAAAAAAATTAGTATCTATAGGATGATACCCTAAGAATAGGGGAAGCATTATGGCACATGCATGGCCTTTCTCTGTGGTGGTCATCTGGTCTGTGAGGTCTGTTGCCAGGATAAATCCTTGTGTTCACACTCTGGTGATAACGTCCATTGATACCTACTCAGACAGCTACAGTGACAGATGAGCTTCAGTCAGTCACAACAGGCCTCTGGTGTTGGTATGATTATCTTGACTTGTTTGACATTAAACTTTTATTTTTCCCTTTTGCCACCAGTACTTGAGCCTCTCTGCTCTTCTGATGACTTTATAGACAGTAACCCTCTTCCATATCTATAACTCCAGGATTTGTCAGTTTATTAATTCTTCCCATCTGCCCAACTCACAACACCAACTTGCAATTCACTTCTATGGGAAGATTTTTAACATAGAATAGGGCCAAGTGGACTGGCAGTATAGGCAATGGAAAGAAGACCAGAACTGGCATCTGAGAGGCTGGGTTTTATTCCTGCCTCTTCCACTTATTTTTATAATACTTATGACAATCTTAGGCAAGCTCCACTTATTTCTCTGGGCCCCATTTTTCTCATCTGTAAAATGGGAAGTTGGACCCTATATCTTTCAAGGTCCCTTCCAGCATCTAAATCTGTGGTTCTTCCATAGGAATTTTATGTTTGTGTTGAGAGCATTGGAATAGCATCTCCTCTTCCATTTTTTTTTTGTTCTTTGGAGGGGGGAAGGCAAGGCAATTGGGGTTAAGTGACTTGCCTAAGGTCACACGGCTAGCACCTGTTAAGTGTCTGGCGTCAAATTTGAACTCAGGTCCTCCTGACTCCAGGGCAGGTGCTCTATTCACTGCACCACCTAGTCGCCCCAAGCATTTCTTCTTCTTAATGATGACAGACATCCTAAAATCTTCCTGTCAGCCTGCTATTTCTGAAATAAGGAGAGGTCTCATTTTTCTCTCTGGTTTCTTTTTCTTCCAGTTTGTCATATCCATTTAACAAAAGTGGAATAACAATATCATGCATACATTTGAGACCATTTTCTTTAAGATTCCTTTGGAAATGGTTATGGTCAAATATATCTTGAGCCATAACACAACTTCAAAAAAGGTTCACTTTATTATTTTTGAGAACTATGACAGTAAATGGAGCATTGAACTTGGAGTCAGGAATCCTAGGTTCATAGCCCATTTCTATTTTTACTAGTTCCTTAACCTCAGTTTCTCTAAATGTAAAATGAGGTATTAGAACCAGATGAACTATATAATCCCTTCAACTCTGAAGTCTTATGTGCCCCAGGGAAATGGACCTCACAGTGTTCTCACCTGTACAATGGGTATAATAATGCTTATAGTTCTTGTCTCAGAGAGTTGCCATGAAGCTCAGATTTGCTCATATATGTTAAAGCCCTTTACAAACTTTAAAGGGAAATCCCTTTATTTCTTGAGCCATATGGGACTGTAGAGACTGTCTTATCTAACCCCTTCATTTCCTCTGAGGGTTAGAAAGAACAGATTTGCCTAAAGCCACACAGGTAGCAAATAACAAAGCCAGGCTTCTACTTTCCTACCAATAAAATGAGGGGATTAGACTGGGGAATCTTCAAGGTCCTTCCAACTCTAATAATATCTCTCAATTTCTTCTTCTTTGGAGTAGAAAAGGGCAAACTTGGTGGTATAGTGGATAAGGTCATGTAGGCAAAGTCAGGAAGAGCTGAGTTCAAATCCTACCTCAGATACTTGGTAGCTTGTGACCCTGGACAAGTTGCTTCACCCTTCTTTGACTCAGTTTCTTCATCTGTAAATTACAGATGATAATAGTACCTACTCAAAGAATTGTGAGAATCAAATGAGGTAATAATTGTAAAGTGCTCAGCAAATCTTATAAGTGCTATATAAATGTTAGCTGTTGATGATAAACTTTGTCTTCTCTAGTTTGATATTTTATCTTCAGCATCCTTCTTGTCCTCACCAGAATACAGCTTTGAATCCTCCCCTTAACCCTTCCTCCCCATACATACGTACACACACAAAGTAGAGAAAATAGAACTAGATAAACCTAGCTTCCCTGACCTGTGAGCTAGAGGCTAGAATAGTGAAAAGCGGCCCTTCAAAGAAAGGTGAGCAGGCTCCTTTCAGTGGGTCAGGGGATCATCTTTCTGCAGCTGTCATTGTGAGTATTTTTTTCCCCTTTACTTTGGGCTCAAATCTGCCTCCTGGTTATTTCTCCTTGTTGGCTCTAGTTCTCCCTGAACCACAACAGAATTCCATTCAGTGCAACAAATATTGACTTAAAAATGTACAAAGCACTGCTCTAGACCTAGAAAAGGGGTTGGCAGTGAAAAAAAGGGATACAAAGAAAGAGTTTTCCTAAAACCTCAAGATGGTGTCACACAAAGCAAAATGTATTATAACTATACTATTATATGTGTGAGCACATGCCTGCACATACATATATAAAATATATAGGTATATACATATTAATAAAATATACATAGGTATATATGTATATGTAGTCACACACATGTAAGATATATACATATATAAGACACATACATATATATGTAAGATATATACACATCAATGTATGATATACAGTTATACACATACATAAGGTATATATGCTATATATCTATACCTATAAGTGTAAGATATATAGGCAAACATAAATGTAAGATATGTATATAGGTATACACATATCTATGAGATATATAGGTATATACATATATGTAAGATATATAAGTATTCTATCAGGCCAAAAAAAGACTGTAGGGATTGTCATAAGGCAAAGACCAGTCCCATTTGGGATGATTAAGTGAGATGAGACTTCCTCAAGGAGGTGGCTTTTGATCTGAATTCTGCAGAATGGTCAGATTTGATAGACAGAACTGGGATGGAGAGGGGTATTTCAGACAGAGAGAACAGCAACAGTAAAGATGTAGATTCAGGAAAAGACAGCATTTTCAGGAGAGTGTTGTGTGAAGGATGGTTGGGTGGAGGGAGCAATTAGAAGTAGGGAGAGGAGTTAGAGGCTGTTTCTCTAACAGTCCAGCTGACATGGGTCAGAATGATGGCTGGGGTAATGATAACTCACATATATAGAGAGCTTTGGTTTATAAAGCTTTTATTCCCCCACAATATTCCTTTGAGCGATATAAAGCATTATGATCCCCATTTTAAGGATGAGGAAGCTGAGGATCAGAGAGGTAATGGGAATCATCCACCATCATATAACTATTAAGTATTCAATGTGAGATTTTAACTTGCCTAAGACATCATGGAAGTATAGTAAATAAGATTTGACAGCTGACAGCATGTAAAAAGAAGAAAAAGAAAAAGAGAAATCAAAGGTAATTACAAGGCTTCAAGCCAAGAAAAATGAGAAGAAGGTGCTATTTTGCAGGTGAAGATGAAACACAGAAATGAGACTCAAAGCCATGGGCATAGATACGATCAGCAAGGGAAAGAGTATAAAGATGAAAGAGAAGGGGACCAAAGGCAAAACTCTGAGGAAATGTCAATTTGAAGGATTCTGGAGAAGGGAGAGAAATGAGGTGTTATAGAAAAACTATGATGATGCTGTGTCACAAGAATAGTTTCAAGATGATAAAAAAAAAACCCAGATATTACAGATAAGCTGAGAGCATGATGACTGGGAAAAATACATTAGATCTCATGTTTGGGATACCATTTAGTATTATCTAAACCAGCAGTTTTAGTGGATGGTTGGGGTTGAAAACCAGATGGCAAAGGAGTAAGATGGTATAGGCAGTAGTGGGCTTGAGATCTTCAGTAATCCTTAAGAAGTTTGGTGATGAATTGAAACAGAAAGCTGGGGCAGTTTTCAGATGGAGAGATTAGTAGTCAAAGACAATGAAAACTCCTATTCAACAAAAATCTGTTAAGTTTCCATTGCATGCAAGGCATCTTGTTAATTCTATTAAATATAAAAAGTTTATCCTGCCTTCATGGAAGTTAAAGTCTAGGTATAGGGGTTCTTAACGTGGGGGTCCAAAGACAGATTTCAGAGAGTGCATGAAGCTGGACTGGAAAAATTTACATCTTTATTTCTTTTTTTTTGCTTTTTGGAGGGCAATTGGGGTTAAGTAACTTGCCCAAGGTCACACGGCTAGGTTTTTGTTTGTGTGTGCGTTAAGTGTCTGAGGCCTCATCCGAACTCAGGTCCTTCTGACTCCAGGGTCGAGGCTCTACTCACTGAACCACCTAGCCGCCCCTACATCTTTATTTCAATAAAATCAGTCTCTTTTATAAGCATCTATATTTTGTTTCATGCATTTAAAAACATTCTGAAAAGAGGCCTATAGTCTTCAACAATGCCAAGGGGGTATATGACATAAAAAGTAAAGAACTTCTTGGTCTAAGAGGTATAAAAGAATATGGAGATATAGTTGCATTTATCATTAAATGAATGATATATAATAACTGTCATTTATGTAGCACTTTGAGGTCTGTAAAACATTTTACAAATATTATTTCATTTGATTCTCAGAACAACCTATTATTATCCCCAGTTTTTAGATAAGGAAACTAAGGCAGACTGAGATGAAGTGAGTTACTATTGTGTGCCCCCCAAAACTGTGTGCAACAGAGATCCTTACCCAAATAATACACAGAAACTTCTCAAGGTAGGAAGCAGGAAAGAATGGTTTATTACCATCTCCAAAAAGGGCAACCCCCTTCTGAAAAATAGTCAGGGAGGAGAAGCAATTTACAAAAGGAAATGGTGAAGTTATAAAACCCTAGTGGAATTCTCCCCCACTCCCCTGCTGACCCTTTTCTTCCATTGGCTGGAAGTCAGGTGCACAATCTAAGCGCACCAATCTACCTCAAGTACTGGAACAAGGAAGCAGTAGACCATCCAATGTACATTTGAGAAAATACTTCTGTCCTTATTTGGCATATCTTATGCTGAGGTGTCACTGAGGAGAGGGGGGACTCCCTACTGCTCTGAGTTTTGAATCCTTGTAAATCATGTGATTTCCAGTGAAGGGGAACTCGGGCCTGTTTCCCTCAAAAAGCCTTACTAGATTTTAGAGAGTAGTCTTTTTAGAGAGAAGTTTTCACCTCTCTCATTATCCAGGATCACACAGCTAATAATTTGAATTCAAGGCTTCTTTCTGACTAGAGGTGTTACACTCTATCCGCTAGGTCACCTGATAAAACAATTATTGATATATTGCTTTAACTGATAGAGCAAGGCTTTGGGAGATAAAGAAGGATGGAATAAAGAGCACCATATTTTTAGTTGTTGTTATGAATGGCCTCCCAGTTATCAGTTCTCCCCTTAACTATGGCTCACAGAACTGTACATAATATGTCAGAAGTGAGAGTGAACATTCCTCTATATACCTAGAAGATTTCTTTTGGAGGCAGTTGACTTATTTTTTAACATGTAAGAAATAAACACTATTCCCTTGGGATCCCCTATTGTTTCTTTGTCTAATCTGAATTGTTATTTTAACTGCCCGAATTTTTATTCTGTTTAGGAGGCAACTTTGTTGTCTTTAAGGAAGAACCAGTGTCCAGCCCTACTACTTTTGTGTGCTCCTGAAATGAAATCTTTTCTGTCATCCAAAAGATTAAAAAGGGATTAAGGGTGACTGATGGGTTCCTCTGGGTTGCTTTGGCAAATTTATGTGCTCACATAGCACATTAATTGTTCAGGTTCAACTCCTTTGCTCAAGACAAATACCTGCACATTTGTGTTTGACACTCGTATTTGTCAAATCCCAAAGCTGCTCTGAAACTTGAACAAACCTACTTCAATGTCCGCATCTCTTACAAACATTTTGTGTTTTGAGGTGGGAGTTTGGGGGGGGTGGGGGGCCTGGGAGAGGGTAGTAAGAGCCAGGGAAAGCAGGTATATTGACTTCAAATGCACTTTTAAAAGCCTGCTCGGCTTGTGCTTCACTCATGGGGCCATTAAAAGGCTTCTCACTCAAAGTGTACTTTGAAAAGGCAGAAGAAATGAAAGATAATTCTTTAGTGTTCCTGAGGTATCCAAATGTCAAAACAGTTTGCTATGGGAAAATGAGTGTCCAATTCCTCTATTAGTATTTGCTGTATTTTTCCAATGCAATTGCACAAGACAGATGAATATTTGGGGGAAAAAATACCACAGGCAAAAAAAAACAAAACAATATACCCATCATTTATTCATTGAATAGGGTGGATCAGAAGAGAGAAAACTCTGGCAAAACCCTTCAGATTATGGGTTATTGATTCATGATAGACAGTCTGAGTCTATCAAAATCTATTCTTTGTCTTCTTCTCCATTGTGACTGTTCCAGACTTTTCTTCTCTTCCTCAATTTCATCTATGCCCCAAATGTCTTATACTTCCTGCAAATGGCCTTGCCACTACTTCACTGAAAAGACTGAAGCCCTGAACTTCCTTCATTTCTCAAGACTTCTTACTATTATCACCCACTGTTTCCTTTAGCCTGAAGAAAAGCCATCTTCACTCCTCAAATGGCAATTCTTCTGTCTGCACTCTTGATTCATCTTCTCCAGGACCTTGCATCAGTCAGTAATCTCTCTCATGCATTTTCCACCTCTCTCTTTCTGTTGTTTCCTTCCCATCCATCTACCAATATACTGACATCTTCAGTCTTTTTAAAAAGCATTCCCTTGAATCTACTACCCCATCTGGCTGCTATCCCTTCCTTCTCCTTCCATTGTCTACTATTCTTCTTTGTGAATATACCTGTGCTTATTCTCTTCATTTTCTCTTTACTTGTTTTCTTCTTGTTCTCTAATAACCTGACTTCCAAGCCCACCACTCAACTGAACCTTGTACTCATCAGGTGCAAAGACCTTTCTCTTCAGTCCTTATCTTCCATGATTATTAGTTATCCCCACCAGTTGGATACTCTCCTTTCACTTCAGAGATACCACACCCTCCCAGTTCTCCTCTTAGCTCTCCCTTTATCAGCTTCTTTCTCTCCTTTACTCCTTCCTAATCTCTTATTGGAACCTTAAAAGTGACTATTTGCTAGTGGTCCAATCTCGGTCCTTTTATCTGTTTGTGTTATTTCACTTGGTAACCTTATTTACTCCTTCCATTTTAGCCTCTATGCATATAACTTTCAAATCTGTATTTCTAATCATGTTGACATTTTTTTTAGCTCTAAACTCATAGAATCCTTATGGTATAAAGTCCCTCTGAGATCATACAGTTCAAGCCCACTTGAAGCACCTCTACAAATCTAATAAATAGTCATCCACCCACTGCTTGAAAACCTCTAATGACAGGGAACTCACTACTAACATTTGCTACTTTTAGATTAATTCTATTAATTCTTCTATTAATTGAACTGAAATTCTAATTAATTCTTCTATTAATTGAACTGAAATTTGCATCTCTGTAACATGCCATTAGAGCTATTGGCCCTACATCTTCTCTCTAGGACCAAGCAAAACAAAAATCTTCATCAACATAACAACACCTTCAAACATTTGAAGACACTATAGAGCCACCTAAATTCTCTCATGGACAAACATCCTTAGTTCATTCAAACCTTATATGACATACTACCAATAATTAGCATAATAGCAGATACCATTTACATAGTATGTTACACATGTTATCTCTGATACACACAATAATACTGTGAGGTAGGTTGTATTACTATCCTCTTTCTATAGATGAGAAAACTGAGGCTGAGAAAGGTCAAGGGGCTTGTCCATGGTCACATAGCTATTAACTGTCTGAGGCAGGATTTGAACTTGTCTCTTTCTAACTTTAAGTCTCACATGCCATTCACTGCACTGCCTCAGTGCCTCAGGTTAAAATTTTCTCAACATCCTCATCACTTTCTTATGTTTGCATGTTAGCTTTGAAATATTTTTTAAAAGTTTATTGATGCACATACATTCATACATATATGTATACATACAGATATCTAATGTATGTGTGTGTATATAAATAGATATAAATAGTGTACTTGTAGGTTCACAGCTATTTGCATGCTGTCTTCCCCATTAGAGTGTGACCTCCCTGAAGGCATGGTACATTTTTTTATTTCTTTGTTTCACCAGAACTTAGTATGATGCCTGACACAAAGTAAGTGCTTAATAAATGTTTGTTGATTTGATGACTTTTAGCAGTCATCCCAGCCTTGTAGCTTGTTCTCATGTTATTGTTTTCTATATACTCTATAACTTGGTCTACTCCCCCAAACATTATTTTCTCCCCCTTCCATCTATGCTTCTCCTCAAATTATTCCCTATGCCTGAGATATCTACCCTTTTCTTCTTTACCTGTTGAATTCCTACTAACCAATCAATTATTCAATGAACAAGTTTTTCTTAAGCTCCTACATTCTTTCAGGTCTTATGTTAAGCATTTGGGGAAAAAATAGCAAGAATGAAACAGTTCCTACCCTCAAGGAGCTTACCTTCTATAGGAGGAAAGAACATTTACAATCTTGATATGTACAAGGTAATTTAGCATGGAAACACTAACATCTGGGGCTGGGGTGTGGCTCTTAGGAAAGATTTCATGTAGGAGAGTGTCAACTGAGCTGAGTGAGCTTTGAAGGAAAGATTCTAAGAGGTAGAGGTGAGGAGGGAGCACATTCCAGAAATGGGCAAAGAAACACAGGATGGCGTGTTGTCTTCTAGGAACAACAGCAAAACTGCTTTGACTGCATTGAAGAGTGTGTGGAAGGAAGTAATATATGAGAGAGCCAGAAAGTAGTTTAGTGCCAGATAATGAAGAGCTTTAAATAGAATTTGTATTTAATTTCAGAGGCAATAGGGAGCCAGCAGAGTTTAATGAGCAGTGGAAGTCCATGCTCTTATGCTTTAGGAATATCATCATTTAGGTATTGTAGTACAACTTAGATGTCACTTCCTCTTGTCTAATTTTTTTCTTCAACCACGATTTCCTTTCTTCACAATTTTCTAGTGTATTTATCCTATTATATTGTCTAACATAGTTATAATGCTTGTGTCTTATCTCTCTGTTAGCCTGTAAGCCATATGAAGAAAAGGCTTCTATTTGTATCTTTACCATTATCAAAGGTCTTTTCATGTAGTAAGGATTTCATAAATGTTTAGTAAATAAATTTGTTGCATCAATAATAGAAATAATACTACTATACTACTAACTATAACAATAACTCACATGTATATTGTATTTTAAAGTTTTCTAAATATAACCTTGAGAAGAAGGTAAAAACAAATATCATTATCCTTATTTTCCAGATGATGAAAGTTAGTGCTAGGGCAAACCAACATTAAAAGGATCCTTTTACATGATGAAAGCACAAGATTGTAATAATCTAGAATTAACTTTAGCGGGGGTTCTTAGCCTGAGGTCTATGAACTTTTCACCAAATATATTTTGAATCACATTACAATATAATTGGTTTTCTAATGCTCTATGTACTTTGTTGCCTTGGTGCCTCTGTTCAAAATCTCAGCATTCTCATCATTTTTGCTTGTATGTATTCTATCCTAAAAGAAAAAAAATTAAAGAAATAAATGTTTTATTGATATACACATATATTTATATCTACATATAGGTATATATATTTATATAGATATATGTTTATATGTATATATGTATAGATAAATTAGAATACTGCATATATCATATGATATATAATATACATTATTATATAATTAGAATGTGACCTGCTGTATTTTATTTTATTACACTGTTCATGTAGTCTTATGTGTTATATTTTATGCATTCAAGTACATATTTTTCTATGATGTGTAGATTTCATAAGGCTTCAAAGGGGTCCCTGACTCATAAAAAAGATTAAGAATGCCTGCTTTAAAGGAATAAAGAAGGGGGATCCCCTGCTACATTGTTGTGCATTTTTTTTGCCTTTTTGATTACTTATTGTATATATTTTTCTTTTATCATATTAGGACTTACATTTGAGAGTAATATCCAGAAACTAACAAAATCCTCATGAAGTGAGACTCAAACTTCATTTAGAAGTTTACCTTATCAGACTTTTAGTGATCTTCCTTCACACTTAGCAATAACTAAATAGAATTTCTTTTAGTGATTTGGGGGGTGAGAAATGCTGTTAATGAACCTGTGTTGCTAAGGCCCTACAGCTTTCTCTGGGTATTAGACAATGGGCCCCATATATCCTCTAGCTAATGGACTGGGAGGAGGACTGTAATGTATAACTCAAAGGTGAGATTGTCTACCTGAAGCCAAAACAACCAATTTAGCAAATTGCAAATGTACTCCCCCCAAAGATATGTCAGTTTAGTGAAATACACACACTGCTTCTTTAGCACGGTGTTACTGAAAGACCTTGTTAAAGGACTGGATTTCCCACTAATTTTGTTTTGTTTCTTGGTTTAGGGCCACGAGGTCACACAACCTGAGGTATTTTTCTAGTAGGATGAAGCTAACAGAGTCACAGATGGGATTTCATTTATTTACTTGTTTCTTTGGTCAGATGCATTTTGGGGACATTTGCTAATATCATTCTAAACAATGTGTATATATTACAACTCTCCATAGATATAAATTTGTGCCTTCATTAGCAATGTTAACATCTACAGAAACTGGATATTTGCATTAATCTGGATTTTGTATGGGGGTGGGGACAGTGGGAAGCATAAAAGGACACAGCTTGATGTTTTTGTCAATTCCAGTTAATTTTTTATTTCCCATTCCTTTCTACCTGAACTTTCTTTTAGAGAAGAGAATAAAGTCTGAGTTTGGGGAGGATCCCATCTGTCTGAAGTTCTCATTTAAGTTATAATATTGCCTAAAGGAAATATTCAATTATAGTTTTGGAATGACTTAAAACAATGAATTTGTGCTATTTGGCAACCTTTAGGTGCGTTTCTTTATAAAAATACTTGATTTAATTATTTTTCTATTACATAGAGTTATGTTAAGCTACCAATTTGGAAGTTACAGGGGTTATGGAAAGGACTTTAAAATGTTCACTATAGTATTGAGCTGAAATATCCTTTCCAGACTTATATAAAGGTAAATGAAAGTGGTAAAACACAGTTTTCCACAATGAGAAGAACATTATCCTTAAAAGGGAAGAGTCACTTAGAAAAACTTTACCTGCTCATTCAGAATGAATCAAAAGGTGATCCTGGCTACAACTTTTGTGTCTACCTGTATTAGAAAGCACCCTAGCATACCCAGGATGGCCTGCTAGCCCAAGTTCTTTGATCTGCTTTTCTAAAGGAAAGACAGCTTCAAAGGGTCAACAATCTTACTTTAATTACAGATAAGTAGAAAGAAGTGAGTGTCCAAGAAATAATTCAATAAACCCATCTACAACTGTCTAAACCAAATACAACCACCTACATACACCACCAGACCTGGAGAGCACCAATATCTGAGTTAGGGGGGCTCTTAATAAACTACTACCCAGAGTTTGGTCCAGGGAATCAAAAGGTACTTCTCATGAGTGCACCCCCAAATGTGCAAAGCAAAATGCCACCTCAAGAATATATAACAAAGACTTGACCCTTGATTGGCTCAGAGCCAGAAGGCATGAAACCTACTGACTTAGCACAGCTGTGAATTATCAGGGTTCAAAGGCAATTAATCCTTCAGATGTTTACAATTTAGCCTAAGCCTGGGAAACTGAACTCCAAAAAGAAAACAACAAAAATTCCACTTTATTTGGGCTTACACTACAATTCCAACACAAATAAGGGGAAATTTCCAAATAAAGGCCATTATTTTTAGATTGGCAGTCAGTGGTGAATATACAAACACCTAAGGACAGACTTGTCAAATCTGAATTGGAAGGGGTACAAGAGGTTGTCATTCCATTTAACCTATGCAACAATTCCCTCTATGCCACACCCAAGTTGTAATGGGAAACTTGCTATCTTCTGAAGAATACAATTGAATTTTGCTCCTTCTCAAAAAAAATTTTTAGGGGTTGAAGCATTAGTAGCCAGGAGGAAATGTTTCACGTAGAAAGTGTCATAAGTTTTGAAGCAAAACAAAGAATTCTAATAGGTAGGGATGAAGGATGGGGTATGTTCCAGATATAGGAAACAACCTGTTAAATCACTTAATCAACAAGCATTAAATAAACACATAGTATGTGCCAGACACCATGCTAAAATGATACATAGACAAATGTAAGACAGTTCTTGACAACAAGGAGCTTATATTCTAAAGGGGGGATAATCATGTGCATAGGATATATATAAAGTATGTGCATGTATGTGTATTCATGAATGTATATATACACATTGTATATATACATATACACATATGTGTAAACATATATTCATACACACAGGATATCACAAAAATCAGTGCAATTTTAAGCTTTGTTGTTGTTGTCAAGTTATGATCAATTCTTTGTGGCCCTATTTGGGGTTTTCTTAGTAAAGATACCAGAGTGGTTTGCCATTTCCTTCTCTAGCTCATTTTATAGATACGGAAACAGAGGGAAACAGGGTTAAGTGACTTGCCGTGGGTCACACAACTAGTAAGTGTCTGAGGACAAATTTAAACTCAGGAAGATGAGTCTTCTTGACTCTAAGCCTTGCATTCTATTCACTGCATAATCTAGCTACTTAGCTACTAAAACTTAAAACTCTCTTGTAGGGTCTCCCAGAAGTCAGCGCAATTTTAAAGCTATCAATGCTTGTACAACCCTGTAGAAGACATAAAAAGCAGACACAACAAGGTTACTGAATGGGATGGCATTACCAACTGAGAGGATCAGAAAAGTCAATTATAGCTTTGAAATGACTTAAAACAATGAATTTGTGCTGTCTTGGAACCTTTAGTCAGTTTCTTTATCTAGAAATCCTACAGAAGATAACTGTGAGTTCATCCTTGACTAAAACCAGGGATTCTAAACAGTAGGAGTGAGGAGGGTGGGCATTTTAGGTATGGGGAATCATAAGTACAAAGGCATGGGAAAAGGAGGTGGAGTGTCATTTAAGAATAGCTCAAAGTACAGTTTGGTTGAACCAAAGAATTCAAGAAGGGCAGTAATGGTGAATAAGATGGAAAAAGTAAGTTGGAGCCAGATTGTGAAGGGCTTTAAAATTCGAACAGAGGAGCTTCTATTTGATCCTCGGGTCAACAGGGAACCATTGGAATATACTGAGTATTTAGTGATGTGGCCAGATCTACATTTCAAAAATGTAGATGTACTTTGGCAACTATAGGGGCTAGTATAGGGAAAAAAACGAGACAAGGAAACAATTGGGAGGCCACTGCAGTCATGTAGAAAAAATGATGAAGACGGGATTTAGGGATGTAGCTGTGTGAATAGAGAAAAGGGGACCTCTATGAGAAATGTGGACATAGAATGGCAAATCTTGGTATCCAAATCATGGGCTATATGGGATGAAGGAGGGTGTAAGGGTTATGGGATTTAAAGATCTTCCATGCCCCATTGGACTTGCTGACATAGCAGGAAGGGGAGGGGCAAGAGGAAGCAGAAGAAAAAGCTAGAGTTCTGGTGGGGACTGGTGGTGGTGGCCGCGGCAGCAGCAGCAGCAGCAATAGCAGCAGCAGCAGCAATAGCAGTAGCAGCCAAGGTAGAGGTGGAGGCACAAACTCCTTTTTGAGCCAGCCACAATTTCTGCTAAGGACTCTTGTTGGGGACTGCCAGGGACCGGGACTGCGGGGGGCCGGAGCTGTTGTGAGCAGGCTTCCTGGATGCTGAGCAGTTGCTGTGAGTGGGGAGAGAAGGACCTTTGCCTGAGGTAGCCTGTTCTGTTTTGAAGGCTTAAGAATGTGGTTGTTTACTACGTTAACTACTTGTGCCAATTTCATAACTACCCTGATGGCTTTGACTTTCTGGTTTTGGGACTCAGTTATTTGGTATTTTAATAAATTCTCTGGCTTTATCCCCCATATAGAGAGACTGATATATTTTGTGATTAATAACCACATAAGCCTATTTATAATTGCCATAGGCATAGTGAATATTGCATTGTTAATACAGAGGGTGAAGAGTCATGGGTAATGATAAAATTGATAACCTGTGACTGGAAGAATGATGGTGACCACAACAGTAATAGAGAAATTCTGAAGAGGGCTTTTTTTGGGGGGGAGGGAAGATAATGAGCTCTGATTTTGATATATTGAGTTCAAGAAACCCATGACGTGTCCAGCTTGAAATGTTCCCTATGAAGTTATAGGTACACAATTGGAAGAGACTATGGCTGATTGTATAGATTTGGGAATGATCTGTAGAGATATGATACTTAGACTTATGGCTGCTGATAAAATTCCTGAGTGGAAGAACATAAAGAGAAAAGAGGAGAGGTCCCAGAGCAGAATTTTGTTGTATACCCATAATTAATTGGTGTGACATGGATGGTGAGTGAACCAAGGAGACTGAGAAAGAGCATTGAAACAAATAGGTGGAGAATCAAGAAAGACAATATTATGAAAACCCAGTGAGGAGGGAGTAACCATGTGATCAGTTGTGTCAAATACTGCAAAGAGGTCTGGAATGATGAATTTAAAGCCTGTAACCCATTTGAAATCCTCCAAAATCTTTTTCATGCTACCTTTCATTGCCATTATCATATGTCTTCCATCTTTTATTTAAGAAGTTGATTTTTAAATCTAAATGTATATTAAAAAATCTAAATACATTTAAATTTTCTCCATCAAATTTAGTTTTGTTGTTTGGTTACCCCCTCTAACTTATCAAGACTTTTTTCAATCCTCACTGCCATCAGATATGCTAGTTTTCTCTCATAAATGTATTCTAAATGTATAGTTAATAAGTATAACATCTAGCCTTCATTCACATAATTGATAGAAAAATTAAATGGCAAAAGGTCAGTGTCTTCCTGAAGGAAGGCTTCTGGCACATTTTCCCTTAGTCCAGTGAATTCATTTTTTATCATACATTTTTGTTTTTTCCATTCCTATCCTGAAATCATTCTCCTTGGAAGAAAGTCAACCAACCCACAAACAAGTAAAATACGGGTTGAATAAAGTTCTTCCTTCTCTACATTGTCCATTATCACTGCTTCATCTGCTCGATACAACAATTCTATCCCTTATGTGATTTTCCTTTCATTTTATAACATAACTTTATATCCTTTGTTTCCTTAACTTTGTTTACCAGCCTTAATACATTTTGAGATTTATGAATTCCAAAATTATTCCTATGAAAACATGTCATTCTTTTGTATTTATATTTTGCTCTCTGCCCCTGCTTCCATCTCCTATATCCCTTTTACATTTCAGTTGATCATTGAAGACTCTAGGCAGCTCCATCAATTTGTTTAGCTTCTCCTACTCTTAGTATTCAGGGGAATTGTTTCTGTATGTGTTTTCAGTCTCTTTTTTTCTTAAAAGCTGCCTATTCTCTTTCCCTTTTACCATGTTAACAATAACAATATCTCATCTTTCCATATTAATTTGAGATCTGCAATGCATTTTCCAAATGTTATCTTACTTGGCTCCTATTACAATCCTGTAATATAGATGCTATTGTTATCCCATTTTGAGAGAAGGAGATTGAAACTGAAAGATGTTAAATGAAATTTGCCCAGGATCACATAGCGTCTAAGGCAGATTTCAAACTCTGCTCTTCTTGAATTCAGCACTCTACCTACTGTGCCAACCAGCTGTCAGGATTTTAAGTAGTATTATCCCATCTGTCCTTTCCTAAACTCTTTGAAATCACCTCTCTCCAAATCTAGGGGGCATATCAGATTTTTCTTTTCTTCTTCATCATAAATTTCAAGATGAAGTGGTCACTTACATCTAAGATTTCCATTATCTCTGCTTCCTTCCACTTTGGTGATGATTTAGTCCTGACTAAGTTTTTTTTTTGTCTTTTTTTTTTTTTTAGCATTTTTTCATGTGTTAAAGAAAGCTATTACAATTTTAGGGAAACTAAGAATTTTTTGGAAGGAGATCTTCTCCAACTGTTCAGATTGATGAAATTCCCCTCTCTCCCTCCACATTTCTGATCAATTATTTCCTCCTTTCCAGGTGGTATAAGGTATAATTCCATGACAATGTTGCTTTTGCCTCTCCTTCCATTGAATTTTACTTAAATGCTTTCAAACAGGTCTTCCCCTTCCAGTTCTTGACATTACAGACCAATTATTGCTTCTTGATTAGGGGTAGCAATAACATGCTCTTAATAGACTAGGATGTCTTCATGTTTGCATCTGTAGAGAGATGACTAGGACACATCTGATAAAAGAAATGAAACCCCTTAACTACAATGGCTAAAAAAAATTAACCAGGGAAAGCATTATGCCTTCTCTTTTGGGAATTATATTTACTCTATATTTCATGCATTACAAGATTTACAAATAAATCATTAAATTTATACAAAACATTAGGCAGAACCATATTCAACGAATGAAACAACTTATTGCCTCATAGCCATATCCTTTTACCTGAAAGCTCCTTTGCATATAGGGCTAACTTCATTTAAAAATGGAAAAAAGGAATTAAATTACCTGCTTAAGGCTATGGTGTCTGCTATACAACTCCCTCAATCAGGATTCATGAACTGTTACAATTAAGTTCCTGTCTAGATACTTGTTATTCTGTAGACAAAATAATCGGATAATGAGAATGTCCACTTCTCATCCAAATGACTCATCTACATTTGACCAGTTACTTGTTTGACCTCGCTTTTATACTTGTGGAGTGATTTTTTTTTTTGTTAGCATCTAAGTTTAAAATCACTTGGATTGTGAAAAGTAATATTGGCAGCACTTCTCACTATATAAAATTAGTCTTATTTCCAATAGGATTGCTGTTGAATCTGTCAATCTGAGTGTAATAAGTGCCAAGTGCTACTGTCAAGCCCACTGTTGTAATAAAGCAGATGCTAAAATGATTGCCATGGAAGGAGTATAGTTTGACTTGGGGTGGGGGTTAATCTGTGCCTCCATCCTCTGTCACTTGATTTAGAATTTAGATTGGAAAAATGTTTTTTGCAAATCCATTTTTACCAAGTAGTTTTTCAGCACATTTCTTACTATGCTGAAGATAATGGTATATACACTTCCCTGGTCATTTGTGAGCAAGGAGATTTCTGGGAGCTGACTACTCAAGTGAAAACACTGAAACTCAAAATATCAGGATGGGCATGAATGTCTGCTCTTGAACTGAGAGAAGTGCTAGTAAAACATGGCTTTTCTTTGTGAGGAATTATCTTTGGACCTAAGCTTATGAAAGTTGGGTGTGGTACAAGTTTCATCAGCACAGTTTAGAGACAAGGTTTGGTTTGGTTTGTCTTGCAGAATTTGACCCTTTGGGACTCAGCCCCAATAGCTAAACACTATTCTTTTGCACCCTTTCATATAATACAAAGCATTAGCAGTATGAAGGAGTGGTTGTGATTTTGGTGATTGGAGGTTTTATGGAGGAGCTTCATTATAATGTTGAGAAAATGATTTCATGTCTTTTGAAAATAATTTTAAAATTAAGTTGTTTTCTTGGTTGCTATTTATTTTTACTAGGTTTGTCTAGGGATTATAAAAGAGTTAGATAAAAGTGAGTTCATCTTATTAATCACTCAATTACTGAGAATTCTAGCACTCTATCTCTTTTATGCATCTTCATAACAATGATAATTGATACTCATTATTACTCAAATTAATAAACATCTGAAAACAAAGATAAACAAAATGGAACAGATCTGTTGGCATTTTCATAGTGACTTATTCTTATCCTCAGTGACAATACTACCCGTCTTTGAATTCTAGCTCCTCAGGAACCAATGTACTATGAATGGAAGAAGGATTGGCATTAAGAAGACAAATTCAGGAAGAGTAGCAGGATTTGACCAAGTACATATGGAAGAACTTTAGTCTGAAAATGACCTAGTTTTAAAGAGAGCCGGAGAAAAGGGGGGAAGACTCCAAAATAATGGGACAGGATCCCTAATGCCTGAAAAACTACAAACAAAGGAAAAGGTATCAGCCATGACTGATTTGTGCTTTCCCCATTATGATGCAATCTTTATGAAAACAGTCTGTTTATACACACAAGATATTTCAATGAAAACAAGAGACAAATACAAGATGATTTTCACATATGATTTTCGATAGCAGACCAGATCAAGTCTCCACAGGTTCACCAAGGACTGAGAGGTACACAGAACATTCAGTTCTACCATGCCTATTGTTAACTGATTTAAGAGAAAAAACAAACAAATGTTTTGCTTAATAGAATAACATAGGGTCGGCTAGGTGGTACAGTGAATAGAGCACTGGCCCTGGAGTCAGGAGGACTTGAGTTCAAATCTGTCCTCAGACACTTGACACAAAAACTAGCTGTGTGACCTTGGGCAAGTCACTTAACCGCAATTGCCCTCCAAAAAATAAAGCAAAAAAAATTAATAGAATAACATGAAGCTTTGAAGTCTTGAAACTTGTGTTTCCCACACCTACATTAACATTTTATAAGAGTTGTTCACAGATAAGACTATGGAGATAATTTTGGTTAATGATCCATTGTGTATTAACTTTAAACTAACTATATCACAGAATCACAGAATGTCAGCCATAGTTATTTTGACTATTTTAAGAAATCCATTATAAATAGGATATTGAACATTGATTGTGTACCCATTATTAGACTAAACACTCTGGGAGATCTCTACACTGAAGGAATTTACAATCTAGATGGCAGATGGGACTCATAGCTATAAAGTAATTAGATATTGTGGAAGAATTGTGGGCAAGGGCATACTAAGAAGATAGGACATGCCGTGGGCTGCTCAGTGTCCAGCACTTAGCAGGAGATGTGAATAAGAAATGACCAGGCCATGTGGGTAGCTCAAGGAAGAACCATGAACTCCATTTATTGATACTCAGGGAAAGGTTTTTATAGAGCAAAGAGACAAAGGACTGGAAGGAAGAGAAATCATTATCTTAGTCTGTTGTATCCTGGAAGTAGCATGGTAATAAGGCCTATTGTTTCCTAGGTGCCATAGAGTCTTGGGCAGTTATTTCTTATCTCAGTAAGTTACATCAGAAAGGATGCTCTTGAGAGCTGGCCTCAAAGCCTAATGGCCAAGGCTGCATCATCAAGAACATCTGCATAAGAACTGACTTCCTGCAAATGTTTTGGACAACTGAAGTTTTGGGGCAGAGCCTCTTAGCCTCAGAACTCAAATACCATCCTTATAAGTGTAACCCATATCAAAAGAACTCCAGAGCTGACTTAGTGAAAAGTCGCATCTCAAAGAGGTCTTTGTTGTTCAGGTTCACTGATATCAGGGTAATTATCTGAAGTCCTGGCTCAGGCCTCTTTGGCTCACCACAAGGACAGAAAGCCAGAATCAATAGGTAATCTCTAATAGGACATGAAAAGTAGGAGCCAGGCACATGAGCATACTGAACCCCTATAGGAAGTGTCAGGAACTAGCAACCGATACTAAATTGTGGGTCACACATGTTCTATGAGCTTGCAGCATTTGATACTGATATATAGTATATAACTTTAAAATAAAAATATTTTAAATTAATAAAAAGAAATACACCAACACATTCAGTTTATCCACCCCCCAATAGGCATGGGAGCTGTAGAAATTTCTAGAGCAACATTTTCCATGCCATCTGTTTTGCTTCCAGTCCAACCCACATAGCCATCATCTGGAGAAGCAACTCTTGATCAGAATGAACTAGCCATACCCACCAACTTCTAACTAAATGCAATATGCAAGGGAGGCAAGTCAGCCTGCTTTAAACAGCAAGACTCCCAGAAAGAGAGACATGAGATCCTGATGAAGACAACCAGGATCCTGAGCTCAAGAGCATAGGGAATAGTAATGCTTCTAGCCCAGTGTGCTCTGCCACTGTACTTGGAAGAAACCCCTGTGCAGATGCATCTTGGTAACAGCTACAGCTACTGAAATCCATAAAAATAAGGTTATCATTAAAGTCCTTGGTTTAAAATCTGAAACTGATGAGTTTGTGTGTGTGTGTGTGTGTGTGTGTGTGTGTGTGTGTATAAATTTCATTAAAGAAGCAAAATCATTTACTATATTGCTGCACCTTAAGGATGACGAGGCTTTTCTATCTGACTTGTAGCTAAAACCTTCCATAAGTATAATTTCCTCCTTTAGACTGTGAGCTCCTTGAGAGTAAGGAATCTTAGTTTTCTCTTTGCATCTTCAATGTTTTGCACATAAGTGTTTAATACATACTTCTTTCATTCATTGCTGTGATCCCTTATGATCTTTATTAATTTTAGACCCATTTAATCCCTCTTCTGTCAAACAAGCCCTAGTTCATTTTCCAAGCTGCCCATAGGAAGCTTGAAGCCCTCCTTGGATTTTTCCACTCAGATGAAACCCTTAAGCAAGTGGACGTGACTTAAGAACTCAAGTGTCTTTGTTTGATGTCTCACTCTTTCATAGCAGTTTAAAATTGGCTCTACTATCAGTCTGGATTAGATACTGATTCCCTTGTCTGTATCCCAACCCTTCCCCTTGATGTTGTAGCTTTTGCTCATATACTCTGTTGTATTTTCTTCCATTTTTCACATCAGCAAGTATAAATAGAAAAGGATTTAGATAGGCCACAAATGAGCTAGGTCTTTTATTCCTGTCCACACAACTAAAGGGGAAGTCAAGCCAGGTCTATAAGCATTTGAAAGGAAGACCAGCTTCCAAGTCACCATTTTCCCACATTTCTTTCTTGTATTTAGGTTGGCCCTTCTTTTAAATTGCCTGCCCTCTGACTTTTTCCCCCTTGGTCTTTGCTTTGGGGTGTGTGTGTGTGTGTGTGTGTGTGTGTGTGTGTGTGTGTGTGTCCAAATGAGTACTCCTTGCCAAGATAGTTTCTAGTAGTACCCCCTCCCCAAGAGTAAGGATTGAGGGGGGGATAGTATAGATTCCAGAAAGGCCTAAAATTAATTATTAAGATGAATTTGAGAATTAGATGCATAATGAAATTCTAGAAACCAGAGAACATGGGGTATTGAATGGCAAAGGGAAGCAATATAACAAGATCCCAATAATAACTCACTTCTATAGTACTTTATAATATTTTAAAGTGCTAATTTATCTTAATTGATCTTCAGAACTTCCTGGCATCAATAGTGCTAGTATTTTTCCCTCCATTGTACAGAGTAGGAGACAGGTACATCAAGGAAAAATGACTGATCTAAGGCCATATAGCTTATAAGGGAGAAAATCTAGATTCAATCTCAGGCTTCCTGAAGCCAAATACAGTGTAGCTTTCACTATACAGTCTTAGATTTGTTAGGTCCAAGAATCCTTCTCTACATCTATAGCATAGTGAAAGCTACATTGTATTTGGCTTCACGAAGCCTGGGATTGAATCTAGATTCTTAACCAAAAGCATCTTTGTCAAGGACACTGTGAAACTGAAAAAAAAAAAACTGTCTCTAGATATCTGAACAGTTACACGGACATTATTGTAGTAGGATTCCATTCTAGACTGTTGTCCACTGTACTTAACATTGGAATACAGTGTAAGGGAACGGCAGATAGTGAATCTCAGTGGGATAGGGGAATTCATGGTTGGAGGTATGGAAAAGCCTGTACTTTAGAGGAAGATATAAGAAAGTCCTAATTAGGTCCTGAATAGTGTCTCTCTGACTGTGAGTAGTAGAGTTCAGAGAGGCTCAATGTAATTTGGGGGAACATTTCCTAGAGAAAGTTGGCTTTGGTGTACTGTGTGAAATTTGAATAGGCCAATGTAATGTTAATGGGATATAAAATCTTCCTGCCTATTAATAGGCCTCACTTGGAGCACATTAAGGGAAGCTTCTTAGGGGAGACTTGTTTGTAGGAAGGCTTTAGTACCTTTTGTTAATTTCTAATTAGTCACTGAGTCATGTGGTTTGTCATGCCCTCTGGTTCTAAAAAGCGTATATATACTCTGAGGTTAGTATTTTGCTTTGGAGCTCATCACTGGAAGAGTGTTCTTATGATTTGACCAGATGATACTCTGGGTAGCCATTAAAGAGTCCCACAGCTTTGAAAAACCCAGGTGTTGGTGCTTCTCTTTCTGGTAACTATGTATGTATTGCCTTGATCACACAGTTGAATCTGTCTATTCATCTGTGCTAATTTCTCAGACAGTTAGAAGCCCTGTCAGTTGGTCTTTATTTCTCTGCTTTTTTTTCTCTGTTTTCTTTGTTTGGATTTTCGCTGAAGTTCAGGATGCTAACTTTTCCCCTGAACAGTTAATTTAATTAATTAATTAATTAATTAATTAACTTTTCCCCTGAACAGTTAATGTAATTTAAAAAGATTGTTGACCCCTAGTAAAGCAGATCTAAAAACCTGTATTAGCAGCCATCCTAGGTATGCCAGTGTGGCTGCTGTTATAGCCAAGAGAAGGGTAGAGATAATTTTGAATAAGAGAAATTGTATAAGCAAAGGAGAGATGATCACAACAGTTGGGTAAGATATGTTGGAGATAATCAGTAAGGGGAGAAAGGGAAGTATCAACGATGATTTCAAAGTATGTGGATCTTGCATTCGTTATACTTTTTATTCTACTAGAAAAGGAATGAAAATCTGTTGTCCTATCATATTGTTTGCAATTATTATGAACCCTCAATTAAAATTCCCTGTCCTGGCTATCAGCTTACAGTTTGTGTTGTATCCCTCTATTAGAATGTAAACTCCTTGAGGGTAGTGACTGTAATTTAAAAAAAAAATTGTATTCCTAGAGTCCAGAACAATGTCATGTAAATGGCAAGGACTTAATAAATACTTGTTAATTGATCTCTGACTATGGCTTCAAAAGGCATGATAGTTTTTTGTTCTAAAATTAAATTTCTAAATCTAAATTTAAAATTCTAAATAGTCAAGATGTTTTAATTCTATCATATTCTGTGTCCCCACACATTTTCTCCCTTATTAATACAAATATGTATGTTATCTGTAGGCAGATACACCCATATTGTATATTGGTGATGACAGAACTGTTGAGTAGTAATTATTTCTGTAACTTTCTACCAAACCAGTCAGCTTAATAGAAGAACTAGACCTGACGGTTTTGGTCAAAAGTTGCAGTCAGAATGATTCTATGTAATTCTATAGAGAGAGCCAAAATTAATAGAGGGAGGAGCCTATGGGGGGTTTTATTTGGAAGACACCTTTTCATCCTTGACAATCAAATATTTTGATACAAAATTGGGACCAATTTTCCCGTCAAAATATCCCCCAATGAGGGATGGCTAGGTGGTGCAATGAATGGAACACTGGCTCTGGAGGCAGGAGGATCTGAGTTCAAATCTGGCCTCAGACACTTAACTCTTACTAGCTGGGTGACCTTGGGCAAGTCACTTAACCCCAATTGCCCTACCTTCCCCTCTCCAAAAAGCAAAAACAACAACAACAAAAATCTCCCAGTGACCAAAATGTACAATTAAAATGCTGCCAAAATGCTTTATTGATTAAATGAAATTCACCAAACATTCAGGAGTACTGAATTAAGTGCTAGATGCTAGAGAAGATAGAAGAGTAGGTCAGAAAATTCTATACTCTTCAGATTTCCTTCACAAGCAAGAGTTCACCTCAGGGTGAACATAAGATGGCAAAAGGAAACAAACAAGAGTTGGGGTAGAGCAGTGGTCCTCTTGGGACAACTATAGAAGATCTAAGGAAAGACCCCAGGGTCAGATTGGCCCAAGTGAAGTGCAAACAGTTCTCTGCTATCTCCCCTGATGAGAAACAAGTCCTGAGGGGGTGGCTAGGTGGCTCAGTGAGTAGAGCGTTGGCCCTGGAGTCAGATGGACCTGAGTTCAGATCCAGTCTCAGACACTTAATGCACACACAAACAAAAAAACCTAGCCGTGTGGCCTTGGGCAAGGTACTTAACCCCAATTGCCCTCCAAAAAGAAAAAAAAAAGAAACAAGTCCTGGGGGTACCTGGGTTGGAAGGCACCCTTAGCCACAGGAATTTTCACCTTACAGACAGTGTGGAGGTCAGACATCTGAGCAGGGGAAGACTGAAGGACCTTCTTGGATGCTAGGTCCAACTCTACTGACTAGATGAAGTCCTGAGCTGTGACTGAATGGGAGAAGAATCTAGCACACACCCAGTGAGTGTGGTACCAGTGGGGTGGGAACACTTCTGGCTATGAGAACTTACAGGAGAGCTGAGCTTTTGGTTTTGGTTCCAGGCCAGGGAGAAGAACTGAAGGATGCAGCTGTTAGAGGATCTGCAGGAAGCAGGAGCATTTCCAGCACAGCAAAGTTGGGGGCAGAGAGGAGTGCTGAGTCCCAGACAAAATTCAGAAAATAATAGTAGGAAGGACCTGAGACTTGGGGCATCATTACCCGTATTCTGAGACTAGAAGTGATTATGATAATATGCTGCTAAAAATAAAAACAAAAGCAAAAATCAATACACAAAGGGGAAAGAACCCAAATATAGATAGCTCCTATGGGCATAGAGAAGATCTGGGTTCATATTCGGAGGAAGACACTAAAGTGAAAACAACAACAACAACAACAACATTCCTATTTCAAAGAGTAATGTCAAATGGTCATGAGCCCAAAAAGAGTTCTTGGAATAATTTAAAAAGAAGTAACTTAAAAATCAAATAGGAGAGATTGAAGAAAAATTATAGAAAAATAAAAGCAATACAAGAAAATCAAGAAAATTATGAAAAGAAAATCAAACAACTGGAAAAAGAAATCCAGAATCTTAAGGAAGAAAATAACTGCTTGAAAACTAAAACTGGGCAAGGGGAAGTGAATGATATCATAAGACATCAAGAAATAATAGAACAAAATAAAAAGAATGAAAAATAAAAGAGAATGTGAGACATCTCATTAGAAAAACAAAAGATCTAGAGAAGAGATTGAGAAGAAACAATATAAAAATTGTTAAACTACCTAAAATTTATGATTTAAAAAAAAGAATCTTGATACAATATTATAAGAAATAATTAAAGAAAATTGCCCTGATGTTCTAGAACAAGATGGTAGAGTAGAAATAGAAAGAACCCACTGTTAACCACCTGGAAGAGATCCCAGGATAAAAACCTATAAGAGCATCATAGCCAAGTTTCAAAACTCCCAGGTTAAGGAGAAAAAATTATGAGCGACAAGAAAAAAAAACAACAATTTAAATTATGAAAGGCATCATAGATAATGAAGTAATATCAATACTAAACTTACATGCACCAAATACTATTTTAAAAATAAAAGTTAAGTGAATTACAGGTGGAAATATCTATCTATCTATCTATCTATCTATCTACACAGACACACACATATATTTATATATACATCTGTGTATACATACATACACATACATTAATATATTATATATATAGTACCATAATAGTGGGTGATTTTAATCTTTCCCTCTCAGACCTAGATAAATCTAAACTAAAAAAGAGAGAAAACTTAAGGAGGTGAATAGTATTTTAGATAAGCTAGATATGATAGATTTCTGGGGATAGTTGAATGGGAATAGAAGGAAATACACTCTTTTCTCAGTGATAAATACACTCTTTTCTCAGTACCTTTACAAAGACTGGCCATAAATTTGGTTTTTATAAATTTGCTCTTATAACTAAAAGCAGAAAAGCAGAAATGTTAAATGCTTCCTTCATTGACCACAGTGCAATAAAAATTATATTTAATAAAGGACCATGGGAATATAGAGGGGGGAAAAAACAAGTGGAGACTAAACAACCTAATCTTAAAGAATGACTGGGTTAAAGAACAAATTATAGAAATAATCATTAATTTCATTAAAGAAAAAGACAATAATGAGACAACATAACAAAACCTATGGGATACAACAAAGCAGTAAAAAGAACTTATATCTCTAAGTGCTTATGTCAATAAAATAGAGAAAGAGCAGAGCAATGAATTGGGTATGCAATTTTTAAAAAGCTAAAAAAAGAATAAAGTAAAAATCTCCAATTAAACACTAAATTGTAAATCCTAAAAAAAAAAATTAGTGGTGAATTTAATAAAACAGAGTGTAAGAAAACCATTTAATTAATCAGTAAAACTAGAAGTTGGTACTATGGAAAAAAACATTAAAATAGATACACCATTGATTAATATGATTTTAAAAAGAGAAGAAAACCAAATTATTAGTATAAAAAATGAAAAGGTTGAATATACAACTAAAAAGATGAAATCAGGGGCGGCTAGGTGGCGCAGTGAATAGAGCACCGGCCCTGGAATCAGAAGGACCTGAGTTCAGAGCCGGCCTCCGACACTTAATCCACACAAACAAAAACCTAGCCTTGTAACCTTGGGCAAGTTACTTAACCCCAATTGTCCTAAAGGGGCGGCTAGGTGGCGCAGTGAGTAAGAGCGCCGGCCTCGGAGTTGGGATCACCAGAGATCAGATCCGGCCTCAGAAAATGAGCACCCGCACATAAATAATGACTAGCCGTGTAACCTTAAGCAAGTTACTTAACCCCAATTGCTTAAAAAAAAAAAAAAAAGATGAAATCAAAGCAATTACCAGGAATATATTTTGCCCAATTGTATGCCATAAATTTAGCAACTTAAGTGAAATGGAACAATATTTACAAAAATATAAACTGCCTATATTAGGAGAAGAGGAAATAGAATATCTAATTAGATCTATTTTATAAAAAGAAATTAAACAGGCCATAAATGAGTTTCTTAGGAAAAAAATCACCAGGACCAGATGGATTTACAAGTGAACTCTATTAAATATTTAAAGATAAACTAATTCCACTATTAAATAAATTGTGTGGAATAATAAGCAAAGAAGGAGTCTTACCAAACTCCTTTTATGAAAATAAAAGGATACTTATACCTAAACCAAAAAAAGTAAAACAGAGAAAGAAAACTATAGACCAATTTCATTACTGAATATGGATACAAAAGTCCTAGATACAATATTAGCTAAAAGATTACAACAATATGCAATGAAGATTATGCACTATGACCAAATAAGATTTATAACAGTGATTCAGGGATGGTTTAACATAAGGAAAACTATTAATATAATTGATTATATCAATAATAAAAGTAATAAAAATCATATGATTATATCACGAGATTCAGAAAAAAAAAGCATTTGGTAAAGTATAACACTCATTTCTTTTTTTTTTCTTTATTGGGATGTAAATGGTGGTAGTTTTTTGGTACAGGTTATGAAAAGGTCAGATCACCAAAATATGCGTGCACTGAAAGACAGTAGGAGTGGCGCCCACAGTTCCCAGGTGTGGGGGAAGCCAGGTGTGGCTTAGCTCTCGTTGTCACTATCTCCAAGAGTGTGCTTGTCAAAAAGATATTCCGCCATGCCAGAATCGGGGGTCCCCATCTTGCACAGGTTGGTTACGTGATCACCCATCTGTTTGATGGACTTGACCTGTTCATCCAGGTAGTGGGTTTCGATGAAATCACATAAGTGGGGGTCATTCTTGTCAGTTGCCAGCTTGTGCAATTCCAGTAACGACTGACTGACATTTTTTTCCAAGTGCAAAGCACACTCCATTGCGTTCAGCCCGCTCTCCCAGTCGTCGCGGTCGGGTTTCTTGATGTCCTGCAGGAAGATGCGGCCGCCGCGCTGGTTCTGCAGCTCCATCAGCTTCTCCGCGTGTTCGCTCTCCTCGTGTGACTGGTGCAGGAAGTACTTGGCGAAGTTCTTGAGCACCACGTCGTCGCGGTCGAAGTAGTAGTACATGGACAGGTAGACATAGGAGGCGTAGAGCTCCAGGTTGATCTGCAGGTTGATGGCGCCCTCCGAATCCTGTTGGTAGTTCTGCTGCACCTGAGAGGGGGACAAGGTGGTCATGGCGTCGGCGTAAGAGGCGGCGGCGGCGACGGCCGGGGGAGGCTGAGCGAGCGGCTGCGTGGGGGGCTGCGCGGGCGGCTGCTGCTTGACGGTAGGACTGAAGAAGTGTTGGTTAGTGGAGGTGAAGGTGGAGAGGTGGCTAAGGGCCGCCCGGCCAGGAATCGAGCAGCGGGTTCCGTTCAAGCACTGTTGAAGCAGGAAACTGCAGCGACTCCCCTTCCCTGCGCTTCTGGCCAACACTCATTTCTATTAAAACATTTGAAAGTTTAGATATAAATGGATTTTTCTTTAAATGGATAAGAACAACCATCAGTAAACATTACTAGTAATGAGGATAAACTAGAAGCCTCCTAGTAAGATCAGGGGTGAAATGAGGATGCTCATTGTCACCAATATTATTCAATATTATATTGGAAATCTTAGCAATAGCAATGAGAAGAAAAGAAACAGAAGGCATCAGAATAGGGAATGAGGTAATAAGACTATATCTTTTTGTAGATGATATAATGATATACTTGGAAAATCCTAAAGACTCAACTAAAAAGTTAATTGAAATAATTAATTATTTCGTCAAAGTAGCAGATATAAAGCAAACCCACATAAATCATCAGCATTTCTATATAGCACTAGCAGGACCATATGGGAAGAGAAAGGTAAAGATACCTCTTTTAAAATAACTCTAAACAGTATAAAATACCTGGACATATACCCGTCAAAACAATCTCATGAAATATATGAAGAAAATCATAAAATATTTTTGCATAAAAATAAAATTATATTTAAATAAATGGAGAAATATTCATTGTTCATGGGTAGGCAGGATCATTATAATAAAATGACAATGTTACCAAAATTAATTTATAAATTCAATACCATCCCAATCAAATGATCAAAAAACTTTTACTGAGCTAGAAAAAAAATAGTAGTAAAATTGATTTGGAAAAACAAAAGGTCAAGAATATCAAAGGAACAAATAAAAAAAATAAAGAGAGGTTTAGCAGTACTGGATCTTAAAATATAAGTCAATTATTATCAAAACTATCTGATACTGGCTAAGAAATAGAAAGGTAGATCAGTAGAACAGAGTAGACATACAATTTAGAACAGCAAATGAATACAGCAACATAGTGTCTGACAAGTTTTCAGGACAAGAGTTCATTATTTGGTAAAAATTGTTGGAAAAGTGGTCTGGCAGAAATTGGGCATAGACCGGTATTTTATACCATTTACCAAGGTAAGGTCAAAATGGATGTATGACCTAGATATAAAGGGAGGTATTACAAGAAAATTTGAAGGATGTGGGACATTTTTTCTATCAGTCTTATAGAGAGATGAACAATTTGTAAACAAACAAGAGATAGAGGGCATTGTGAAATGTAAAATGGATAATTTTGGTTGCATTAAATTAAAAAGGTTTTGTACATATATGCAAATGTAGCCAAGATCAGAAGGAAAGCAGAAAACTGTGGGAAAAAATTTATAGATAGTTCCTCAGATAAAGGTCTTATATCTCAAATATATAAAGAACTTTGTCAAGTCAACAAGAATATGAGTCATTCTCCAATTGATAAATGATCAAAGAGTATTTACAGGCAATTTTTCAATGAAGAAATCAAAACAACTTATAGTCATATGAAAAAAATGCTCTGAATCATTAGAGATTAGAGAAATTCAAATTAATATAACCTTCAGATATCATGTTATGCCTAATTGGCTAAAATGTTAGAAGGGGAAAGTGACAAATGTTGGAGGGGATATGGAAAAATGGGACACTAATTCATTATTGGTGGATCTGTGAACTGATTCAACCATTTTGGAGAGCAATCTAGAATTTGGCAAAAAGAGTTATTAAACTTGCTATACCCTTTGTTCCAGGAATACCATTATTAGGTCAGTTTCCCAAGATGATTAGGGAAAAAGGAAAAGAACTAATATGTTCTAAAATGTTTATAGCACCTCTCTTTGTGTTGTCAAAGAACTGGAAATTGTGGGGATACCTGTCAGTTTGGGAATGATTGAACAAATTGGGGCATATGTTCATGATGTAATAGTACTCTGCTATAAGAAATGATAAGCTCAATGATTTTAGAAAAGCATGGAAAGACTTGCATGAAGTAATAAAGAGCAAAATGAGTAGAACCAAGATAACATTTTATACTGTAACAGCTGTCTTGTTTTGAGAACAACTGAGCATCCAAGTTATTCTGACTATCATAAAGACCCAAATTAATCACAAAGATGCTATGAAGGAAGATGCTATTTGTATCCAGAGAAAGAGTTGATTATGTGTGTGTAGGGAGTGGTAGGGAGGGAGGGAAAAAAAAGAAAGTTACATGATAACTTTTGTATATTTTAAAAGAATAGCAAGTTGTACATAATGGAACTCAGTTTCAGGTATAAACCTCTCCCCACTGCCACCCCCCAATTCCAGTTTGGTATGGAAATGATTGTTTTATTTCTTAAGTTCAAGAGATTAAAAAAATAATAAAAAAAGATAAAGTTATTGGACTAGAAAACCTCCATCTAGGGACCCAGCTATAAATCTATGATCCTTTGGTCTTATTCTGTCTGGGGGGAAGTTTGATGTTTCCAGGACAGAACAAGAAACACTTTGTAGAAGAGGTTGCATGTGATTTGAGCATTAAACTATGGGTAGGAATTCAACAGCTAAACACAGGGAAGAAGGGAGGAAATACCAGGCATAGGGAACAACATAGGCAAAGATTTGAGAGAGAGTAAATGACTACTGGAATAAGGTCCTGAAATTAAAATAAAAGTTTTTTAAAAGGAGATGGGATGGAACAAAACAAGTGAAGACAGGGAATGGATTTAATCAAGTGTAGGGATCAATCTTTTTTTTTTTTTTTCTGTGAGCAGAGAGGGAAGGAGGAAAGAATGGGTGAAGGAGGTTGATGGGAAGTTTTGATGAATGGATGGAGGGATTAGAGGGCTCTAACTGTATGTTCTCAATAGTCCCAGGGAAGTAGGAGATTAAGCTATCTGCTTTGATTAGGGTGGACTGAGATACATGTGGTAGCTTTAGAAGAGATTAGGTTTATGACAGTTGCTATTGGGAATGAGATAGAGAGTTGATAAGAATGGGATTGTTAAACAGCAAGGAAGGCCTAGCTGAGGTTAAACACCTCAATGAAAAAAGTATCTCACTTTCATGATTTTCTCTAATGGTGTCCAGTAATCTTGGAACAATAGGGGAGAAATCAACTGGTAAGGATTATCCAGGCATAAAGATTAGCAGACAAGAATGATAGAGGGTCAGGGAAGAAAAGGATGCTCAGATAGTGGGTCAAGTGAAACATTCATGTGGAGGACTGTGATTTCAGTTCTCAGCATAGAGGCATATAAAATCAGAATGAGGGAGATGGATTGGAAAAATAGATTTGGGTCAAGAAACCAAAGGAAATGATGGGGGAGAAGAGAAGGCTTAGTATGGGTGAGATATTGGGAGAAGTAGAAGAATAATAGGTTTTAGTTGAAGAGTGGAATTTTAGAACTCAGAATCTTAGAGGGGGTATAATTCCAAGGCTAAAAGGTAGCCATGCCTGGTCAGTTGCTAAAGTAGGGGTGAAGAATGAAATCACTGGAGTTGAGGAAGTTGAAGAAATTACATGGATAGATTGTTAAAGGGATGCCAACATGACTGTGAAAATTCTCAAGATAGGGATAGGATAGATTAAGAGTCCTGAGAGATGTTAAAGTCATTTTTAAATGTTCAAAGAGTGATCTGAAGGTAGGTAGATGACTGTAATAGGGATGGCATGGTATAGATGGAGTGTGTGGACTTTAAAAGTGGGTTATTGAATGAATAAATGAATGAATAACTGAGTTCCCACTATGTCAGGTACTGTGTTATATATTGGAAATACAAATTAAAAATGAGATAGTCCTTAACTTCAAAGTGTTTAAATTCCAATAGAAAGAGACAAAAAAATAGCAGGGAGGGGTGGCCATAGTATTAGAGGCCACAGGGATGGTGAGTTGATTCATAAGACAATTGATTGACAAACTCCTTCTAGAAGCTATGGTAGCTTTGATTTTATTACTGTGCCCATAGAGTTAGGGATTGGTACACATATGGTTCCTGGGCAGATGGTAAGATGTCCCTGAGTAGACAGCTAGATGTACTGAGAAGCAGTTTTGAAGATATGAGTGGACCTGATCTATTCTCACAGTCATAACAGTTCAACCTTAGGGAGTTCAAAATCCGGGAAGAGTGACTCCTTAGCAAATAGGGCAATGGTTTCTGGAGGTCCAGTGCAGGAGATGTTATTGGATACAGGGGAGAGAAAGGGTTAAACAATTATCTGGAAGCAGCAGAAGGAAGCAAGGAGTGTAGTGCTTTCAGACCTGGGAAAATTGGGAGAAAATGGGCCTGGAGAGAAGTAAGGTTGGTTAGAACAGGGCCGAGTTTTCTGGAGGAGGTAGGTTTGGCATGCAGATAGCATTTGAAGAAATGAAACCCAATTGCCAAGTTTAGAAAACCAATATAATAGGAAAGACAAAACTGTATGACTTAGTAGATATTAGCAAGATCTAACTTCACCTACACTCACTAGTACTGACAGCAATCTGTCTCTTATTTGTAATTCCATGAGTATGGTGGACTCCTTTCACTGAGACACATTGACAATAATTCTTAGGGAGTTGTTTAAAGCACAAAGAGGTTAACTGAGGCAGCAAAATAGTTCAGTAGACAGAATGCTGGGACTGGAGGCAGGAAGACCTGAGTTTGAATCTTGTGTGACCTTGGGCAAAACTCAACCTTTCTGTTCCTCAATTTCCTTGTCTGTAAAGTAGGGGTCATACTAGCACCTAACTCCAAGGGTTATTGTGAGGATCAAATGAGACAATAATTGTGCAATTGTAAAGTGCTTACTAGGGCAGTGTGGTAGCCTAGTGGATGGAATTAGGAAGACTCATTTTTGTGAGTTCAAATCAGGCCTCAGACACTGTGTGACCCTGGGAAAATCACTTAAATCTGTTTGCCTCAGTTCCTCATTTGTAAAATGAGCTAGAGAAGGAAACAGCAAAGCACTCTAACATCTTTGCTTAGGAAACCCCATATGGGGTCACAAAGAATCTAACACAACTGAAATGACTGAGCAACAAAAGTGCTTAGTACAGTTTCTGGCACACAGAAGGCTCTTAATAAATGGTTGTTCCCTTTTCTCTCTGGGCAAGTCAATTTACCTCTGTGTGCTTTAGATAACTCCCTAAGAATTGTTGTCAGTATGTCTCAGTGGAAGGAGTTCACCATACTGATAGAATTACAAATAAGAGAAAGATTGCTGTCAGTAGAATTTGATCATTAGAGACTAGAGGAATTAATCTTGCCCAGAGTTTGAGATAGAATTTGCAATGGTGGTGTTTTGAAATGTCTGCTTAGAATCTCCTTCCCAGATGGTCTTTTGCCTACTTAAGTTGGCTGTGGGATTCCCAAACTTCCTGTGTGGAGGAATGAAAGGGGGTGGGCAAGACAAATCCTGCACGAAACAGGACAGATGTGTAAACCCAGCTTCTAAGTCACCAGGCCTAGGAAGGAAAAAGTACCAACCAAATGGAGATTATTTATTGTAGCAAGATAATTCTTGGCTTGGTAAATCCCTCTAACCACATTTGAATTTGATATTATACTAATAGAATCCAGCAGTGATTACACAGCAACATCTGTACTTCTTCTCTGTAGTGGGCAGGGATCTTTCATTTCAATGAACTAGCAACAACAAGGTCTCCTCCCACTATTTGTCAGACTATGCAGGAGCAGCAAGAATACTTAATTATTTGGAGTCAGAAAAATTGGTTCAAATCTTGGTTCTGCCACTCACTACCTTTGTGACCCTGGGTAAATAATTTTTCTAGATTTCAGGTTCCTCATCTATAAAGTGAAGGGACTGGTCCCTTCTAGCTCCTTTTTGACTGTATATCTTCTAACCTAAATCAACACCTTTGTGGGATGAACCAGAGGGGAGTGGTATAATAGGATCATAGATACAGTGCTATAAAGGACCTTAGTAGCCACCTGCTTCATTCCCTTTATTTTTCAAATGAAGAGAGATGAAGTGACTTGCCCATTGTCATGAGGGTTGCAAGTGACAGGAGCAGTATTTGAACACAAGTCTTCTGACTTCAAAGTCAGTGGTCCTTGCAGTGTACACTTCTGTCCTGTTGTTACCTTCAGACAGATGGTATTCACTGGATCCTAAACTTTTTTTGATACAGAAATGTCAAAATGAAAAAATGGAAAATTCAGGCAGTCATCTGAATATTTTATATTTGTGATGCCCATATATCTGGATATTTTGAAACATGATTGAAGAAGTTAGTGACAGCTCCCAGCCCTACTTTGCTGAGGGAGCATCTTGGACTATGTGAGGGTTTTCCTTGTTGTTAGCTATGACACAAACTTGGAAATATATTTGGAAAAATACAGATGCTTGGCATTGCATAGACCAAACATCTGGATGATTGACTGTGTTTCTCACTTTTCAGCTGGACATTTTGGCATCAAAATGACCTCAGCAAAGGGAGTAGAAAGTCACATGAAAGAGGATAAGAGTTTCTTTAGTATAGCAACTGCTTTTAAAAATTTCTAATACATTTATTTGGTATTTGTAATGTGCAAAAACTATGAGGGACATAAAAAAATATTCCCTGCCCTCATGTAGGTTACCATTAAGTAGGGAAAAAAGATATGCTCAAGAATCATTCATTCAAAATTGAAATTAACACACTGGGAGAGATAGTGTGGTGGAAAGTACATTAAAATATAAGCTGATTGTATATAACACAGGGAGCACTAAGTAGTATTACTAGTAAGAACAACAAAAAGTAAGCTCCTAGAATCCTCCTAATCTGCTAGCATTGAAGATGGGTGTTGAAACATTAACACTGTAGGCTTGGACATGCAAGGGAATATTGCTGACAAATGAATCCCTAAACACTTACTATAATTTTAGCTGAAATGAAATGCAAAGCACACAGAAGAAATGCTTTAGGAATGCACTGAAGACATTTCAAGGGATGCAAAGAAAAACTATGTCAAATTCTGTTTGCATTGTTCTTACTCGAAAGATTTCAATGGCTGCTCACTGCTTACTGCCATAGAATTCCAATTGCTTAGTTTGGAAGGAGAATGTTGTAGGCAGACCCTTATTCAGGCTGATGTAGTGCTTTGGTATTAGAATTGGAATGGTGGGAGACCACCGAGCAGTTAACAAAAGGAGGTCTACTTAGTCATACCATGGAAAATATACATAGTTGGAATTCTCTATTGATTTAGGTAACTGCTATATCCTTGCCTATAACCCCCAGAGGGAAAGTAATTCCTGGGCCTTCTTGGTCTGACTTTTTTATTTAGACCACCAGGAAACTATATCCATAATCCAAGCTTTAGATGCCCAAACCAAATAAGGCTTAATGAATGTTTTAGTACTTTTGGAGAGGGGTAAAAAAGAAAGAAAAATTATACTAACCTATGTGGTAGATATTTCTTCTGCCACAAAGGCCCTTTAGAGGCTACTTATCCAGTCTTTCCTCACGCTACCCTCCCCATCTTCTTTTCTAGTCAGGCTAGAAACATTCCTCATCCCTAAACACCTGCCATGCCTTCCCAATTTGGTGAATTTGATCACAATATTCCTTATGCCAGGAATGCTATCTTTTCCACCATTGCTATTTGGTGTCCTAGCCATCCTTTAAGGACTGGCTCAAATGCCTTCTGTTCCCTAAAGCTTTCCTTGATTCTGCAAACCAAATTGATCTTTCCATCATCTGATTACAGAACATTTTGTAGTAGTCTTTTCTACCTCTTATTTACTTTGTGTAATAGCTATATCCATATATGTCATTATGTTGACAAGATTGTAATTTATTTGAGGTCAGAGATCGTGCTTTATTTATCTTTTTATCTCCTTCAAGCTGGAGAGAAGACATTTAATGATGTTTTGCTTAATGCATGATTAAAGGAATGAGAGAAGCAAGTAAGAGAAAAAACCCTGAAGTCTGTCACAATTACAATTAGCAGTGGTTTGTTTATAAGAGTTTATAAGACATTGCTACAAATACTGATAGGCAGATCTAGACTATAATTCTACCAGAAACCGAAGGCCAGTCTGGGAAAGAAGGAGTTTTTGGACCCTGCTCCCTCAGACGATGACCAACCTCACTACCAATAGCAGCACTTTCCAAAACAAAGAACAGCTTTCACCTTTCCACATCTGCATTTGAGTTTACCTTCCCAGCAGCAGAATTGTGGGGGGTGGGGGTTGAGGGGCTTTCTAGCTGTGACTTTAATTCAAACTGATCTCTTTTGTTTATCTATATGGGAATGCAATGGGCAGAAGCTAGAATCATAGTCATTTTTATTATCTACTCTTCTGTGTTCCATTTTCTTAACTTGGGGTCTATGACCTTAAAATATTTTGATAACTTCATTTTGATATAATTTTTCCCTTTTGTAATCTTAGATATTTTATCTTATGCATTTAAAAACATTATTTTCAGAAGGCATTCATAGACTACTAGACTATCTAAGGGAGACCATGACACACAGGAACAAAAAAAAAGTTAAGAAGACTTGCTCTAGAGATATTGTGCTAATTAACCTGACCACAATTTTTGTTTTGAATGATTCTCAAAACACATTCCCTTTTAGCTCTAGCCTCTTACTAATATGAAAATACATTAATGGACCAATGATCTCCTTCAAGGTTCTCCTTTAAATATGCAAGATAGCAATCCTCTGAGTGACTCTTGACATGTCTTCCCATAAACTTTCCAGATGGAGTCCAATCCATGTGCTGGGGGCCTTCCGGAGTTCTCTTGATTACATTTTTTTAAATATGGAATCAAATGGTTAAAAACAAAAAACAAAAAAACAATCAGCTCTTATGTTTACCTGAATAGAATAGTGTTTAGTGTCTTATTTAATATGCCTAGTAAATGATGAAAGTGCCTTTAAATCAAGATATCTTTAAATTGAGCAGGAAACATAGTGGAATGTTGCATACTTTGTACTTTTTGGCCCATCTTAAAGCTACTCTATGCTCAGTCAACACGTATTTGTTAAGTGACTACTATGTTACAAACACTGTTCTTCAGTACCAAGAAGAAAAAGATAAAAATGAAGCAATCCCCGTCTAAAGGAGTTTACATTCTGTTGAGGGAGACAGAGTTTATAAGTACATATAAATATATAAAAGTACCTTTCAGGGAAGAGGTACTGACTAGCAACTGAGAAAGTCTCATAGGTGGTGTTTAGAGGTGAGCTTTTCAGTAAACTAGGAGGTCTAAGGGATGGAAGTAAAGTAATGTCCAGCCCTGAGGCCATGCAGTGAAAAGGCCCAAGTTGGAGGTGGGAGATGGGATGTCATGTGGGAAATATGACAGGAAGGCTAGAATGAAGTGGACATGGAGGGAGGCAATACATCATGAAGCTGGAGGTTGGGGCTAGGTTGTGAAGAGATTTAAAGACCAAAAAGACGATTCTCTGTTGTTGGCATTAGGAAGAAAAAGTCCCCTAAAAGGGAGAAATTGATTCCACCTTGTTTTCAGTTCCAATTACTGATTCTCTTCACCTAGAAACTCTAATAATGAAAAGTAATTTTATGGCTGAAAATGCTCATGTCTTGACCTGTGTAGTGTAATATGGATGGCATTATTGTGGCCTGTTAATCTTTTCACATACTCACATGATAGGCATTTTATTTATCATCCTGGTGTTCACATTCTAATTCTTCAAACTAGGCCTGACACAGGCAGCCTCTGGCATATTACAGAAGAAAGGCGGCATCTCCCTGTTTCATTGTTTGTGTTGCAGCATGACCCTCAAGGATATAATAAAAATGAGGAATAACAAGGACTTAATAGTGTTTTTTTTCCCCTTCAGCTCTAACTTTGGTGGTCCATTTTGTTCATCTTCTTTTCTTTAAGTTAATGTTTGTCTTTTACAGAAAGAAGAATGTCTGCCCCCACACACACCCCCCAAGTGAGAAAATAAACATGTGATACTCAAAGACATAAAATATGCTGGGATATGTCAGTGGGAAAGGGACATTTTTCAATATATTTAGCTTAGATGATAGCTGTGACCCATGTGACCTGGGTGACATGTTACTGCCAGACCATACTTCTATTCAATATTAGTGACAGCATAATGATTAACTGAAAAGCAATCTTTTGCAGAATTATCTAGCACAGATAAGAAAGACTGTTTACAAGCTTATTTCCATGAATTTTTTCCCCTCTTTCAATCAATGGAATGAAATAAAACATTAGCAAGAAAAAATTATTTTATGTAGAAGGTTACAGGAAAATAAGGAAGAGAACTTTGTAGATTTCTTTTTTTTTCCTTTTCCCCCTTTGCTTGGATTTTAATACTTGCAGTGAAAGGACCTAAAGGCATGTGCTTCTCTGAGATAAAATACATTTTGCGTCACTGTCTTCACTTTCACATTGTAGGTCTCTGTCTTCACCCCCTGTCTGTGTTCGTTCTGAGGCATGTGTTATCTCCTACTAACACGCATCCTGCCGTGTTCTATTACTTAAATGAATAGAAACCTTCTTTGGCCAGCAGAGAAATAGAATGATTATCTCACCTGCTTAAATGACCGTATGAATATGCTTTAATCATCATCATTACAAATGTGTTTATTTTGCAAGTACTGTGGCTGGGTGAATTACTCTATGTGAATCCCCTACTATATTTATTAATGATAGAAATTCAGTAAGAGTCAGGGAAAAGGGAAATTCATCATGTATTTGAATGTGTGTGGCAGGCAATGTTTTCACCTTTTTCTGCCTATGTTTTCATGGAATCATAGATTTAGATTTGAAAGGGACCTTAGAGGCCATCTAGTCCAGCACATTCATTTTACAGATGGGGAAATTGAGACACAGGTAGGTGAAGTGACTTACTTAAATTACCCAGACCTGTGGTAGAGGCAGGTTGTCTGATTCAAAACTGCATTTTTTCTACTATACTACTTCCTATCATAACCTCTTCCCCTTCAAGTCACCCCTTTATTGTTAAGATTGAATTTTATCTTCTAGAAGAGCTAAGCTGCCTTAGCCTGCCTCTTCATTATTGAGCCTTGAGTTTTCTCTAAAATCTTCTCTATACTACAGAATCATAACTGAGGTAACACAAAAACTTTAAGACTGACTGTTGCAAAGGAGTATTGATTTTGGGGTGGTAACATAATCCTTTATCCTTTAACATAATCCTGCCTTTTTGTTGACATTGTATCCTTTTTAAAAAAGTTTTTTTAATTTCTCAGTACCTAATTTTTTGACAATGGTTATTTGCCAGTGCTATAAAAATATTAGAAAGAGTATTTGTCTATAAAGGTATGAGGGGATTAAGAACATTTTAAGTGTTTTCAACACAGTTTGTGAAATTCATGGTTAGAATTTGAGGAGGAAAAGGACAGTAAGGCATAAGGCATAAATAAATAAAACTAAGTAACTAACTAACTTAAAATAAATAAATAAATAGATAAATTAATAACTTAAATGACAACTTTATTTTTTAGATATTTAGATTTCTCTTTTTTAGGATTATGTGAAAATGATTATAATTATAATATACTGAAAGAAAATTCACTTTATATTTGAAAACAAAAGATCTGGAATTGTGATTTCATTGGTAATAAGAATTGCTAGTGAAGAAACTCCTTTAATGACAGAATAAATGAACAAAGTAGTGTTTATTATGTTTTTATTGTGTTCCAAGCACTGTGCTAAGTGGTGATATAAATACGAAAGCAAAGACAGTCCTTAACTGCAAGGAGCTTACATTCTAGTTGAGGAAGTTAAGACATAGTGGGAGGTGGTAGCCAGAGATGGGATATTTGGTTTGGAAACAGGGATAGTGAATGGAACCATAAAAAAGTGAATTGACATACTTTTCCTATAAATAATGGTAGAATTGATTTGACTATAGTTCCAGAATTAGAAATGGTATGGGGTCAGGGAGAAGGACCTGCGCATGATAGCACTGATGGCTGGTAAGATCAATGCAAATAGGTGGTTATTCTATTTCTTAGGCTTTAGAGTTGCTTTGGGCATTAGGAGTTTAAATGACTTGTCTAGGTCATGCAGCTAATATGTTTCACAGACAGAACTTGAAACCAGGTCTTTCTAACCCTGAAGTTGACTCTTTATCTATTATGCCAAACTACCTTTCTCACAGTGGATTTATGATATTATTCTCCTAAATTAATGGCAGTGTGGTGCAGGGACAGTATATAGAATGGATAGAAAGCTTAGAGTCAGGAAGTTGTACGTTCAAGTCTTTTTCCTAACACATACTGCCTTTAAAAGTCTAAGCAAGATACTTGACTTCTTGTTGTCCTAAGCAATTTTCTAAGACTGTAAATTATAGACAAGTTCTTTATCAATATCAGTGGAGAGAATTTCCATTTCAGAAATTCTCCTATTGATGAAATCACTAGCATTCCCTTCCTCCCTTTTCCTCTCCCTCTAAAAAAAAAAATAAATAAATAAATAAATAAATAAAGGGTAGGAGGAATTGTGGTACATTTATTCATCACAGATATGAATATATATTAAAAGATTCTGTGTTCACCCAGTGGTGTGGTCTACATTTTGAATGGAAAGAAACTTTTTATCAGTTGAACTTATTTCCTTATGAAAAGATAGCTATGATTTCCTGTTTTCTAATGGAAAAGGGTCCCAGAAATCTTAATAAAAAAAGAGGCTAAAGGATCTTTGGTGACATCAGACAGTTCTCACAAAGCAAACTTTAAATGACTTATGTGAAACAGTATCATGAACATATGGAGTAGATTTCCCATTTGAATACACTCTGGACTAAAAATTAAGATTAAAATTGTTGGCTTTACCAATTCTGAAAAGCTTGAAAAATAGTTCAACACATTTGACCCGTCACAAGACTCACTGAGTCTGCCAATACCAAATGGCTTCAGTGCCAGGAAATGTTAGAGAAGGAAATGGATATGTTCCTATGCCTTCAAAACCTATTTGATTTAAGGTTCAAGGCTAAATCTACAACTGACATGTTGACAGATTGAGCAGAAATGTTCCTCTTTAATATTGTGCCCAGTTTTCTTTCTCTCCTGGTTTCTTACCACCCCTGGTGGCATTTGGAGATGAAAACTCTAGGTCAACAGAACAATTTTCTTTAGCATCATTCTTTAGCTTAATTCTGAATTTGGATCAGGTTCAGTGGTTGCTGAGAGACTGTTGTTTGACTTTTGGATTCCATTCACATGACTTGATTTTTTTCATTACTCATAGATGTTCATTAATAATAGATACTTTCAAGAATGTTATGTGAAAACTAACATTTAAGTGGCTGAATTTCTAAAGCAAGACCTATTGGGTCAAAATATAGACTTTTATAATCCTGAGGACATGGTCCCTCTTTTGTGTCTTTTTTTAGCCTGTCAGCTGGGTCACCTCTTGGTAAATGTAGATGTGGTCTAAGAATCATAAAATATTAACTTTGGATATGACTATTGTCAAACTTTTTCATTTTACAGATGATGAGACTGACATTTCTAGCACAGAAAAAGGAAACCAACTGCAAATAATAATTTCCTATGAGAAAGATAGTAGAAGGTAATAGGGAGCCTACTTTCTATCCCTCCCACATGGCATTACCTCTTCCATCTTTTTGACTTTGCATTAGTGGTCAATCCCCCATGTCTAGAAATGATCACAAGCTTCAGTGAGTCTAATTGATTGTGCCTTGGTTACATGCCCTAGTTTCAAAGAGCAGAGAACCTGAAAACATACCTCTCTGCTTTCATAGGATGCCCTTCTTGAACTAGATGACACACTGAGAAACAATAGTCAGACAGATCAAGTCATTTAACCACAATTTCCAGTTTAATACCATTTCCAAATTTGAATAGCATGACATCTTTATCTTCATGTAAGTCACTGATAAAACTATTTAAAATACCTAGGATAGAGCCCAATAGTGTTTCACTATAGACCATCCTCAAGATTGGCATTGATAGATTAACCTTCACTTTTTGGGCCCAACAAGTTACAAAAATACCTAACTGCACTCTCATCCAGTTTACTTATCATCATCTTATATAACTGGATACCATGGGAAATGTTGTCAGATGCCTTCATGGAATCCACTTAAGTCATAACTGTGGCGTTCTCTCCATGTATTAGCCTTATAACCATGTCATAAAAAGAAATTAAGTTAGTCTAGCATGACTTGTCCATAAAGAACCTATGTTAATTCTTAATGATCTCCTTTTTATAAAAAAGCACACTATGCTTTAGTAATCCATTCTAGAATTTTTCCAAGAATCAAAGGCAATATAATTAGCCTTTAGTTTAAAGTGTTATCCTTTTTTTTCCTTTTTCAGATGAGAATTCTCCAATCCTGAAACACTTTCCTCTTTTTTCCTCAGGGATTTCTTAGGGATAACTGACTAGTTTTCTTGGTTAAAATGAGGCCTGAAATTCCAGTACATATAGTGGGGGCAGAATCTTTATGGATATAAGCCAAGGTCATTCACCAAGAATGCAGGTAATTGAATTTAGAATAGGACCCAGAACATAGTAGGCACTTCATAAATTCTTGTTGACCAAATGGCTGTTAAGAAGTATAAGCTGTCTCTGAACTAGATGCTCTTCTTTTAGCAAAGAAACAATCTCATTGGATGTCCAGGCAGTTGGAGGCACTTTCTGCAATTAGAATGTGATCCTGTCTTTCTGGCTTCCTTGTCATCTGTGATCATGAATGTATCACTGATTTTGTCCCTCTGCTCCTCAGACTTCAATCATTATATTGCTTCTCTTTATCAGTGTTTTTATTCTCATATGTGTTCTTTCTCTTCTATTTCCTTGCTTGGCTTTACAATACAAAACTAAAGGAAGGATTGAACATGGCATCATCTTTATAGATTTCTGAACTACTTCTCTTGACTTTCACATTTGCTAAAATTGTGACCCTCTGTTATTTGAGGCACCACCCATCTCTCTCTCTCTCTCTCTCTCTCTCTCTCTCTCTCTCTCTCTCTCTCTCTCTCTCCCTCTCTCTCTCTCCTCTCACTTACTTCCTTTCAAACTACCTGGGTAGGAAGAAAATAAGCATTTATTAAGTACCTCCTATATGCCAAGTACTGTGCTAAGGAAAGTGCTTTTACAAATGTTATCTCATTTTGTCCTCACAGTGATTCTGGGAGGTATGTGCTATTCTTACCCCCCCCCCCCCCATTTTAGGTTTGTGGAAGCTAAGGCAGAGAAAGATTACCTGGCTTATTCAGGTACTGCATTTTATCACTGTATCATGAGATCTGTTGCAGAGAGCCTATTTTCACAGCTAGTTTCTCACATTGTCACACCATTTCTTTTATTGAATCACAATCCTCATTAGTGCTATAGCACTGAGTGGTTCCATAAAGTTTGATTGGTCTGATTTGCCCTTGCTACCCTGTGTAGTTTCCTGAGTACTAGGTGTCGTAGAAATACCATAACATTATCAATGCTGATTTCATGAACTGTGGTAGACTAGATCACCTGAATTTTTTGGTCACCTGTTTGCGCTTTACTCACATAGAACCAGACATGATTGATGCCTAGTTTTGGTGCCTCTATTTTTGGGGAAGTATTAACTTCATGAGAGATGGTTTCTTAAAATCTGGCAACCCAAGTCTTTGTATAGTTAATCTCACTGGAGGAGGGAGTGACACAGACATCAATATTTAATTTTCATGTTAGAAAAGTTTATTGCACATATGGAAATTTCAAATATTTCTTAGTAACAACCTCTTGAATGGGAATTCAAATGTTTATGAGTTCATTGGAAAGGCTACCATTTGACCTTAAATGTTTCCCCATATTCCTTTCTACCCCAAGGAAGGGCCAGAAGACCTTAACACAGAGATATTATTGCCTGTAAGCAATAAGATAGAGAAGGGATTTCTTCTTGGTGCTCCAATTAGGGCAAAACCAAAAGAAACAAGATTTCATGAAAACTCCACCATGAAGGATAGAGGTTATCAAATATATATCAACCACAAACCATGCCATACTCCCTTAGTTGTCTTCACTGGATCATAAAATGTTAGAACTTGAAGAACCCTTAATAATTCCCCTCATTTGACATTTCAGGATACTAACTGCTCAGAGACGGTAGGAGACTGATTTAAGGTCTCCTAGAAAGTAAATACCAGAGCTGAGATTTTTAACTGAGGTTGTTTGGCTCCAAATCTATTGTTCATATCAATACATCATGCTCCCTCTTTAGAGTGGGATAATTAAAGATCAGGTGAAAGCAGAGGTGAAAGAACATCTTACAAAGAAGAAAGATTATTATATGGGTATGCTTCCTAAGGTTTGGTGAAACCTTTGAATTTGAGTATTGGGCAATTCTAGACTCACCAAATCTCAAAGTTGAAAATAGACTTACAAGTCATCTAGTTCAGTTTGTATGTGAATAAGAATCCTCTGACAAGTGTTCATATAGGCATTACTTAAAGGCCTCTAGTGAGGTCAGCTTCTCACTACACCATTACAGTACAGTACATGACCTCCTTTATACCATCAAACTAAAGTCAGAGAGTTGTGAGGCTGTCCTCTTCACGACCATAGCTCACATTACTGAGGTCATCCCCTTATTGTGCACTCCCAAGAAAACAAACAAAATAGAACTATTGGCCTGGGGTCCTGACCTTGTAGATGGCTAAGGCCTCTTGGAGTTAAATTCTAACTCACATTTCTCCTGGGACCCAGCTTCTATTATTTCCTTCTGTGTTTACCATTGATGTTACAATTTGTCTTTATCCTAGCAAATATTTGACATGCTGAAAGAAAACAAATCGTGAATACATTACTCATAAGTTTCCATATATCCCCCCAAGACTCTGGAAAGTGTTAGAACTAGAATTTCTAAGGTCACATCTATACCACCAAAAAAAAAGAAGAGGGTTGAGACATTGTTGAGAGATTTTTAGACAGGCTCGACAGGCTCGATAGGCTGTGTATGTCACTGAGATCCACCCTAAGTTTGTAACATTCTTTGGGCTGTCTAACTGCTGATCCTGGCCTCATTGCCCTGGCATTCACTGTCTCATCCTTTGTTTTGACTCCATAGACCTGGCATTGAAGTCATAGACAAAAGACCCTAAGTCTGACCTAGGAATTTCAGAAATGCAGTTCTTAGAAGGTTATTGTGGGGAAATTACCCTCTCTCGTTCCCTTCTACAGCAGTGTCTGTATGTGTAACTGGCAACTGTGCCTTTGCAAAGGTTGCCTGTGATTTGATGGCATTGCTCATAATTGACTTTACAAGCTAATGGAGAATATTGCAATTTAAACCTAATTCATGGGCTATAGTTGAAAAAACGAAGCAGTGCTTGTCATCTGGGGAAATGTGAGACCAGAAAAATAATTCATTTTAGGATCTTTGGGATCAATGGGATGACTAAAGATAGCTAGTGTTATTGATAAGCTTCCTGCCAATCCATTATAACTCAAAGTAAAATCTACCCAGCAGTCTGGGTTTCTAAAATTTACCTCACAACAGGACTTAGGCTAACCTATTCCTTTGCCACAAAATCCAAAGAAAATAAATATGCCCCAGATGCTGGTCTTAGAGGTTCCCGTTATATTACAAACAAAACTGAATATTTGTTTTTGGAAAGTCTTACTACTGTATATTGTTTAAAGTAAAGGTTACATGTGTTTCTTCATTCCTGTCACAGCTTTCAGGTCTTATCCGTGGAATGCTGCTTGGCCCACTTTGGTGTCGCCAGCATTTCTGTGTTTGTCTACAATGCGCATGATTAAAATGGTATTTTCATATTTCCATGTAGTTGGGGCTCCTTAAAGCAGAGGGTTGTAAGTGCAAAAAAGAGATATGCTGTTCCCTAATGGCTTATTACCATTACATTTGCAATTCAGATCAGCTCTAAATTGACTGAAATTTTTAAACACATAGCAGGCAGTTTAAACTAATGATTGTCTGGAGGTTCACATCTGACATGAACTAAGCTTCTGTTCAAAACAAATTGCAAATAATTCCTCCCTTAGAGTCAAAATGTCACTTTTTAAACTCTGCGTTGTTTCCAGATTTTGTCAGTTACATTAAAAAAAAAAACTGCTTTATTGTGAGCACTCTACATTTGAAAGGTCTGAGAGACATCCATTTTCTATTTTAAAAAAATGTATTTTATGTATATATGTGTATCCACATATATACATAGAAATACATGTACATGCACACATACAAACATGTGTGCATGCATATGCATCTACTTCAGTTTCTCTAAAAATCCACCTCCCACCCCCTCCTTCCTTTCCCCTTCAAAAATCCTAATTGTAAAGTAAAAAGCCCTTGGGGCAGTGGTAGGCCCAAGTTGCTTAGCAACCCTCAGCAGGTAGCAGGGATTCAGCTGCAGCTGTCCTGATTCTCTCCTAAGAACCTTCTTATTACTGTTTGTGTTAATCTTTAACCAGGCTTTTAAACCACAGTCTTTCTTTGTGGTCCCTTGTTGTTAGATTGCAGGGGCCTACTCAAATGTTGTCCCAGAGGTAATGGTATTAAGGGTGGCTATTGAATGTTTGAAGAGTGATAAGCGCTGAAAGGGATTAGAATTGCATGTTCCAGCTAACCTTATTTTACATCCTTACTAAATATCATGAAAATGGTACCCTAATAGGAACAATGGATGGTGTTGACACATAGCTCTAAACCTGCTTTTACTTCTAGCCTATAAATACAGTCAGGCTGCTTCCACATAATTGTTTCTTTTAACAGCTCTACATTTTCCTACAATGATCACTCAAGGAAGTAATTTAGAGTTTGGGTTTAGCTTCAGACAGATTTCAAAGTCTCTAGATTTAATTATAGGAGAGGTTAAAAAAACCTTTAAAAAAATCTAAATGGACTCATGAGGATATATCTAGTATGTGATTGAGATGCCTTAACAAAAAACAACCCCCCCCCAAAAAAAAATCCACAAAAAAAACCCAACCTCGAAAGAAAGTCCTTGATGAGTGTTTATTGGAGAATCTTGACAGTTTCAATATTTAGTGATGGGGTAGGGAGAAATTCAGTAATTTCTAATGGATAAATCAAGGTACAGAGTTACAGAAGTCATTTCCTTTGAATAGTGTTGGAATTTTTTTTTCTCATTCCACTTGGTTTTCTTGAGGTTGTTTTTTATTATGCCGAAAGCCAGTATTACCCACGTGTCAAGTATTCTCTGGCAATCTGGTTGTGTTTCTCTCCAAAAAGCATGGAACAGTGTGGATACAATATCACTGAGGTCCTTGTCATTCGCTCTGCTTTATCAATAGGCGTGGACCATTTTCACAGTCTTCTCTCCTCTGTCCCCCATTCTGTTTCTATGGGAACTGAAAAGATTCCACACTTCACAAAGTGAGGTAAAAGCACACACAGCTCTGAAGTTCAATGAGTGACCCTTCTAAATGCTGACTGAATTCTAGAAATGACAGAGAGGAGAGGGCATACTGAAGGAGAAACTCAGGGCTCTCTCCATCTGTGGTGTACGTACCTGTGGGAATCCAATATTCTTTTGAATACCGCATTTAATGTTCTCGACAAAAGATTCATGTAATTTTAATATTTACTAAATTCAATTTATTTTTTTCTTTTGGTAACAATAATCATAATGATATAGTACTAAGGAGGCTATGTATAGAAGAGCACAGGATCTGCAAAGGACCTGGTACTGCTACTTTCTCCATATGTGACTTTGCTAAGCCATGGCTTTATCATCTGTAAAAATAAGAGAGTTGAAATAGGTGACCTGTTCTGATCCTTCTACTTCTAATCCTATGGTTCTTAAAAGATCCTAAGTTAGATGGCACTCTTTCCTGAGAGGTAGGTAGTATTAGTGTATTTCCAATGAACAGATAGGGCAGCTGAGGCTCAGAGAAGTTTAATGGTTTTCCCATTATGACAGCTCAAAAGTATCAAGACTAGACTGTAACCCTAGTGAATCCAGTTTAGCATACTTCTCATTTTCCCTCTAGTATCTCCATGCTACTACTAAATGATTTTAATAGCATGTATGTAAGTTGGTATGTGTGTGTGTGAACATCATTTTTAGGCCACATTATTTGTAGCAAAATAGTGTACTATAAAAGGCACAGAACTGAGAAGTAAAAAACCTGTGATGTAGTCCAGACTTGACTGTGAAACTTTGGGCAAATCAGTTTATCTGTCTTGCCTTCAGTTTTCCTATCTATAAAATAAAAAATTTGAACTGTAAGATTCTCATATATTGCTTTTGAGTGGAACGTTGAAGTATTTATGAAATAGCCCAATTTCAACCTATTTTTCCCACTGAATATCAAGTACATTTGAAAAATTATTGGTCAACATTTATGACTCGATCATAGGCATGACTCAAATTGATCTGTGATCTCATCATTTTTGATATTTCATCTAATGGCTTATCACAATTAATTTATGCCTATCATTCATATCCTTGTGATGCCAAGAAAAATGAAAGAGAGAGCTCATCACCTTCAATGGACAACTTATGGTGAGTTTACAGGCATAGATCCACTCTGTGAAGATCTCCTGCTGGTAAATTAGGCCCAAGGCACTCAGACAGTCCTACCTGGTGTTCATTGAAATAATTTCAATTGTGTCTTTTGAAATGTTTAGAAGACTAGTCTTGAAGCATTTGTTATAATGTATAACTATAGGCACATTTTGATGCTTCTTTGTTCAAGGTTCTCTGATTTCATCATTGAAGGTACCTCTTTCCCTAGTAGAGATTATGGCTGCTTTGTAGATGTTTTCATGAGTTACTTGTGCCCAAAGAAATCCACTGCCATATGGATAGTTCTCTGAAGGGTATGAGCCTTTGGGGAATTAGCTTGACTTACTGGTACTTGGAAAACTAGTGTACCTGCAGTCTACAGAGGAATGACAAATCCCTGACACTCACTAGCTATGACACCATGGGCAAGTCAATAACTTACTCTGAGTCTAGTTTCTAAAGTAGTAATAATACCTGTACTACTAAATACTTGTATTAATGAAAAAAGTAGTAATATCTGTACTACCTACACAAAAAAGTTATGTTATAAGACTCAAATGAGAAAATGTATGTGAAGCACTTTGCAAATTTTTGTAGTCTTATGTAAATGTGAGTAATTTTAGCATTGCTAGGTCTATACCTGAAGCCAGTCTAGCTTAGTAATACCTTCTAGAGGACATATGCATTGTGCTAGAACAGTTTTTGAGAAATAGGGTTACTTTTATGCCCTGATAAGGCATCAGTGTATCAATTCCTCTAATTTGAGTTTGCCTTATTTGAACCCAAATGCCCACCAACTCTTCAGCTCTTTTACCTTATAGGACCATAAGACTAATAGACAAATAAGCCAATATTGTTCCTGTTGCATTTATTTTGTAACTGATGAAGTGACCTTTATAGATGGTCAGAAAACACAGTGTTCTAAAAGGAACAGAAAGAGAAATAATTCCCTATGATAAAGCTCTGGAAGCATAGGTGTGCATAAAATATGGACTTGTAGATAGCCTGGGTCTAGTGTGTCCGGGTTAGGTTGGCATACCTGGCCCATGTTTTAAAAGAATGAAGATGAAACCTTATCAATAGATTTGTGAAAAAAAGATGCTTAAATTTGGTAGAAATGTATGGATAAGATTTCATCCTCATTCTTTTAAAACATTGTACCATAAAATTGTACTTATCCCAAAATTATGTCATAGTGTCCCATAGTATGGGCATAAATAATTATGTAGAAGGTGTGTATGTACATGTATGACTTGCCTGTGTGTGTGTGTGTGTGTGTGTGTGTGTGTGTGTGTTTTGGATCAGTCCTATTATTTCATTGGTGTGGGGAGCTCTCAGTAAGAAAACTTCCTCTTCCAATGCAGACTAACATCTGGCAACTTTAATTCACTATATATTATCCATCAGATTGTAAATTGTTTGAGGGCAAAGACTCAAAGACTTGTCTTTTGTCTCTTTTTTGTATCCCTACCTCTTAGCACAGTGCCAGATATATAGTAGGTGTTTAATAAGTGTTTATTGGTTGATTGGTTGATATTCTTAGAGTTAAATCTAGGACACATATATCAGAGGCAGAGCTTGAACCTGAGTCCTCTTGATTTCAATGCCTGACCCTCTATCTAATCTGTCACAATGACATACACACCCTACCAGGGTGCATGAATGCCCTGTTACATGATCCTGTTCATTTACAGTCCCATGATGACCCCAGCAGGAATACACTCCATGTAACTCTAGAGATCAATCCAGTCCAATGCTAAACTCTAAAATTCTCTAAGAGCTAGCTATCTCTATCCCTTTGCAACCCCCCTTTTTGAATGACAAGGTTTATTTTGCTAATATGGGGGTTATATAGCTTGTGGTCAGTGTGGATATATCCAGTTAATCTTTAAAATGAGTACCTGGTCATTCGGACACTACCCCCAGTTTTCCTTTGGCATTTTACAGATGCCAATGGCATCATGGAGTTGACTACATAAGCATGGCTTAAAGAGTACACTGCCTTGCTCATTTCCATAGAAGAAAAAGGAAGGAGTTCAGATGGAGTAAACACCTTTCACATGGACTATGTACTGATGGCTTCTCTTTAACCAGTCTATAGGCATACCCCAACTTCAACACCGTTTGTGTTCTTAGACCTTTCTATTATAGCCAACCTTTCTATTATCTGATTCCACAGAGAAATTTCTACATGTCTGTACTTACCAAATACCTCCAATGCTGTTCTTCTCATGTCCTGAAGAGTCAGTATCTAGCAAGTGGGTGACACAGTGAGTAGAATGCTAGGCCTGGAGTCAGGAAGATTTGAGATCAAATCCAGCCTCAGTCATACTAGCTTTGTGACCCTTGACCTCTTTATATTTCAGTTTCTTCAGTTGTAAAATGTGGGTAATAAAAGCATCTACCTTGAATGCTTGTTGTGAGAATAGAAAGAGATAATATATGAAAAGCGTTTAGCACAGTGCTTGACATATAATAGGTATATTAGTTATTTTCATTATAGTAGATATAATAGTTATTATTGTTAACATAGGACCTGGGGAGCTAATTCTTCTTTAGGCTGCTTTTCCTTACCCATAATTATGTAGTTTGCTTGGTTCCTGAATCCTGTATCTGACAACAATACTGGAATGTATGGGACCCTAATCATTCCTTATAACTTATTCCATACAAGTGCAGTGATGGAACATAGCCAACGGCAGGCCCACACATAAAGAGATGCTCCTTTTGTTTCTGCCATTTATCCTGTTATTCCTTCAGTTAATATTCTTGGTCACTTCTGACCTGTTTGGCATGCTCACTCTCTTGGCAGCTAAAATGGGTGTGTGTGGGGTGTCCATGACTACCTTTGAGTTCACTTCAGGTTTTATCAACCAACAAGTATAACCATCTGCCTCCATGAACAGACCTGAAACCTTTGTGGTTTAGTAGAACTTTCCAGAATTTTTGCTTTTTTGGCTTTGCTTTCAAGAGCCCAAAGTCACCTTCATACTGTGAGAAGCATCTGAGTAGAATAGCGAGAAAGAAGTTTTTTATTTTCTAATAACAAACAATAACAACAGCAGTGGCATTTGACATTTAAAGAGCATGTTGCAGTCTTCAAAAACACTCTCCTCACAACAATGCTATGGAACATAGTATATGTATTGTAATCCCAATTTAAGAGAGGAAATCAAGGGCTCAGAAAGGGTAAGTGACTTATATGCCGTTGCATTGCTAGTACCTGGAGAAATTAGGACTTAAAACTCTTCCATCTCAAAGTCCAGTGTTCTTTATATTTTAAATACACACACACACACATACACACATACATGTGAATATATAACATTATTTTGTGTTATACTGTTTATATATACACATGTATCTATATCTATATCTATATCTATATCTATCTATCTATCTATCTATCTATCTATGGGCAGCTAGGTGGCACAATGGATAGAGCAATAGGTTTGAAGTAAGTCTCAGCCATTTACTAACTGTGTGACTTAACCCTGTTTGTCTCAATTTCCTCATCTGTAAAATGAGCTGAATAAGAAAATGACAAACCACTCCAGTATCTTTACCAAGAAAATCCCAAATGGGGTCAAAGAAAGTTTAGCATGATTGAAATAACTGAACAAAAGCAACAAATGTTATCTATTTATATGTACATATTTTATATCTATGTAATGAGAAAGGAATTGTCACATATATCTGTCTATTATATGCATACACATATACATATATGTGTGCATACATACATACATACATACATACACACATACATACATATTCATCTAAGGAAAACAAAAGGAAACTGGCAAACCTAAAAATGACTTCAAATATTTAAAACCTTTTGTTAAATTTCTGAGTTAATCAACTGAAATCAATAGAGAGAGAGAAATAATTGTGTGTGTAATCTTGAAGACTTAAGTAATATCCACAAGTATTTTAGGAACCAAAGAAAGAGCTAGAGATTTATATAAATGCCTATCTTCTAAAGCCCCCTTTTCTACCCTTTTACTCCATGGCATCATTATTAGTGGAGAGTGAATGTCAGAAAGTAAGCAATGATCTGAAGTAAAGAATCCCAGGCTCACCTATTTCTATCACTTTCCTTTGCCAGAATTAGTGTTGAGCCACAACAAAACAATTCAGGGATTTTAGATGTAAATAATCATGGGGGGATTTGTCTTCTGATTGCTTTGAGTGTGCATTCAGACTTTGATTAGTCTGTCCAAGAGCTCTCTGAGTAGTTGCAAACTAGAAAAGGGAATAAAATGTGGCATTTCCATAATTTTACTTGAAAATGATATGTCTGTGTTGCCTTGTTTCCCAGTACTTTGAGAAACCCTCTGTCTCTCCCTGATTCTGCTCTTTTCCTTCAGCTCTACTTGCGTGGCTGTATCATCAACCTCATTTTTCATTCAACCTATATTCTGATAGACTATATCCTTAGCTTCCTGTCATTGCCATGGTGATATAATATACTTATGCCTTTATTAAAAATTTATCTTAAATAGATCTTCTAGGAACTGGTCTTTTAGTCAAAGGCCGTTTTTCAATTTCAAGCTCCTTCCTCCCCAAATACAGGAATCCTGGGGATATGTCTATGGATGTTTATTCTGCTGTAAGTGTAAGAGAAATGGGGCTACATTTTCAAATTTTGGTGCTTGAGTTTTTCCAAGAACTATGCACACAGAAACTGTTTCCTCTTCAACCAAAAGAAAATCGTGTAACCAGACCGTACTTAATTTCGTGAACTAATTTGGTTGCACTTTCTTGCCTTTTGAGGCAAACTCCAGGCTTTGATTAGCATCATTGTTGCCTCATGTGATGATCTATTATCAGAAGATTTAAATTTTCAATGTGGACTGGATTAGATCAAGAGATGCGTGGGATGACAGATATTTAGCATAATTTTTTAGTGTTTTCTTAACATATTGAATTGAAAGAGGCTATTGTTACAGAAACTACTCAACATGGTGCACTATTACCCTGCTTTTCCCTAAAAGGAGATTTTCATAACAATTATACTAGATAAAGGGAAGTAATCATTGTCTCTACTATGTCTAATGAGAAATGAATTACAAGGAGATAGGAAGAAAATGAGAGGATATTGTCCCAAGTGTGTATAAATTAGATAGGATAATTTCAAAAAGGTCAAATCTGGAGTCTGAAAGCAGGCTGGTGAACATAGCAAATTGTGAGAACAATTTTTCATTATAGTTACATTAAAAATAAACGTAACAATGCAAAAGGTAAGCAGTAAATGCTCACATATATGTATGTGTCTTCTGGAGCTATCAGTAGTACCGTGGAAAGAGCAGTCTCAATGAAATCAGAGGACCTGGCTTCAATTCTTGTCTCTGACCATGGACAAGTCGCTTAAACTGTTGGGTTCTTAAATGTATCATTTGAAAAATAAGGAGGTTCCCCTCTTCCAATTCCATATTGATTATCCTGTTACCTTTAAGGCACTGGGATGTAATGGAAAATAATAGCACACTGGGAATCAGGCAACCTGATAGGTATTAACTGGTTTTCTTGGCCAAGTCTTATTACTTTTCTAAGGAAGGGAAGGGAGGAAGGAACTAAGATTTTATTAAACTCCTTCTTTGCACTAAGCACTCTGCTAAGCATTTCACAAATATTATCTCATTTGATCCTAACAACAACCTCAATTTCTTCCATCTGTAAATGTGAGGCTTGGGCTAGTTAATTTGTAAAGTTCTCTTCTATTTTCAATTAAACTTAATTCAATCGATATTTATTAAATAAGAAAATGCTGAACTCCAGGTTAGCTTTAATATTCTCTTTCTTTCTTTGTTTCTCCTTCTTCTTCTTCTTCTTCTTCTTCTTCTTCTTCTTCTTCTTCTTCTTCTTCTTCTTCTTCTTCTTCTTCTTCTTCTCCTTCTTCTTCTTCTTCTTCTTCTTCTTCTTCTTCTTCTTCTTCTTCTTCTTCTTCTTCTTCTTCTTCTTCTTCTTCTTTTCTTTCTTTCTCTCTCTCTCTCTCTCTCTCTCTCTCTCTCTCTCCCACTCTCTCTTTTTGGCCATTCAGTTCAATTCCACAAATGTTTATTAAGCATCTACTAAATGCAAATCACTGCACAAGGCACTGCACAAGCTGACCCACCCACCTACACAAACACATATGCAAATACAATCCCTGCCCACAACAAGCTTATGTTCTGCTGGGAGACTACAACATCTAAGTATTAGTAATTTCAAGAGCACACTAATAGATAGAAAGCCTTTGGAAAGGTGGCTTTGAGGAATACTAGGGCTCTATGCAGCAGAACTAAGGAGGAAAGATATTCTAAAAATTTGATCCTGTCTAATGAAAAGGCCTTTTTATTCACCAGCTAATACTGAGAAGGTAGCTGTAATTCCTCTGCTGTATTCTTGAGTCTGTCTTTTGGACTAAATGAAATCTAATGTTATAAAGATATATGGCCTAAGATGTACTATTTTCCTTTCTCATTGTATAGGGACTTTTAATTTTCAATCCTATTCAAACATGTGACAGTAATTAAATAATTTTTAAAAGCTACTGTAAATCTCTGAAGGACATGTACCCAAAGTGATGCCAGTAATTCTGCTATGCAGTTATAGGTTATGGTATATATAATTATATGTTATATATAATGTATGCATTACAGATGAATGTGTAAATTGTTATACTTTTAAAGCAATCAAATATGATATGCCTAAATCAGGGTCTAAACATTCAGGACAATACTAAATAAAATATGATGTGGAGGAAAAGGAAATCTGCACAAGCAGAGACATTCATATTAGAGCTCCTTCCAGTAGAGTGGTAGGTAGAAACTGAGCTGACCCATGGAATAAAATCAAATGGGTGAATTCCAAGGAAAATGGACTGAGCCTAGAAATTAAGCAATGAGAAGTAAAGTTAGGACAAAAATGTGAAATCTAATGTTAAACTTTTTATTTGATTGTCAAAGGGAAGGGTGGAGAACATGCAGTCTTGAGGCCTTCTAGGTCCTCAAGTGTAGCCCTTTGAATTCAAACTTCTCAGAACAAATTCCCCTAATGAAAGGATTTGTTCTGTAAAATGTGGATGCAAGTGGCTGCGAGGCCATAGGTTCCCCATCCTTGGTGAAAGGAGAGAGATCTCAATATCACGCCTTTGGATACAATAGACTAATAGTTTTGTTGTTGTTGACTAAATATTATGGGGGGAAATGTCCTGTTAAGTGGGCAGAGAAATGTTTGTCTCCAGAGGTTCTCAGTTCTATTAAAAAATACTTATTAAATAAGTAATATATGTAAGTTCTCTCCATTCTACTCTAATTCTGTAGCAGTTGGATTTGTTAAAAATGTAAAAAGGATGAAATTACATAAAAAGTCATTAAACTATGCCCTTTGACCTTAGAGCTCACTATTAGTTATCTATCCCAAGGTCAAAGACAAAAGGAAGATCTGATATATACTATTCAGAGGAGCCCTTTTTTGTCTTTTTTTTTTTTTGATGGAAAGTGGAAACAAAGCAAGTGTCACTTGGTTATGAAATTGCTGAGGAAATTGTGGTATATATAAAATATTATTGCTTAATAAATGATGAATAGGAGGGATTCAGAAAAACATGGGAAGACTTGTAGGAACTGATGCATAGTGATAGAAGCAGAACCATAAAAACAATATATATATATATATATATATAATGAGTAACAATAAGTGAAAGCTATACAATCATAATATAAAGGTATAAATATAATTTGTAATGGTCCCCAGAGAAGAGGTGAATAAAAGTACCTCCATCCTTCCTTTGGAGAGCTGCAGAATGCAGTTCTGTCATACTTTGTTCCTGTCTTGGTTAGTTGTTTTCCTTCTCAGGGTTTCCAAGGAAAAAACCAAACATGTGGGGAATATATTCAGAATTGCTTGTGATATAAAAACTAAAGGAAAGGATAAAACTTTTTTAAGGCAATGATTTAGTTAATTCTTAGAATGTATATTTTACTTTTTTGGTTGAGACAAACTCTTTAATCCCAAAGTCTTCCCATATTACCTTCTTCATATTGCAAATAACCTTTGGATAATTGTCTTTTTGAATTAGATCTAAAAAAATTAGATCTTTGAATTAGATCTATCACAAAAATAGCTTCAGAACTGCCTATGTTCTTTATCCACAGAAAAGGTTCTGCTCAAGAAAAAATGGAACAGCTGACCTATTTAGCTCTCCACATGCATGCTATATGTGTTCATAGACTCTTACCATTGGAAGGGATTTTCTGGGTTATCTAATCCAGTCTCCCACTCAGGGTTGAAATTACCTGATATGTATCACTCAACCTCTCATTATAAGTTTTCAGTGACTGGGACCTAACCAAATATCCCATTCTATCTTGACATAATTCCAATTATCAGAGAGTCTTTTCCTATATTAAGCGGAAATCTACCTATAATTTCCAATTATGCCACAGTATCTCTTTACCCTTCTGTTATACTTTCTAAAAGGCTGACCTGTGCAAAACAGAATGGATTGTGAAGAAGTAAAAGCCTCATCACTGAAGATTTTCATGTATAGAATAGAATACTACTTGTAGGTGATATAGTTAAGAAAAAGATTAATCTATGAGGCAGTGGGTTGAATTATGTGATCTGTAAGGTCCCTTCTAGTTCTAAGGTTCTATACATCCAAAGAATTCTCCTAACCTACAAATCTATTCCTGTTATTAAAAAAAAAAGGACATGGGACATCTATAGTATGACTTTTTCCTCTTTGGGCTGGTTTCTGATCATCACTTTTTTTCTTAGAATTCATTTCTTAATAATTTGCTTTTATATTTTTTCAGGTGGCTAATATTAAACCCACTGATCCATAATTTTCTATAATATAACTTTTCTCCCTTTTGAGATGTGAATAATATTTGCCTATTTTCTATCTCTTTGCACTTCACCAGTTCTCCATGACTCCTGAAAACTGATTTCACAGTGATTCTGTGATGACATTCTAAGTCCTTGTAATGGTAATGGGAATTTGAAGATCTTCCCTGCCATTGCATTTGCAATCAAACAGGTACTTAGCACCTTGTTCCAAGTTTGTGATCCTGTCAGGTATTAAGACCCAGAACTTGTGAATTCCACAGTGGAATGGACTTGTTGACATAATAGGAAGGGGAAGAATAGGGAGGAGCTAATAGTTTGTATAAGGAAAAGTCCAAGCTGAGAGAGGCCAGAACTGCTGGAAGTGAGCATCTTGGGGCTGGGCTGCTACTGCTGGAGAGAGAGAAGAGAACTGAGGACTGAACTGAGAACTGAGAAGAGAAGAGAAGTGGGAGGAGGTGTGGTTGTGTTGTCAGTACTTTGCCTGTCTGTTTTGATGTTACTTTGTCAGATTTGTCTGCACATAGAGGACGGTGATCTTGTTATAAAAGCCCTGGGAACTTGCTGTTGGTTCAGAAGACCTGAAAAAAACATTTTCTTATTGTATGTTTACAGAAATCCTGTAGAAGGGTCTTGCTGATGATTTCAGAGGTCCTGGGACTATAATGATGATTTGTGTTGATTCCTCAGACCTTGTTGTTGGGTCTATGTTGATTTCACAGGAAGAAAATGAATTGATGAGCATGCCAGCAATGTGAATGAATGTTATTGTGGCATTGTTAAGCTTTGCCTTCCCGGGAACAGAAACTGTGAAGGACTTGAGGTGGACCAGACACTGTAAGCTTCAGTATAGAACAGGAACTGGACAAGGAGCTAGAAAAAGCACTGAGAGCTGTCTGCCTTTGAGCCCAGGTGGCAGTTGGATAGATTCAGGCAGGAGAGGGGCCATGGAAGAAGAACCATGGAAGCTGAGAGCCTGCCTCATGTCAAGATGAAAAGACCTCTCCTTGGGTATTTAATACAAACTGAGAAAATCATGACTTTCTGTGGCCTAGGGGTGGAGAACTCTGACCTTTATTAGATGATTGAATTAAGGACTTCTCCAATTAAGAAGAAAGAGGACTTTTTGATTGAAGAGATTAAGACAATGTGACCTAGCAACTGAGGACTTTGACCTTTGCCCTTTGTGTTCTTAAGGCTGGTTGAATTAAGAACTTACTAAATGATTGAGTTACTAAATGAATGTACTTTGTTTAAAACTATGTGACCACTTTGGTGAAAAACTATGTGGCCATTTTGGTGATACCTTATTATGCCATAACATTGTAAGTGCTGTACTTTGATTTCTGTGAATGTTTTGTCTTAGTTTATTACTGAATAAATAAATTGTTCTCTATATTGTGTAATGAGAAACATGAAAGCTGTTCACAGCAGCAGTCCTCTGGAAAGCTGCTGGTGCTTGGCTTTACAGTCCTTTTTAGAGCCCTTGGGTCTAATTCATCTGGGCCTAAAGAATTGAATGAAGCTAGGTGCTCTCATTTTCTCCATACTTATCTTGGACTTCAGTGTTTCCTTAACCATGTTTATATTAGCTTTTTCAGTCTGAAAATCATTCATACTAATAGAAGACATGTTAGCCTGTGAGGGGGAAAAAAAGATGTTGAGTAATAATTCTGGATGGCAGTCTGATGTAAAGCAAGGAACTTGAAATGAGAAGATGTGCATTTACTTCTGACTCTGACACTTACCTAAATGTTAAATGTCCCTGAATATCTCCTTTGCCATATTGCCAAGATTCCTGAAATTTTTATCATTAAAGTTAAGGCATAGAAACTCCTATGGGTACCTGTTAAATTGGTAATATGCAACATAGGAGAGTAGCACCCTTAAATACCTTCAATTAATTGGGGGTGTTGATTAGTGCTCTGGGGGAATGGGATGTTTTGGGAACATTTTGACGAAGGTAGAGAGGGAAGAATGGAATGCGGGGATCTGCACATAAGATAGTTGACTTTTGTTGGAAGTCTGTTTGCTTTTCAATTATTAGCAAGTAATAAAAACCCTTCTAAAATTTTAGGATTGGTTTGTTTATGTTTTGTGAGATATGTAGAATCTTGCTGAGGGACTTTTATGAAGTATAGGTAACTTGGTAATGCCTAGTTCTAGCATAATAAAGAGTAAAGAATTCTGAATTTAGGATCAGACCTAGATTTAGACCTTGACTGCCATTTGTTATCTGGAAAGTCACTTAACTACTGTGGGCCTTACTTCCTCCTCTGTAAAATGAGGATGTAGTTAGATTAGATGACCTCCAGGACTCTTTCAGATCTCAATCCATGTTCCTATAATCCATAGTGAAATGCTGTCCACCCTCACGATGTTCCATGGAGCATTAGCAGCATAGCCTTTAAAAAATTTTTTTAGTATTCATTTAAATGAAAAAATTGAGTTTCAAATTCTCTCCCTCCCTCTAGCTTATCCCCCAACCATTAAGAAGCGAAGCAATATATGATACCCATTTTATATGTGAAGTCATGCCAAACATATTTCCATATATGTACTACTCTTTCAAGCTTGGTACAACCTGCTTCAGCCTCTGTTCTACTGGCGGCTCAGTGGCACAGTGAACAGAGCACCTGGCCCGGAGTCAGGTTCAAATCAGGCTTCAGAGACACACTAGCTGTGTGACTCTGGACAATTTAACCTCAGTTTGCCACAGTTTTTTCTACTATAAAATGAGCATAATTATAGCCTTTCTTACAGGGTTATCATGAAGATCAAATGAAGTACTTATAAAAAAGTGCCTATCACAGGCCCTGGTACACAGTAGATGCTTAATAAATGCTTATTCACTTCTGCTTTGGGAAAGCAAGTTTCCCTCCAAACCACAGGGAAGCATCTGACTTTGATGGAGTAGTTGAATGTCTCTTCACAGAACCATCTGTGGTATTGTATACTTACAAAATGAGTGTGTTTTTGATGAAGTTGGTCACAGTGGCCTACTTTTAGATTTATAGGATAAGAGAATCCATGATAGCCCCTGTAAGAGTCACAATCTTTTCAAAGTATATAGGTTGAGTGCTAGGCTTAGTCAGGAAAACCTGAGTTCAGATGTGACCCTAGGCACTTATTAGCTATGTGACCCTGGGCAAGTCACTTAACCCTGGTTGCCTCAGCTTCCTCATCTATAAAATGAGCTGGAGAAGGAAATGGCAAACAGCTCAAGTATCTTTGTCAAAGAAAACCACAAATGGAGTCACAAAGAATCAGACATGATTGAAACAAATGAACAATTTAAATGCGTTTCCATTTGTTCCAGCCTCCAAGCTCCACTCATCGCCAGATATATGATACTTTGACATATTTGGTAGTATTTTTTGACTATTCTTTTATGATGGCACTTGGTTTTTGCCTACTTTGCTACTTTTAAAATATTTTTCCCAAAAATGTACTCATAAGATTTGGGCAGATGTATTGTGTAGAAAGGCATTGTGTAGGAAGTTTCTCTTATCATCACCTTCTTTTTGCCTTTGCGGGAAAAAGCTGCATGCAGAGGGTTAGGTGCTATTTATAAAAAAGACCACAATATTCAGACTGCATATTATTTATTGATTTGACCTATTTTATCAAAGTTGAAATATGATTTTCATATATTTTCCTTGTATAGTCTAGACATAAATGGAATTGCTGTTTGAAAGTGTCTCCTTTTCTCCTTTCTCTTTGCCTTTGATATATATTTTCCATATTTGGGCATATCCCCAAATTACTTAAATCCTAAAATATAAGCATGGACTCCTTGAGCATAGAATGGAAGGAAAGGTTAAAGAAGGATATAGAACTAATTCAAGAGAGAAAAATCCAATTCCCATTAGGGGAGGGACCTAGAAACTGAATCAGATGGTGCTTTGGAGCCTAGGGAGGAAATTGTGAGTACGGTTGTTGCTCCTGATTGAGTATTATTATCTCCCTGTTGTGTAGGAAGATGATTGTTATAATTAGCTACAAATGTCATGGACAACTTCCCTTTATGTGTAACAACTATGATATTTTACCTTTTTCCACATACTCTTCTATCACCTCATCCCCTCTTGATTTCTCCTATGACAATCAAAGATAAAATGAAATGTCTCCCTTCCCTTACTATTTCTGTTTATCTACTTACAGAAAGCTTGTTGAATATTGCTTTTATTAGTTGGTTCAGGCCTGTGATTTTATTACTCTGAAGAATTCTAAATGTTGTACTGGATCAATGCAGGTCAGCAACTATTCTTCCATTTAATAGTCTTAGAGGGCTATCAGGGGCATTCAAAAGTTGTGATTTGCTCAGGGTCACACAGTAAAGGGACTTGAACTCAAATCTTTAATCCAAAAATTACTGTATTGTACTTACAGAGTATGAATTCTTGTGTACAATAACAATAATTATTAACAATATAAAATGACTTAAATCTGACATAGTCAAGCAAATGTTGAGCTTTTTGTTATATTTCCTACAAAAAAAAATCCTTTTTTAAATTTCAGGAGGTTGTGTAATCATAGAACTGGACTGGATCTGAGAATTTATCCAATCCAAGTCTGTGTTTTACAAATATCCAAGATGAAGCCTAGTGAATTTAATTAGCTTGCCAGAAGTCACAAAACTAGGTAGTGGAGGAGGTCTGAGTATAGAGTCCAGGCATCCTCACTCCCAGCATCCATTCTGGTTTTATCTGACTTCTAAAGTTTGGGGAGAAGGAATCAATTAATCACAAGTTTTATATATTAAATTCCTGACACTGTGCTAGGCACTGGGGCTACCTGGGCTGTTGAAATACACATCTCCCTGTCAGCCTGTTTGGATTTATTGTCCTTATCTTTGGTTGAGGTTGGGAGTGGGCTGGTAGGGAGGGGTTTTAGTTACAGCCATGACTCTTACAGGAAAATTTGGTTCTAAATCAAATGTAAGTGAAGTCTACCACTTTTAGTCCTGTGCACTCCTCATTAGTAATTACATTAGTACCCTTTGAATCTCATTTCTAACAGTAGAATTGGACCTATGCAATTTGGTTATTATTTGTGAATTTGTGACCATAGGCACTGAACATTTTTTAGACAAATGACATAATTTGATAATTTTCAGTTTACCATGCACTGTATTATGCAATTAACTTATTGTAAATTGTACTTTAAAAATGAATTTGCCTCATTCAGTTTACTATTTCCTATTTATATTTTATTTCATAATGTGTGCTTTGCACATGACAAGCATACAATAGATGTTTGTTAAATTGAATTTTACATTGCTTTTCAAATAGCCTTCAATTAAGTTTTTGCTTTGATTTGAAAAAATAAGGTCTCTCTCTCTTTCTGGAATAGAGTACTATTTTAAAAAATAATTCTTACATTGGCTTCTCTCACCTTAACTATAAACCTTAGAAGACCTGGACTCCACTCCTACCTCCAACACTAATTAAAAATACAATTTAGAAAAGTAGCCTGCAATAGTGCATATTGGCCATGTGCAAAAAGGATTCCTCTCAAAAGAATTCAAACAAAACCAAATAGACTGGGATAGTCCTTTCATCCTGTGGGCAGATTATAAGAATAGTCCAGGAGTGTATGTATATGATAAAGTATAAGTAGAGGGGAGAGAAGGGAGAGAGAGAGAGAGAGAGAGAGAGAGAGAGAGAGAGAGAGAGAGAGAGAGACAGAGAGAGACAGAGAGAGACAGAGAGAGAGACAGAGAGAGAGACAGAGAGGACAGAGAGAGAGAGAGAGACAGAGACAGACAGAGACAGAGACAGAGAGACAGAGACATAGAGAGAAGGGGAGAGGAGGGGAAGGGAAAGGGGTTAAGGGAATGGGAAGAAAGAGGAGCAGGAGAGAAGGGGAGAGACAGAGACAAAAAGATAAAATCCCATCTTCTACAGTCTCTTTTTACTAATTCCTGCCCTCTGTCTATTGGCTTTTATTTATACTGTATATACCTTGTTTGTACATAATTGTTCCATGTCTCTCCCTGTAGACTGTGAACTTGTTGAGAACAGATTGTTTTTTTTTTCACCCTTTCTTCATATGGTCCATGCTCATAGTACAGTATTGGGCACATATTGGGCACTTAATAAATTTATCAATTGACTATAATAGCTAAGATTTATATAGTGCTTTGAGGTTTGCAAAGAGTTTTACATATATTAGCTTTAGGACTTGATCATTTAGGAGACTTATAGAAATTAGATTCAACTGCTAGGAAACTAAAAAAAAATCCCAGGGGCGGCTAGGTGGTGCGGTGAGTAGAGCGCCGGCCCTGGAGTCAGAAGGACCTGAGTTCGGATCCAGCCTCAGACACTTAACCCACACACAAAAAAACAACCTAGCTGTATAACCTTGAGCAAGTTACTTAACCCCAATTGCTTTAAAAAAAAAAAAAAAAGAATCCCAGTGCTATTGATTGGAGATCTCTGCCTAGAGAAGAATCATAAAGGAGATGCTGGTAGAAAACTGTGCTTAGCCCAGCTCTTGTTACATAGTAGATTCTTAATAAATGTTTCTTGATTGTTAATTTGATCTCTATTTAAAAACAAATTCCCCTTCCATCTCCCCTGTTCTGGAAAGAAGTAATTTTATCTAGTCCATTAATATATTTTCTCTTATTTTTCCTTCTTTTTCTTGCCTTGTGATGTGGTTGCAATCTTCTATTATTGGATATATATGCATATATACCTCTATATTAATATATACATATATCTGTGCATGTATATAAACACATGAATAAATATATGTATATCTGTCTGCATATAAATAAGTGAATATACATAGAAAATACGTATACGCATACACATCCCCATACATACATATATAGGCCCCCAATTCAACAACTCTTTTCATATAATTAGTTCAGGTCCTGAGAAACAGCACATAATTTTTCAGGTGACAGTAGGACTAAATTACGATTTATACCCAGAGCAATTTCAGTGGTGCTTGGGCAAGCAAGCCTGTTATTTTAGCACCACTTGCTGATTTTGCTGGTAGTAATAATAATGAAATATAATAACACTTCATATTTATAAAGTGCCTTTCATCCTTTGCCCGCAGGGTGCCTGGGCCTCAAGTAGCACTCAGGGTGACCTTTCTTTCCTGGGTGAGGTTCATACATTTCCCTGTGGCTCCTGTTTGTTAATAGTCAGAGCCACAGAAACTACACCTTCACTTAAGCTGTATGTGTAAATTATGAGCCAGATGACAAGAAAATATAACTTTTGGTTATGCGTATGTTAATGGACTAAGGTATAATTATGTAAGGGTATTGTTCTAGCATCCAGAAGATTGAAGTATCCTCTCTGTCACTATCTCTGTCAGCTGCTGTCTTGCCCAGTTATACTCTTTCCTTCTCTTGGACCCTTCCTTCCCCTCTGCCCCCCCCAATTTTCTAGTTCTAGAACAACCACCATTGGCTCAGTACTGGTCTTGCTGTTGGAAAGGGTATGTCAACCCATTACTTACTGCTCTATACACCATCCCCACGACTTTCAAAAACAAAAATGCCCTTCCCTAGGAATGACTCTTTTATATTGCCTTCCTCCTATATAAGTGTCTATTAAGTTTTTTGAAAGCAGGAACTATCTTCCTATTTATATCTCTATTTCTTGGCACATACTAAGTATTTAATTTTTTTTCACCAAGTTGTTTATTACTAGTTGTGAAATCATGGGCAAGTTGCTTAAAATATAGTAAGAATTTATTCTTTAAAGACAGAATCTTATAACCTCTCTGAACATCACATCATTCAAGAATGAAAACTTGAAGAAACCTTAAAGATAATTTAGCCAACTTCTTAATTTTATAGCAGAGAAAATGGAGACCCTGAGATCTTAAGGGATTTCAAACAAAGATTGCCTGACTCCAAACTCTATAACTCTTGTCACTGTACTACATTTATCTCTAAAATGGTTATGACAACATGTTGACTTCCTACCTCACAGAATTAATGTGAGGGGAGTATTTTGTAAAATCTCAAAGTGCTATAGAAATGAGTTGTCATTATTATTATTATTAATATTATTATTACTTAGTAATAGCTCTCGGCACTGTCTCCCTAATCAAAAATGTTTCATAAATGTTTCTTGATTATTGTGCTTAAAATGATTTCTTATTATAAGATGTTTGAGAGCTAGTGAGGCCTAGGAGATAGATAGACTTTGGGTTCAGGAAGACTTGGTTCAAATCCTGCCTCTGAGACCCACCTGTATGACCCTGGGCTAGCCCCATATAAGTAGCTAAGACAATAAGTTACAGAGTAAATTTCTACATCAATGAAGTCACAGATCAAGACCAAAATATAAGGTATTCAACATGTCCCAGACCAGGCCTCCATAACTGATATTTGTTTCCCCCTATTGATGGAATCAGAACTTTATAGAACAGTGGAAAGAACCCCTGAATTTGGAGTCAGAGGAGTTGGGTTCAAATCTTTCCTCTGACATTTATTGTCTGTATAATGGGACCTTGGGCAAGTTCCTTCAGAGTTATGGGTGTCAGTTTACTCATTTGTGAAATAAGGAGGTTGGACTAGGGGACCTTTGAGGTCCTTTCCAGTTGTAAAGGACAGTGATTCTCCCTCTGTTTTCTGGAGTTAGACAGGTTGCCTTGTAACACAAAGTTTATGTTTTGTTCTGGACACCAGAACAAAGAGTGAGCTGTCTCTTTGCCCAGAGCTTTGCTTTGCTAAGGAGGTAAGTTTGTCAAGGGCACCTCTTAGCCCTTTGAGGGTGTGGCATACAAACCACATTGCTGTTTCTCCCTTACCAGTAAGTTTTCAGGAACAATAATAGCCCTTGTTTCCAGGTAGCAGACACTGTGTTGCTCTTTGTCATTCTTTGTCATTTCAGCCAAACTCCTTTTCTTTTCAGGAATGGGAACTTAATTTTCACACAGATTTTCAAGCCACAAGCCATCTAAAAAATAAAGTTGTTTATTTACTCTTCCATCCCATCCTCAGAGGTCTTCATTTGCCCATGGTTACCTGGTTTAGGCTGGCTATACAGTCTGTCCAAACATCTCCATTCTGGCTTCCATATGGATCTTTAGCATGGGAGGAAAGGACCTGGAGATGTTCAAATATGCCTTGTAACAGTCTTTCTTCCACTCTCATATTCCATCATTATATGCTGAATTTTGAATATCACATGGCAAAATCCTGAGCATTGGGTTGGGAATGTAAGAGGGTGAGCAAAAACAAACACAGCGAAAGAGCTCACACCCCTCTAGTGAGGAAAGTGTTGAAGCCCAGGACCATCACTGTTGTTAACTCCTTCCCATTAGATAATACATAATAGAAGTCAGGGCTGGGTCAAGGGCTGTACAGAGCAAGGCTGGAGCACAGGTAGCTGTCAAGAGAAAAGGAGAAAAAGGAAGCAGAAAAAAGCACTCTTATCTGAGATTTAGTAATGACCCTGCTGTACACAAGTGTAACCTTATACTTTTCAGATGGTAAAAATGAGTCAAGGAGATAAAGAGTCAGAAAATGACAAATATGGTGCCACATATATCAGACACAAAAGCTTCTCCTGAATATCAATATTTGCTTGGTGATACTAATAGATATACCAAGACCTAATAAGACCAAAAATTAAAAATTGCCCAAAGCTCAGATCTTTTTTCAGAACAAAAGAGAATTTGAAGAGTTAAGTGGCTTGGTCACAGGCCTATGTTCTTGTTAGTCCTTCATTTTAGAAGAAGACCAGGGACATCACTGATAATGTTTTGACTTGCATGTGAATTGGATTTAAGTGAGGCTGATTTGCATAAAGTCTTCAGCCTCACTCTCTCTTCCTAAGCCATTAAAATCCACTGGCATGACAAAGGTCAGGACAGCTGGCAACCGCCTAGGATGCAATTGGTGACCTTGGCATCTTTGATTTCTGACCAAGCTCTAAATGGTCCACAGTGACTGCTTAAGACCCCTTCATGTCTATTGGAATAAATTATTCTTATCTATTCATTCTGCTTGGGGAAGTCTTCTTTTACATGGGGTAGACAACTCCCTAATTCATCTTGGGGTTTGAGGCCTCAGCCCAGACAATTTTACTGAGGTGTGGCCACTGAGTATCCTACAGCTTCTTGGAGCCAAGGTGACAGCTGGATGTCAGCTGCTCACCAAAGGTTTGTGAGGAGCTTTGTAAAGTGCACAGCAAATGGCAAGTAAGTCCTGCCTGCCCTGCTTATTGCCACCACCAATGCTTATCAGCTCTGAAGAAAAAGTGGGGCAAATAACTTCTCAATGACTCCATTCACCCTCCCTGTGACTTCTAAGACCAAAACATTCTTTCCTAATTACATATGTCATTTTTATAGAATATAAGCTCCCTGAGGACAAGAATGGTCTCAGTTTTGAATCTGTATCCTCGGCATAGTGTTTGGCACATTGTAAGTGATTGGTAAATATTTTTACATTCATGTATGCATTCAGTTAACCAATCAAATCTATTTGATTGACTGGTAGATATGTATAGCATGAGCCTAAAATCCCCCCAAAGTTACTGAATATTCTTTTCTCCATTTTCTTCTTCTTCTTATTATCATTATATGCTTATTATTGGTCACTTTTTGAAATAGGTCAAGTTGGAGGTGTTTTAATAACATGTTATATCATCTTTCCATTTTTATTATTTTTCCTGATTTGATGTTGATTTTGAGTTTTGCTTTGCCAAGCAGTTGGTATGCAAAACATAGAGAACTTAATTGGTGATTTCTGGTACATTATTTACTAGTATTTTTTTGTCTTTTAAGATAGAGTAAATTTTATTTCTATAACGTTACTTGATACTATCTAGTCCAGTTCCTCCTTATAAAGTATGCAATAAACATATGCAATATACACTTTTAAAAATAAAGTGCTCAGCAAGTCCTCACACCAGAGGACTAGTCATATATAGAGTCATATATAGCTAGTATGTCACAAGCAAGACTGAAGCTCAGGTTTATTGACCAAATTTAGAACTTTCTGAACTTGGAGTAGATCTAAGTTCAAACCCAACCTTAGACACTTATTAGCTCTGTGACCCTGGGCAAATCACTTAATCTCTTCCCTCTTCTGTCAAATGGGGACCTTAATAGCATCTATCCCCCAGGGTTATTGGGTAGAAAAATGAGATAATATTTGTAAAGCAATTTTCATACCTTAAAGCACTATATATAAATGCTATTTTATTATGATTATTTTTATTGCTGCTGTTGCTTTTAATCTCTCCTTTCTAACTGAGAAATCCTTGATTCTCCTAGAAGTATTTGCATTTTCAGGGGGCTTCTTTGTTGACCTAAATACTCATAATCCTTAATGGAATTTTATGAAAAAACCACTAGACAATGGCATGTGGTGGCTGGCTATATATTGGTATGGGGAGACAGTTTAGGCAGGCCTGTTGTGCCTGGGAAGCTATCTATAGAAAATGTTTCCCTAATTTGTTCTTTCAGTTTCCTTCTGGAGTTTCAGCTTTTTTCCTTCCCCTGCTTCTGTGTAAGCCTTCAACCTTTTCACCATCACTCTGATGACAGGGGCAGCAGGAGTCCTGGCAGTGAGCAGGAGGTGAGAGTAGAAAGGTTAGAAATGGTTATTTGAATGTCTGGTTATATATAAGTTGGGTGTGAGTCAGGGACTGCCTGTATATTTTTCACTGTCATTTAACAAGTATTTTAGTATGCACCTACTATGCATTAATACTAAGTGCTGTGGATATAACATTGAAATCAAATGCAATTCCTGCTTTCCACAGTACTGTATTGTAGAACAGATAAGACAAGTCAATTGTAATGTGAACCACAATATAAATTCTTAGGTGAATTCCAGAATGCATGGGAAGCTTAAGGAGGGCAAAATCACTTCTAATAGGACAGGTCAGGGAAATCTTTTCACCTCTAAGTAAATTAATGCTCTTTAGTAGGCAATGCCAATCCTGAGGGGGGGGAAATTGCTCTCCAAGTTCTCAATATGTGTCTGTAGTAAGAGTTTTGAACCTGGGGTCTATGAACTTCTGGATTTTTTTCTAATATTTTGATAACTTTATTTTAATATAATAGGTTTCTTTCCACTCTCATTGCTACTACCCTATTTCAAACTCTTATTAGGTCTTTCTGTAATAGTATCCTCTCTGGTCTTCTTGCCTCCAGGCTCTCTTTCCTCTAATCCATCTTGAATAAAATAAAAATGCCAAAATGATCTTCCTAATACATAGATCTGATTTATGTTACTCCCTCTTCAGAAACCTTCACTTTCTGCCCATGAGCTAGAGTGTCAAAGATAAATTCTTCATTGTTCAAGGCTTTCCATGCTCTAACTCCTATTTCCCTTTCCAGATGTATTTCATAATACTTCTCTTTATTCAGTGTTCCAGCTCAACTGAACCAATGGCCATCCCTTGATCTCTTCCTGTCTTTCCTGCTTCCATCCCTCATGTATGCACTGAGCTCAATCCCCACTTCCGCTTGTTGAATTCTTTTTCTTTAAAGCCTAGCTTGGGTACCATGAAGCCTCCTTATCTGCTGATTCTATTGGAGGAGCTAGCTGTCTCCCTACTTGATCTGCTGTGACATGCTATTTGCCTTCTTTTTTTTTTTGGAGGGGGAAGGCAGGGCAGTTGGGGTTAAGTGACTTGTGCAAGGCTACATGGCTAGTTTTGTGTTAAGTGGCTGCACTGTGCTAAATGCTTTACAATTATTATCTCATTTCATCCTCATAATAATCCTGGAAAGTAGGTGCTATTATTAGTCTCATTTTATAGATAAGCAAAATGAGGCAAACAGATGTTAAAAGTGTCTTGCCCAAAGTCACACACCTAGTAGGTGTCTGAAGCTGGATTATGAACTTGGGTCTTCCTGACTTTAGGTTCAGTACTCTATCCATTGAGCCACCTAACTGATCCTAATAAAGATCTTGGTTCTGTGATTTATTGCCTCTGTTACCTTGGGCAAGTCACTTTGTGTTTCAGGGTTTCAGTGCCTCACCTAAATGAGAGGGCTAGACTTCCAGTCCTAAGGTTGTGATTCAACTTTAAAGTCCACAGAAATCTACTTCCTAATCTATTTGCCCCTATTTTTATTAATTCCCTAGATATTTTTAGGGAGGAATTTGAAGGATATATTGAATCATGTTTGTTTGGGGAGAAATAGTAAGAGCCTATTAAGGAAGAACCTGCTGGTGAAGGGCTTTGAGGTCATGCCATTAGAAGATCATTTGAAGAAACTGGGGCTATTTAATCTGGGGAAGAGAAGACTCAGGTGGGACATGAGAATTACCTTGAAGTAGCTGAAAGATTTTCACATAGATGAGAGATTAAAATTTGTCCTGTTTTGCATGTAGATCTAAGAACAATGGGTGGATGTTACAAAGAGGAAAAATTTAGGCTTGATGCATGGTTTAAAAAAAATCCTAAGAATTAAAGCTATCCAAGACAAATTGACCAAACAGGGAATTTATGAATTTCCCTTCATAGGAGGGCTTCGATCTTTGCTGAGAATGTTGTAGCTGGTTCAAAAACTTCAGACAAAAAGGGAAGAGGCACTCATAGTTGTTGTTCAATTATTTTTTTAGTTGTACAACTTTCTGTGACTCCATTTGAGGTTTTCTTTGAGATACTGGAGTGGTTTGCCATTTCCTTCTCCAGCTCATTTTACAGATGAGGAGACTGAGGCAAACAAGGTTAAGTGACTTGCTCAGGGTCACGCAATTAGTAAGTGTCTGAGGCCAGATTTGAACTCAGGGAGATGAGTCTTCCTGACTCCAGGCCTCACACTCTGTGCCACCTAGTTGTCCTCAAAGCATTGATAAGCAAGAGTTAATTTTTTGTTTCTGGTACAAATTGGAAGACATGGCCCCTGAGGTCCTTACAACTCTGAAAATCTATGATTTTCCTTCCTCAGCCCAGAGTATATTTCCCTCCTCCCCATATAAATATAAGAACAAAAGGGTGTGCATGTGTGTGTAGGGAGGATTCAGGGGGAGTGATCAGATTTTAAATTTATGAGACCTAAAAGTATTAACTAGTAACTGAAAATTGCTTGACAAATTATAATGATATTAGCTGGTTAATTTGTCCACACTCTCTTGTCTGTGTCTGTCACACTCTCTTCACTGCTTTCAAAGATTTTGCAGTCACTTTACTATAATATATCCTATGAAATCCTCATTTGATACAAAAGAAAATGGAACCTCTAAATGCATCTCCCATACTCTGGTGCAATGCTAAATGTTTAACACCTGGTTCTCTGAAAAATGCAGGACATATTTTTGAGTTTAATCTTCTTCATCAATATTTTCTCTATCACTTTCTTAAGTCTGGACAAACAACAAAACCATTCATTAAGCCCAGATTTGTAGAGTTTTCTGATTTCTGAGGTGTCAATGTTTGATTTAACAAGACATTCTGGAGCCAGGATGATCTGGCTCCAGCACACTCCTGCCAAAGTAAGGATCATGTATTAGGGTGCATGCATTCCCAAAATAGATATACCTTAGGACGTTAGGCTCCACTGCTCATATTTTTTGATTTCCCCTTCCAAGTTGATAAATGAAAGAAAATGAAAAAATCACTACCATAAAAAGTACATTTTCCCCTCCTTGTTCAATTATGGAGGGACATCTATAAACAGAAACATAAAGCCCTGAGGAAAGGAGATATTGCTGAAATGTTTTCTGATAGTCATTTTAGCTTCCAAATAAAAATTGTTTGAAGTTACAGTAAGGACATATAAGCAGAAATATTGGCGTCTACTTTGTGATGCTCTGGGTATGTTCATAGATGAAATACTTGCCAGCCTAAAGGAGCACAGCTGTTAATTATATTGCTTAAGTAGGGGCTGATGGTCCAGCTCTATGATTTCCTAAAAGCCAAGGATATTAGAAATAGAAGGGCACTAGATCCCATCTTTCCCACTTTTACTGATAATCAGGATGGATGAAATTAAGATATTGAAAATGAGCAAAAGACAGAATTTGCAAAAAAAAAAATTCCTTTGAAATAACTGAAATATTCCATTTGTTAAGGATCCTAAAGTTGTTTCTTGCCTGCTTTAGGCATATATGTTTTTCTGTTGCTAGCCTAAATGGCTGTGCTGCTTGCTCTAAGTTCCCTAGGGGATGGCATTTATTTGTTCATTGCAATTTTATCACCTGTGCAGTGCCATATATATTTATAGCATCATTAAAGCTAGAAGCCATAAATCACAGGATCTAGTCAATGTGGAGGGCTACTTTTGCAAAGGAAGCTATCTAAAGATATGCCTACATATGCAAACAAAACTTGGAAAATTGAGGCATTTATCCAGATAATAATAATATTAGCTAGCAATTAGCTAGCACTTTAGCATTTGCAAAATGCTTTCTTTACATGTTATTTCATTTGATCTTCACAACTCTGGAAGGTAGGTACTATTGTTATTCCCATTTTTCAGATGAAGAAACTGAGGTTGGAAGAGGTATAGTGATTTGTAAAGTGTCACAGAGCTCGTAAATATCAGAGGCAGGATTTGCATTTGCATCTTTTTGACTCTAAATTCAGAACTTAATCCATTGGACTACCTAACTGCCTTAAGTTACCAACTCTCATCAATGCTATAGAACCCCTGTCCCCTACCAAAAAACAGCAAAAATCCTCAAATATATGTTCATATTGAAGGCAATATGTGTCTTTTTTTTTTTAAGGATGAAGTCTTAATAGGAATGGAGTGGTAGGTAGGATGTTACATTTTCATAATTCCCTTTTCCTAAATAAGCATACAATTATTTTATGGCCCTTGTCTGTATCTTGGGATCATGATTGAACCAGTAACTTCCTCTTCCAAATCCACATCATTTAGAGATGAGTTCCTGAGGTAATTTTTCTTTTACAGGGTCCGCCTATCTAATTCAGCCTTCTTTACGTTCATTAACAAGATTGAATTCACTTTTTGAAAACTGTGTTTGATAGAGAATAAGGATGCTGACTGGCATAAATAATTTTTATTTAGTGAAGTACTTAACCCCCCTGTAGAACTCTATCTGAAAAGCTGTTGCAGTCCTGGTCTCCTTACATGACTGAGACACATCAAAACTTCATAGTTTCATGGATTTAGAGATGATAGGAACTTCAGAAGTCACCTAGTTCAGTTCTCTAATTTTACAGATGAAGAAACTGAGGCCATAGAGGTTAAGTGACTTGATCATAGGATCATACATTTAGAATGAAGGAGATCTTAAAGGTCACTTAGGCCACACTCCTTTCATTTTTGGATGAAGAAACTAGATCCTTTTGCTCCAAACCCAGATCTCTTTTCCACTGTATCATACTCTATTACATTCCTTCAGCCATCATTTGGGGCTAACCAAGCCCATATCCATCTGTATCTCTTATTGATCCAGTCCTTTGTGTGGAGAAAGAGAGATTGGGAGTATGATAGGAAGCAAACAGAGATGGACCTCAGTGGGTAGAGCCACCTGAGTCAGATTCCAAAATGGAGAGGAGAAAGGAAAGGAAAGAGGGAGGGTGGGTCTGAATCAGGGGAACAGGAGAGGAAGCCTTGTGTGGTAGATAGAGGGTAATCCTAGGTGCCCTTTCAGCCTCTCAGACTCCTATCTGAAAGAAAGCCTGCTGGGTAGCCTATATAGATGGATCATAGATATTTGAATTTCCCTTTTCCGTTATCTCCTTTTTAATTTCCCTGGAAAGAGAATGTTTCTCAATTATAACTCTATCACTACTCTGTGTTTGTTTTTGTATGATTTTGCCTTGCTGTCAGTCAGACCTTTATATGGTAAACACTTCAGGGCTAGCTCCATTATGAAATGTAAATTTCTCAATAGCACTAGATTAGTTGATGATAATATATTAAAATACAAAGCAACTAGGAATTTCTTTATTTGTGGATTCCTAAATCGATGAGGTCATATGATTTGCAAAGCCAAAGGCCTTTCTTAGTATCCTCAGAAACTGTCTTTACACAATTTGAACTATATTTCAACATTTTTAATTGACTATTTTTCAGAGACTTGAAGGTTGTAGGTTGTAGAAGGATTTCATCCTTGGAGACAGGGGCTTTTACCCTTCACCTCAAAACCTGTCTTTATATATCCTTTCCTTCTTCCCTCCAGTCTCAAAGGACCCTTTTGTCAAGGGTAACCTTCTACTTGTGCTTTTGATCTTATCACCTTTCAATACCTCCAGGATGCTGCTCCAGGGATCCTTCCCTTTGTCTTTCTCTATAACAATAATGGCTGACATTTTTATAGCACTTTGAGGTTTGTAGTGTTCATGGTCTGACTTGACTTTCACAATAACTTTGAACTACAGGTACCCAGCTAGCTCCATATTGCCTAAATGGATAAAAAAACCTGAGTCTCAGACTGGTGTAGTCATGGTTGCCCAAGCAGCAGTAAATATCAGAGATAAGATTTGAACATGCTTCTCTCTTTCCATGTAAGGCAGCGCTATCTCCACTAGTTCCCTGTCTTCTACTGGTTCCTTTCCCCCTTGACTAAGATGCTCAGATTTACTAAATTTTTCTTGCCTTAATGCTCATTTCATGCCTCAGAAGATGGAGGAAATGGTGAGGGGAGGGGTTAGTCTAGACTGATTCTTGACTGAAAAGGGGATGGAGTGCCTGAGAGATATGTATTTGACCCTGAAGCACTAACATTTTAATCAATGCCTTGGAAGAAGGAACACATTTTCTAAAATTGCAGATGGTGCTAACTTGTAATACATAACTACCATATCAGATTACAGAATCGAGTTCCAAAGAGGTTTTTTATAGGCTATTATAATATTCCAAGTTTAATAAGATAAAATTTAGTAGAGATAAATGTGTCATCTGACATTTGGGTTAAAAAAATTCAACTTCAAGTATACAAGATGGTGAAAGGCAGACAGATAAAAGTTCAAGTGAACAAGCTCTGGATTCTTTATTAGACTGCTTGGCCAATATGAGTCGATAGTGTGAAATAATGGTCAATATTTCTAAGACTGAATCCAGAGACAGTGTCCAGAATATGGGGAATGATAGTCCCATTGTATATCATCAAGGTGAGAGCTTATTTTCAGCATTATATTCAGTTCTTGGTGACACCTTCTTGGAATAACATTGAAAATCTGAAAGGCATTCAGAGGACAAAGAAAGATGTAGTTGTTGTTCAGTCGTTTTAGTCAGGCCTGACTCTTTGTGACGCCATTTGGGGTTTTCTTGGCAAAGATACAGGAGTGGTTTATCATTTCCTTCTCCATCTTATTTTGCAGATGAGAAAACTGAGGCAAACCAGATTAGGTGTCTTTTCCAGGGTCACACAGCTAGTAAGTGTCTGAGGCTAGATTTGAATTCAGGAAGATGGCGGCCTAATTCCCTGTGCTTCTTAGCTGCTCATGAGAGGTCTAGAGACAATACCACAAAGAATCAACTAAAAGAATAGAGGATAACCTGGTGGGGCAGGAAAAACATGGCGGGGGGGGGGCACTCAGGTTCAAATTAATCCTGGACCTGCTATTTTTCTCTTTTGTGACCTTTGGCAAGTGGTTTGTTCCCACAGGTAAAAATAGAGGCATTGGTGGGAGGTGGGGTAAAAGATCTGTGACTTGATGAACTCTGAGGTTCTGTGGACAGGGGATGTTTAGCCTTCAGAAGTGGGGATGTAAGTGGAGACATGGGAGCTGTCTCCAAGTATTTGAAGTGTTGCAATGCAAGAAAGGGATTACGGTTGTTCTGCTCAACCCCGTGGGCACTGAGAGCTATGAGCCTTGAGTGGAGGTGGTAGAAAAACAGATTTAAGTTTGCCATAAGGAAATTCTTGCCAACAATGAGGGCTATTCAGAAGTGGAGCAGACTGCCTCAGGAAATACCAGGTTCCCCCTTGCTAGAGGTCTTCCAGTAAAAATCCACCACTTGATGGGGATGTTCAGGTTCAGGCCTGCATGTCCTCAGAGGTTCCTTCTGACCCCGACATTTTGTAATTCTTCTGTGTTCCTTCCCTAAGCTATTTCCTTAGCTTTCTACTCTCTCCATGATCACTCCCATAAATTCCCTGTCCTAAAGAAAGCTTTCCCTCCGACTTAAAACATTTTCTCTTTCCTCACATTCAGAATAGCACCTCTGTCTGTACTCATCACACTTTAGTTTTCATTTTACTCATATTTATTGCCCTGTATGTCACTTGAAAGCCGAAACTGTATTGTTTTTATTTTTATATCCCTAGAATCAAGTGTAGTGCCTTGCCAATGGTAGTCATTTGACAAATGTGTGTGTGTGTGTGTGTGTGTGTGTGTGTGTGTTTAGTGGAATAGAATTGTATAACTTTTAAGATCGTTTTCATACCATTCATAATGAAATAAAATTGCATAATTTTAAGATCTTTTTCATACCTATGATTCCAGGATTCTTTTGAATCACAACAACAAATTATCCCATTGGGTTTCAGGTGGCATCTCACCTCATTGGACTCTAAGTCAAAAGGACAGGCTGTAGTGATGTCCCAGCATGCACACACACATACCCCACACATGGACACACACTTGGTCCTTTCATCCCTTCATCTCCTCTTCAAGTCAACTGGATGCCACTTTCCTAGTGCTTATGTTGTTCCATTTCTTAGTGGGCTACACTATTGAATGTGGCTTGGTTTTATAAGGTGGGCTAAATATCTGAGCAATCGAGTTAGAATCAGTGGACCTGGGTTTGAGTCCCAAATCTGCCTCTTACTACCTAGGTGACCTTGGATAAGTAATATAACCTCCTTATTTATAAAAGGAGGAACTAAGACTACTTGCCCTCTGAGGTCTGTTCTAGCTCTCAGTCTATGATCTTATGATTCACCTCCGAACAGAACGAGCAGGCAAGATATGACCCCCAAATATTTGAGACACTTTACACTTGTTTTCTTTGGCAATAGTTTATTTGTCTAATGTGCAAAGTGTGGTTCTCAATCCTTTAATGGTATACCTGGCACGACTCATTAGAGGGTAATGGCAGTTTTGCCACTGATTTTCCATTCAGTGAATTTGGGTAAATTGGCTCCATGTATCTTTAAAGTGAAATAGTCAATTCAGTTCAATAGGAGTACCTGTGTTTATTTATTTATTTTTTTTTGTTTAGGAGAACCATTTCAGAAAAGCACATATAATGAAGCAAGAAAGCTAGAAAGATCTCTGCAAGGGAGGCATTCAGTAAGGGCAGTGAGACTATTTTGGGGAGGAACAAGGGACATGTAGGCTTAGCAGTTACTGTCATGAATGAGCCTGCATTTCAGGAGCTTCAGGTAGTTGTCAATCTTGTGTGAGTCTCTACGGAGACAGTGTAGCAAATTATAAAATGCAAAGAGACGGGTGTCCTCATCAGCCATCTGTAGGGATGGAAGTCCTGACCAGGCAGAGTAGACCTCATTTTCTCTGTCACCTGGATGAACCTAAACCACCAAAAGGACCAGGAAGATTTATTAATTTTTGTTTGTTTCTCCTTATTTCTCCTAATCAACAAAATGTAGAGAAAAGATCTAAGTGTAGGAAATTTATTATATTATAATATTGGAGGCTGTGCACTACACTGGGAAAAAATCCACTGGATTTAAACCCCAACTCTATTATTTACTACTGGGTGATCTTGGGGATCTCTAGGCCTCAATTTTCTTAGCTATAAAACAAGATGTTTGGTTTACATGACTCCTAAGGCTCTATTTAAATCTATGACTTGACCATTATTGCTAACTGTTCTACTAATCTTTAGGCATCGGGAGCAAAATATCTTACTCAATGATTTCCTCTCTTTTTGTTTTTGTATATTTGACTTGCCTGGTCTTTGTATGCTTGGAAATGAAGTTTATTTGGGTAGGAGGAGAGAGGTGGAATATAGGTGAGGGCTCAAAAATATGTGTTGCTATTAAATATAGACTTTGGTATTTCCACGAGAGGTCAGAAAGAGCTCTTCACTCTTACTCTATTTGGGTGGCTCTCGCTTCTCTGGAATATGTATTGCTTGGTCCTTCTATTGCTCTTGGCCAGTTACCATAGCTTAACTTTTGTTTTGTTGGCTTTAAATCCTGTTTCTATCTATTCTTTGTATAATGCAATTCACATGTGAAGGTGATGATATGAGTATTCTATAAGTTATAAGGTGTTGAAGAAACTACGTGATATGATAATAAGAACACTGTCCCAGGAAACAGAGGACCAATGTTTAAGCAGAGTAAGTACCTCTGCTGTTTCCTTCATGTATGATCTAAAAGAAATTCACTGTCTTCTAACACGTATTTCTCAAGCTTCTACCACCCTCTGTTTTAGTTTTCTCATTTGTCAAATGAGGATAATTATGGGGAAGGCTACCTGGTGCAATTGTCTTAAGGATTAAAAAAGAGAATATATGTTGAATCACTTTGTAAACTGAAATGTCAACGATCTTGCAAGACCTTTGACACACTTGCACATAAGCCAACAGGGAAGGGCCAAAGTTGTTGGGAATATAGTTTTCGTTGTTCTTGTGACAATAAGATTGTGATTGACCAACTCTTCAGGGTTTACTGAGTTCAAGACTTATGGCTACTTGTAGCACAGCCTGGCACACAGGACTGTGTAGCACACAATCTATGGGTCTTTCCTCAGAATGATGTATTTAAATTATTGGGGGGAAAAACTAAATTTTATTGAGAAGTTAGTTTATATATGTAATATTTAAAATATATATAGTATACATAAAGTATTATATCACATATAAACATAAAATATATGAAATTGTGTATTATATAAATATATAAAATTACATATATAATTAAATGTAAAATTATATATTATGAGGTATAAATATATGCTATATACATAACATAAAGTATATATATATATACACATATATTTACATAATTTTTTCACATCCAAGTTCACAGACCCCTTGATATCTATCCACAGACCACTTCTGTGGGAGCCTGTGGACATCAGGTTAAGAACCCTTATGTTAGTGCCTCAACCTAAGCCTTGTAAAGGCTCTCCCTCTCCATTTCCTGGTGGACTTCTCTCTACATGCAGGCTTCCAAGCAGTGCAGTCGTTTCTTATAGAGGAGCTCTGGCCACTGTTGAATGACTACTCAAATGGCACAGTAAATTGAGAGTGAAGCTATTAGACCCCCATGGCCAGGCTCCTGGCTTTCTACAGCCTTCTACTTTTCTAAGGCGGAAGATAGGAGAAAAAAGTCGGTAGAAGCATTCTTCCTGGACAAGAGGAAGGACATTCTTGTTTTCCATACCTGTCTCCCCCTACACCATTCTGCCTTTTATTATCATTAATGGGAAAAGGAAAGAAATAGGGAAGAAATAAAGGTTCCTTCCTCTCACCTGACCCACTATCTTCTCCATGCCTTCTAGAAGTCGTTTGTTTTGCTCCTCAATCTCCATGGCTTTCAAGAGGATGGTGTCAGGGGCTTCCTGCATACTGCGCACTTCAGTGACCAGATGGTACAGGGGCTCATTCCAGGAGCGCAGGACCCCAAGCACTAAATTCAGGAGGTCTTCATGCTGTGCGGTGATGTCAAGAGGAGACCATTAAAACCAGTTCTATGGGAGGAGCATGATCTTTTTTCCATCTGATTTTTGGACCATAGATTAAGGGCTGAAAGAAACCTTCAAGGTTATTTAGTCCTAACCCTTCACTTTATGTTTGAGGGAGCTGAAGCCCAGAGATTTATTGTGAATACCAACTTTACTCACCTTTAAGACGCAGAATCCTAGGTTCTCATGCATTGAAGTTTAAATTCTAGTATAGGGCATCTTACTTTTTGACGATCTCTCTCTCTCTCTCTCTCTCTCTCTCTCTCTCTCTCTCTCTCTCTCTCCCTCTGTCCCTCCCTCCCTCCCTCTCTTTCTCTGTCTCTCCCCTTCTGCCAATCTGGTGGTCACATAAGCAGTAGAGAGCTGAACTAAGATTTTAAATCAGATCATCTATCTCCCAATATTGCTATATATCCACTGTAGCATGTAGCTGCCTTGAGAAATCCAAGAGTTTTATTATGTATGAAGATAATTTTAAAATTTGGGAAAATAGAAAAAAAGAGTTTTATGATGAAAAGGAAGTCATTCTGTGTAACAGAAAACTACCTCCCAAGATCAAATGAGATAATAATTGTAAAGCCCACAGTGCTTTACATGGCACATAGTCAGCATCACATAAATGTTATGGTAATAATAATAATATTATTATAATAATTCAATTAATGTATCATCAACTATAATATTAAAATTAAATTATATAAATTATGATATAGCATAAATCAATATGATCATAATTATTACACAACTGATTTTGAAAATTATAATATAATATTATTGTCATTATTATTTTTATTTAAAGTAGGAGATTCTGGAATAAAAAAACACATCTCTCTCACTTTGAGTTTCTATTTACAAAGACAAAGCAGAGAGTGGGGCTGTCCTTCTGTTTGTCTCTCCTCTGTGCTGTGATAGAATCATTGAGGGTCTGGTTGATTTGCCTGTGCTTTGGAGACTGAGTAAAACTTAACGTTCCTTAATAATTCAGGGCAAGTGTAAGGTTTAGATTGAAGAAGAGGAGGAGGAAAACCTTTTTGGTTAGGGGGGAAAAGATAAGCAATCAAAGCCATGTTTTCTTTTTTGAGAAGGGAGATGGAAAGAAGGAAGGAAACAACTGTGCTAAGAGCTTTACAAATATATTATTTCTTTTGATACTCAACCCTGGGAAGCAGGTGCTATCATCACCTCCATTTTACAGTTGATGAAACTTTGGTAGACAGTGGTTAAATGACTTGTCTAGGATCACACAGCTAGGGTTTGAAGTAGGATGTGAATTCAAGCCTTCCTAACTTTAGATCAATCCACTGCCCCACCTAGTTGCCTAGGAGATGTCTCTAGTCAGGTTGGAGAGTCTGAATTCAAGAACCCAAGGTCACTTCCATACCACAATGAGGCATCGGAATAAGACTTTAGTCAAGGTAGCTATAACACTTATATTATATTACTCAGTCATTTTCTGAAAAAATTCCCCCTCCATAAACATGTATTTTATAAATGGAAGGCCCCTGAAGACCTTTCCAACTTAATATCTATGATCCTACAGTTTGAAATACCACATACCATAGTGCATATGTATAAAGAACTATTTACAATTATGTGAGGCAACACAATGCAGTGAAGATGACCCTGGTTTTGGAATAATTAAATGTGAGTTCAAACCTTGACCCTACCTCTCTGTATGGACAAGTCACCCTTGGAGCGTTTATAAAACGAGTGAGTTGGGTGAGATGATTTCTGGGCTCCCTTCTGGCTTCGAATCTATAGTCCTCTGATGTGTCCCCCCCATCATCCTTGTTAATCAATTGGAAATAGGACTCACGTGGATCTGCTGAGCTTGCTCCTTGTCTTCAGGAGTAGAAAGAGAAGAAGTATGGCAGCTATTGATGGCCTTGGTTATGAATCCCCTGCCCTGAGCGTATCGTTCATCCTAGAAGTGTTGAACCATGGATATTCATATGGTAAATACTGAATCAGATTTTCATTTGGATATCACTGAATTCAGTGGTGCAATAAAATATGAGATGGTACTTGATAACATCAGACTTATAAAAAGCACTCAATCAGAAAGAGAACAGAACTCTCTTCCCTACTTCTATTACTAATGACTCTAGCTAAGCCTATCATTGTAATTAGAAAGCTCATTCTTTTTTTTAGAACTGTGACTCTAAGTGTTTTTGGATATGTAGTGTCCCATTGTTTTTTGACTTCCTGACATCCTTTCCTCCCTCCTCCTGGTCACCTAAAAAGTGAACTAAATAAAGTTTGTGTTTAATTTGATTAAATCCCTCCAGACAAATCATTAAGTTTGAATGATCAGGGGATATTCAGAGTCTCACAAAAGCAGGTGTGGGGATCCCTGAGATATAACTGATGAGACTAGAGGAGATAAGTGGTAGGAGGAAATCCATTTAACTGAGTAAACATTAACAGGTGGCTAGCATAACTTCAACCTTATTCTTTCTAGTGGTCCTGTTCTTCACATTAGCCATGGATGTTTCCCATTGACTACTTTTGACTTGTGAGGTTTTTGTTGGTATTTTAAAGTTCAGTTATTCCAGAGTTCACATGAGGAGTCATTCTGGGATGGAACAGATACTTACAAATTCATTGAACATTTCTGAGGAAAGAGAGTGGATGTAGTGAGAGAGCATGACTGCCCGGTCAAAAAGGTCGCTGAGGGACACCTGGCAGTTGACAGCCCCACTGGGACAGATGGGCAAAGATTCCACACTCCTTGACAGGAGGAGGCTTGACATTAGCAGCAGTAGCAGTAATGACCCTGCATAGATGAAAATGGACACGTTTAGAATGATCTATCCAGAAGACATTATTGAAAGTAATAGAGTCATATGGAGTGTTATCTCTTACCAATGTGCTCTGCTTTATGATTTGGCACTGTAATAGCTGGGGGGAAAGCCAACACCTTCCACTGTGTAAATTTAGATCTATAATTATATTTGCACATATATACAGTTTGAGAAGTAGGTCACTCCCTGCATTTTTGTATTGCTCCCAAGAGTGCTTCTATTCTTTGCAAACATTTGGAGCTTAAATTAATTTTGAGGCAGGGTGTTCAGGTCATTCTCTTAAGATAGTTTAATGTCCTGGGAATTCCTGCAGAAAATTTCCAGCAGCTGTGCTATGTAGCTATTTGCAAATTTAACCCTCTATTGTCCAATTCTTGCAATAGTTAGGTTTTGTGAAATGATAAGGGATTGGGACAACCAACCTGTTTATTTTATCTATCATAAAAACCAAGGGGGAATAATCACATTTATTTATTTATTTTTGCTAGTATCAGTTACAACCCACTGGGGTCTAGTCCCCATGCCTAATATAGAAATGGCCCTAAACTTTGGTTACAAGAGATTAGAACTGGGTTGCATAGAATGCATGAGAGATCCTGTGGGTCAGGGATTATTAGAAAGGTCACTGATATTACTTGTAGAAGGCAAAATTTTAACTTATATATATGACAGAAATTCTGAAAAACTGAATTTCTCCATTCTTTTTGTTCAATTGAAATATTCTGCTTCCTAAATAACGATCAAATAGGGCATTGTCCTTCAGGGGGAGATGCAAGGAAAAAAGAGTGTCAAAAAACACTTAAGGACACTTGGGACACGAGTAATGGGAGTACATGTTAACAGGGATTGTTGCATCTCTTTTAAAAGAAAATGGACATAGATGAACTGTCAAAACAATATTGCTTCATAATTTTAGTAAAATTTATCCATAAGGACATCTGATAAACCAATGATTTTATTTGTTTCTATGAGATATAATATAGATGGTGGAAATATCCCAGAGAAAGTTAGATAAATATTAAAGGTTTATATTCAGAAAATCCTACAATATGCATATTCCATTAAGAAGAAACCCTCTAAGTTATAAAATTGATTCATTTTAGTTCAGGGTGGATGACCACATAAGACTTTTTGTTTTCAAAAACTTGAAACTTCTAAGATGATAATTAAGCATCTACATACATTATATATGAGGAAAAAACAAGTTCTCAGCAATATAGCCCATATAATATAAATTACATAAACACTGGAAATTTCAAACCCAAGAAATGTACAATTAGGTCATTATTTCTAACTTCTATACTTTCACTCATGCATTAATCTATTAATTTTTAGCTGACATTTATTTGTTTTGAGGATGGCAGCCTAGACCTTTGATTTCACTGGGATAAGAAACTCCTGGCATAGGAAATGCCCTCTATGGATACAGATTGGCAACTCATTTATAACATAGCCTTATTGCCTGGGGCAGGGTGAGATTAAATGATCATGCAACTAATAAGTGTCAAAGGGAGGATTTGAACCCGCATCTTACTGAAGGCCATGTCTTACTGACTAGAAGGCCTTTATCCCCTGACTTTGTCAAGGTGCCACTTATTTAGTTGGTTTTTTTCTTTACTGTGATTTTATTGGTATAATGAATACCTGATAAAGAAAATCCCTCTACCAAAGAATAGCTGTCATAATGCAAGTAAAAATGAATCAGGCCAATTTTACCAATTTTTCTTTTCTTGCAAATTATCCAGGAAACCAGAAAGGACTTCAGTAGCTACTTACTGTTCAAGGTGACAAATGATTTAAGTGAAATTGAAACAGTTGTGTAAAAGAAGCTCATGCTCTATTGTTCAACTCTTGGTTATGTCTACATGAGTATAGAAGAAGTGAGTGTAATAGAAAATTTCAGTCTCTCTAATTTTCTGTGGCCAGTACTATAATGTCACAGATGCTGAGGATCTAAAAGTTCAGTTCTTACCACTCATGAGCCATGGAATAGAGGACCATAACTTCATAAATCTAGATTGGTGAGTGCCTTTATAAGTTGTCTAGTTTGACCCCCTCATTTTATAGATGAGAGAACTAGGGCTCAGAGAGGTTAAGAGCTATCCGAGGGCATATGAAGAGGTAGAACCATGATTTGAACTCACATTCATTGACTCCAAATATCTTTCTACAATACTGTGGTTCAAACCAAAGCAGTTTCTTAGTAAGGTTCTATTTCGAATAATTATATAGACTCATACTATGACTGCTTAGTGAAGAGAGATTGGGCAACATGTATCTAGGCTATAGTCTTGAGGACCCTCATAAACACTATATTTCCCAAAACATAAAAGAGATGGAGAGGTTAAGGAATGCCAAAGAAGTGAATAATTGAGATATTTTTGAGGAGTTGTACCTACCTTTCAGTGATGACCTTTTGGTGCACATAGTGGTGATTGTAGCTTGTGCTATGTTTCACCAGAAGGAGTTGGTGGTCCTATAGTCTCCTGTTCCACAGAGAGCGACTTTATAAGGGCTCAGAAACTGACCCTGAATATGTTAATCAAGTTATTCCCAACCCTTACCTGGTAATCCACTCCCGTCATTGAGATTATACACATAATTATAAACATCAAATGGTATTTTATTTTCTATTCATATTCAGGAAGACATATTGGTCAGAAATTGACATTCTCAGAAGGATTTTGATTAATTAATTTCAGTGTGGTGTCTTGGACTAGGAGCATAGGTGGGAAATGAGAAGAATCAAGAGAACTGTGAAATCTGGTGGTTAGGATGGGGCAGAATAAGTATGATAGAGGTCATTTAGGTAACTACCTACCTTCATTTCCTTTAACATTTCCTGGATGTGGTGTCCTTTCTCATTCCCTCTTAGATGACTTTGCCATAGTCTTAGATACTACTGAAGGGCTTTCTCCTTCCTGCCAAAATTAAGTCCAAGCAAGTGAATCTGTACATGTAGATTCCAAAATTCAAACACCTTTGGGTGGAAGTTGGGAAAACTAAATGTTTTCCATGTTCCATGAGTGAGAAAATAAAGTCAAATCAATACATTCCAAAAAAAGTGATAGAAAACTCCTGAAAATAAATAGGGCATGTAAGTAGACCAGGCAGAAAATGAGAAGTCAAAGGAGAAAAAGCTAGTCAAGAGTGAGAGGAGACTGAAAATAATCCTGGGAAGATCATGTAGGATTGAATAGAAAGGGAAAGGCAGCAGAACAGCAATGAACATGTCAATTGATGAAAAAGGAAAGAAAACATGGCATCTAAACAATGGTCATATAATTTGAATGTGAGTTGTATTCACACCTTCATAGAATTGTAGCATTGGAAGGCCAACTATTCCAGCCCATACCTATGCGTATAAGAGAATTCTCTGAAATATAGCTAAAAAGTGTTTATCCCATTCACTTGAAGGCCTTCTGGAAGAGAGAATGCACTACTTCCTAGTGCTACCCATTGCACTTCTGAATCTCTCCAATTTGGGGATTCTTAACCCTTTTTTATGTCATGATCCCCTTGGAAGTTTGGTGAGACCTAGGAACCCCTTCTCAAAATGTTTTTAAATGCCTAAAATAAATTACATGTAATTACAAAGAAAAGCAATTATGTTGAAAAATGGTAATCAAAGCTATATTAAAGTTCACAGAACTTGTGCTCTAATATTAGGAAGTTTTTTATACATCTACCCTGAATTTCCTCTTCACAGCAAACAGAATAAATGTAATGCTGCCTCTAGATGATGGCCTTTTGAAATACTTGAAAGCAGCTATTACATTCACCCTAAATTTCTTTCATCTCCAAGTGAATCCCCAGTTATATCAAGTGATCCTCAAATGACTTAGTTTTGAGGCTCTTAACTATCCTCATTCCCCTCCTATGGATGCACTCAAGCTGTTCAATATCCTTTCTAAAATTTAGCACCCAGAACTGAGAAAAATATTGTATATGTGGCCTGATACAAGTAGAATTTTCTACCTCTCTATGTCTCTCACTTTAGTCGAATGAGTTATTTTGTTTGCTGTATTATTACACTGATCTGTCACAAATATGGAAAAAGGGAAAGCTACTATGAGTAGAAGAGAGAATAAGAGAGGGCAGAGGAAAGAAAAAAAACCTGTTCAAATATTACTTTGATAAGTTTTATTTCCCAAGTATTTTTTAGTGCCTACTATATTTAGCAAGCAGTTGGGTGGTGTAGTAGATAGAGTGTGGGTCTGAAGTCAGTAAGACTCATCTTCCTGAATTCTAATCTGGCCTCAGACACTTACTAGCTGTGTGACCCTGGCCAAGTCACTTTAAACCTGTTTGCCTCCGTTTCCTCATCTGTAAAATGAGCTGGAGAAAGAAATGGCAAACTCAGTGTCTTGGCCAGGAAAAATCCAAATGGGATCCTGAAGAGTCAAATGAGTCTGAAAATGCCTGAGCAACAAAACAGTAGTCCAAGCTGGAGTTGATAAAGATTTGAACTAGTGTATTTGTTGTTTGAGTAGGAAGGAGAGAGATTTGAGGAATGTTGTAGAGGTAGAAATGGCAAGTCATTTTACTTCTGATATCATCCATTTCCTCATCTGTAAAATAAGGGTGTTTGAGTAGGCTATATCTATGTTCTAATGCTTATTATTTTAAATATTACTCTCAGTTAATTTCCTCACAATGTCAAATGAGAGGCGATGTTTGATTAAGGGGAAGAGAGATTTAAAAATAAGGACAGAACAAATTAAGGCAGAAATTGGATGATGTGTGGAGAAAGTTAAGAATATCATTGTGTTTTGAATAAAATAAGCCTTTTGCATCAGCTAGCTATTGCAATATCCTGTCAACAGGAAACATGGCATGATGAAGCAACAAGGAAGCAGGCTAATAAATTTATACAGAGGATACGTGGTTCTTTGGAGCTAGATAAATCAATTGACCACCATTGAATAAATACAACTTGGCTTTTTCTAGGTAATTTCTACTGTAGATTTCTATAGAAATCACAGTATCTATCCTTTAAAAAATACATTCCCAGTTCTTGGGGAGATTTCTTCATTCTTAAGTTCTTAGGAAAGAGGGGGTTTAGGGAGGTGTATATTCGTTTTTCAAATAGCACAACTCTCCTAATGGCATAGTTCCAGGCAAAAGCAGATAACTAGGATCCACTTATTTCTTCTTGACCCAGCATTTGGATGTGCACAGCCTATAAATCACTCCCCCTGATAGCAGGCTAGCCAACAATCTAGATGCATCTAAGCTTCATTCTGTTCATTCTGAAGCAATTAAAAAGCAAGCTTCTCTGTGAAGTTGGCCTTCGTTACAATTATGATCACCAGGTCCACACCAGAGCAATTAGTCAGATAGTTGCTATAGGGTGACTGTAGCTTAGGAACTATAGTGATAGTAAGCATGTTAGAAATAGATAGATTGATTGCCAAGTAGATAATAACCTTATTCTTTATTTTTAATTACCTCATTCCTCATAGCCCGTTGCAAAGGCTTATGGACATAGAGACATTGAAGGACATAGCAGATCCTTTGTGTCCATCACGTGGGTTTACAGTAGGTTATCTGAAATGAAGTAGGTCATTAAATACTTAGCTCTTATTCATTACAATCATTTTATTTAGGAGACTGTTAATGGATAAATGGAATGGAGAAACAGATGAGAAATTAAGGATTTAATATTTTATTCATGTAAGGGCCATCGGGTTGGTGGAGAGGGGGAGAGGTGGGCTCTACCACAGGGTAGGAATGACCCATTCACATTTGCCCTCTAGAATAGGAAGAGGAAGGATACAGAACTTGGATATATCATGTCAAAGATGCCTAAGAAGGAATATTTTACACAGAGAGCTTTGACTGCTAAGTTCAATGCCATAGCTTTGAGTGCCATAAATATAGTCAGTGTTCCATTTCTTCAGTCACGCTGACTCTAGCTGCCCCCTGGACTACTGCAATAGCCTGCTAATTGATCTCCTTTTTCAGGTCTACCCACTCTAATCCATTTTCCACATGGCCACCAAACCAATTTTTCTAATGCAAAAGTTTGATTATGTCACTCCCCTGCTCAATAAATAGTTCATTGGTTCCACGGCCTCTAGCATTAAACACAGGTTTCTGTTTGGCATCTAAAGTTCTTCACAACTCTGCACCAACTTATCTTCCTATCTTTCTACCTACACTACACATCATTCCTTGTCACACGTTCTATAGTCCACCCATATTGAACTGCATCTCTGGTCGCCCTAACTTTGCACAAGTGGTCCTCTGTGACTGGAATGTATTCCCTCCCCACCTCTTCCTTTTAGAACCCATAATTTCCATCAAAACAGTTTCAAACTCCATCTTCTGTGTAAAGTCTTTCCTGATTCTCAACTCCACCTGATGGTTTCCCTGATTTCCTTTCCAACAAAAAAATCCCATCTTTTATAGACTCTTAATTCCCAACCTCTTTTAATTCTAGTGCTTTCCCTCTATTAATTATTTCCCATTTATTCTGTATATAACTTGTTTGTATATATTTGTTTATATGTTAATTCCCCCGTTAGATTGTGAGTTCCTTGAGGGCAGGAAGCTTTTGTTTTTTGCCTTTTTTTGTATCCCTAGCTCTTAGTACAAGAGTCTAACATATTAGTAGGTGTTTAAAAATGTTTATTGATTGATCCATCTGGTATGGTAGGCCAAACACTGTTCTGGAAATAAGAAAAAATTGAGTTTATCTCCTACTTCAGATACTTTCCATGTGATCTTAGACAGTATGACTTTCTGGGTCTTAGTTTTCTTATCTGTGAAATAGGGATGATAGGCTCATAGACTTGGACATATACTCATATATACTTATATACATATACTTAGACAGTATGACTCTTTGGTTCATAGTTGTGAGAATCAAATGAATTAATTAATGTATGTAAGGTGCTTTGTGGAACTTAAAGCACAGGATAAAAATAAGTTGCTACTATTTTCTGGATATGGCTGTCACTCAGGGTATCTAATTGTCATTCCTCACTATTGTTACATGATTAGGGCATTCCTTTTCATAGATAGGTTGGGATTAGTGTGAACAATGAATTCCATGATGTGGTGGAACGTATTCAAATTCACACTATTCAAAGTTATAGTTATATAAAATATAGTAATTGTTTCTAGCCCAATTTCGAATATGAAGTTAAATTCAAATAATGCAAACACTTCACAGAATTCATTATTCATACTAATCAGGACCTAGTTATAATACATATATCCTATTATATCCCTTATGGTACCTCTTTTCCAGAGGTTACTATTGAAAATATACTGCTGGTACTTTATAAACCTTAAATAATTGTAAGGACTGTGAGTGAGATATGAGTTCAAATTCTGAGTCAGACACTCACTGTATAACTCTGGGACAGTCACTTAACCTCTCTATGTATCAGTTTCTTCATCTATAAAATGGGAATAGTAACAACACTTATATTGTATGGTTGTTGTGAGTGTCAAATGAGACAATATATGTCATTTGCAAACCTTCAAGTGGTATATAAATGGTAGCTTTATATACACATATAATATATACATACACATCTTTATGTGTATGTATGTGTAGACTTTAGAATAGAAATTTCTTAAGAATATGTCACTTCATTTTTTGACTTTATATCTTTAACACCTTGTAGAGTCCTGGCATAAAAAAAAATAGGAGATTAGTGAATGCTCATTGATTTATTGATCTAACTGTTCATAATATTGAAAATAAAATAATAACCACAATGATAATAATCAAAGATGATTAGTAAAAGTCTTCACACTTTGTTTTTTAAATGCACTTTATTCTGCACTTAAGAAATGAAATAAACATTTCTATAACATAGTAGAATAGAAAGAAACATTATTGTAAATGAAACTACAAATCTATGATGTGCAACTTGCTATTTCTTTTAAATAGATAATAAAGTTATCATGCATCTTTCTTTTTTTTCCCTTTTTCTCTCCCCCCTCCCCAGAGATGGCTGCCATTAGACACAAATGTGTTTATACATGTAAAATCATTCTATACATACTTCTGTTTATCAGCTGTGTCTCTGGTTGCAGAGTGCATCTTCCTTCATAGGTCCTTTTTAGATAATTTGAATATTTATAGTAGTCAAAAGGATTTAGTTGCTCAAAGTTGTTCTTAAAACAACATTGCTGTCCCTGTATACAACACGGTTGGTTCTGCTCATTTCTCTCTTCATTATTTACACATCTATTCATGTTTTTCTAAGATCATCAATCTAATGATTTCTTATAGCACAGTATTATTCCATCATAATCACATACAACAACTTATTCATTCTCCAGTTGACAGACATTGTATAATAGCACAGTGCTTGGCAAAAAGTAAAAGGAATGACTTCGATTCTCCATGTGGAAGACAACACAAACAAGTTACTTATGCATGTGTGGAGAGTCATAAGTGAAGCCCAAAGAGGAGTAAAGGATGGTTGACTTGGCTCTTTTCTCAAAATGGAGGTTCTTGGAGGAACTCACCTAAAGGAGGACCTATGGGGACCACAGAGGCAGAAGGACTTTCTAACATGAGAAGGGAGCTAGCTGGACGTAGCGGCAAAATTTAGAGAGTCCAAAGTCGGTCAAGGAGGTAAATGAAGAAATAAATGGCTTACCCCTGCCCCACCTCCAGTACACATGTGCCTCTTCTTTTCACTTATCTAAAATAATTCGGTTATGTCTGCTTATCCTTTTCTTTTATTCATTCACTTTCTGAATGTTGATCCTTCTTTAAGTGTATATGATTCAGGGGTAAGGAACCTGTGGCCTCAAGGCCACAGGTGGCCCTCCAGGTCCTCAAGTGCAACCCTTTAACTGAATCCATACTGCACAGCACAAATTCCCTTAGTAAAAGGATTTGTTCTGTAAAACTTGAACTCAGTCAAAAGGCCACATCCAAGGACCTAGAAGGCCGCACGTGGCCTTGAGACCACAAGTTCCTCACCCCTATTTGGTGTTCAGGGATTAGGCAAAACAAGAGGTTCTCTTTTCTTTCATAAAACATGAGCATTTTTACAGTAAAATTGAGAGAGTATCGCCATGGAAGCAATGGAATTTCTTAGATGGAATCTTTATATCTTGGTAAAAGTAATTTAAAATGCAAATCTAAAGGATTTTCTCACACTTGGATACCACAGAGAGACAAACCTAGGTAGGAATATTTGAGGAAGCTTTATTTTCAATAATTTTTAAAGTATTTGCTGGACAACTTAATAACAGAATCACAAAAGCTTTCTGGTTTCTCCAGCCTCTACTACTCTTGCCTTCTTGGCTGAACTTTTATTATAGCCTTTTAACTTGTTTGTCCACTTCCCGGTTATCATTCTCCCTCTAATACACTCTTCATAGTACCTAGATTTAGAGATGTCACATTGAGACTCTAAAACTTTCAGTGGATTCCCATTTCCTAAAATGTAATCACTGTTCAAGACCATCTACTACTTGGTTAGGCTACTGTAGAAGTTTGATTTTCTACTTATTCTTTTCTTGTTTTCTTACATTCCAGCCAAATTCAACTCCTCTCTATCCTCTGTTCTTTCCATGACCTTTCCCATCACTATACTTTTCTGATACCATCCCAATATTCCAGGAATGAATTCTTCCCATCATCTCCAACTCCATTTCTTAAAATACCTTAATTTCTTCAAGACCCAACTCAGGTCTTACAGTGTTCTACTTTGAGTATAATCCCTGGCATAGGCTCTTTGATTGTCATTGGTACCAGTCTTGCTAGGTTTAGACAGGTTCATTGCAGAGAGTGATACATTTTCAGCCACAGAAACTCATGAATGTAGTCTACTAAGGTGTTACAATTTGTGTTGATATGAGAAAAAAGCAGCCACATAAAACAAACAAACAAACATGCATCCATTGAAGTATTAATGAACTATAAAATAATGTTCTTCAATATAACTATGTATAGATATATTTTCCTTCAATATAACTATATATAAAAATGCCCATTTACTCCCATTCAGGCCAACTTATTTATCCCAGTTCTTTTCTATTCCCTAATTCTATTCCCTGAAATATTTCTGATGTTTCCAATTAATTGAGAATCTTGGACTTTTTTAAGGTGGAAGAGTAAGTGGAGATCATTTAACTCAAAACTCTCACTTTGCACAGAAAGACTATTAAATGATAGATCAAAAGTCGTATGGTAGGAGATTAGCAGACTGGGGATAGAGCCCAGATGAACTGAATAACCTGAAACACTTTTTTCTGCTAATTTTTAAATTCTATCATACTCCCCTCATGTACTAATGCTGTACTTAAGGTAGATGCTGTTGGTTTTTTAAAAATCTAGATGGTGCTGTATTTCTTTGAAAATAAACAAATGTTACCTTAAAAGGTCATAAAAATATTCTATATAAAACCACCCAGACCTTAGTATAAATCTAGGCTTTCCCTTTTTGGGGAGATGAATTGACATCATAAGAGAAAATTTGAGGACTATTTTAAACCACATTAAAAATAAGAAATTTGTTAGGAAAAAATTTCTGATGACTGAAACAGGTAAAGAAGAAAAATCCATTAACAACTTAACTTTAAAAATATCATACTTTGATTTATCTGCCATTTTGACCTCCAAGACCTCTTTCACTAATATGAGTATTGCACCTGTCATAAAATCTGCATTTAACTTTTTCACTTGTCACTTTTACATCATTAGTAGAATGAAACCCAATGAATTCATGTAGATAAAAAGGTTATCTGTCGGTACTTTGAGACAAGAAATACAGTTATGTTATTCTTGGTGATGGGGCATTTGAAAGTTCTTTCAGTTTCATACCCATTGTGTTATTATCCATTATAATGCTATCTTTGGAAAATAGTCATGAAATGACTATTTTAGCAAAGGGGTGATGAGATGGACTCATGAGGAAAGGTTAGAGAGGTGCAAATAGCAATAGACAATGCAATTAAGAATTACATCTATAGACCAAAGGACGGTTTTTGCATGTGTGGAAAAGATATCTTTTTCTCAGCCATATCTTCATAAAGGTAGGTCCCCTTTGAATATAAAGAAAACCAACATCTATATGTCTATATAGTGCAATTATTAAATTATAAAAATGTTTTTATGTGTGATAATTTGGCTTACAAAAATAAATCTATTTTCATAATCATATGACATATGTAGAATATATATGTATATATGTGTGTGCTTGTGTGTATATATATATATATATACATATATATATATACATGCACACATTTTAAATATATCTAAATACTTTTATATTCTATGTGAAACCACCCAAAAACTTTGTAGGGCTCCACACTTAATGTCTCAGTACCCCAGGTACATTCCTCTAAGAACATAAGGCTAGTAAGAGCGCTTGCCCTGGAGTCGGAATGACCCGGGATGGGTTCCAGCCTCAGTACTTAGCACCCACACATAAATAAGTAGCTGTGTAACCTTGAGCAAGTTACTTAATCCCAATTGCTTTAAAAAAAAAGAACATAAGGCTAATGTGATCATAGGTTTGTAACTGGAAAGGTCATCTTGTCCAGCTCCATCATATTACAGATGTGTATGCTAATAAAATGCATTCCACATAACCTGAAATACCAGTTTTTTTTTTGGTTTAAGATTTTTTAAAATTTAATTAGCACATTCCATTACATCATTTGCTACTGTAGACATGTGTGTGTTTGTGTGTGTGTGTATATGTGTGTGTGTGTGAGAGAGAGAGACAGAGACAGAGAGACAGAGAGAGACAGAGAGAGAGTTTGTTTTTAATAGAATTTAAGCTCTTAGAGGGCTTTACTAAGTGCTTAGCACATAGCCAGTACTTGATAAATATAGTTTTTGGTTGTTGTTTAAATTCATTCATTCATTCATTCATTAATTCATTCAGGATTAATGTTAGAGGGACTGTGGGAATATAAGCACACTGATGTTCCACAGGTTGAGCTGTTAAGTGGTCCTACACCAAAAGCTTCAAAGGAAAATATGAGCTGGTTACAGGCCATAGAGGACCTTAAGAAGTGGATAAGAGAAGTGGGGGAAAAATTGTGAAGAGAAATGAGAACGATGCAAGAAAATCATGAAACGGAGTTAGCCTGACTGAGGAAAATAACACCTTAAAAAATAGACTAACTCAAATGGCAAAAGAGGCTCAAAAAGTCAATAAGGAGAAGAATGCCTTAAAAAGCCAAATTTGCCAGATGGAAAAAAGAATCTCAAAAGCTCACTGAGGAAAATCATTCTTCAGAATTAGATTGGAGCAAATGGAAGCTAGTGACTTTATGAGAAATCAAGATGCTGTTAAACAGATCCAAACAAATGAAAAAATAGAAGGCAATATGAAATTTCTCATGGGAAAAACCACTGACCTGGAAAATAGATCCGGGAGAGATAATTTAAAAATTATTGGACGACCTGAAAGCCACAATCAAAGAAAGAACCTAGAAATCATCATCCAAGAAATGATGTTTTAGAACCAGAGGGCAAAATAGAGGTTGAAATACTCCACAGATCATCTCCTGAAAAAGATGCAGAAAAGAAAACTCCTAGGAATATTATAGCCAGGTTCTGAAATTCCCAGATAAAGGAGAGAATATTACAAGCAGCCAGGAAGAAACAATTTGAATATTGTGGAAACACAATCAGGATAACACAGGATCTGGCAGCTTCTACACTGAGGGATCCAAGGGCCTGGAATATGATATTCTGGAGGTCAAAGGATATGGGATTAAAACCAAGAATCACCTACCCAGCAAAACTGAGTATCATGTTTCAGGGGAAAATATGGTCATTCAGTGGAATAAAGGATTTTCAAGCATTCTTGATGAGAAAACCAGAGTTGAATAGAAAATTTGATATTCAGATAGAAGAAGTAAGAGAAGTATGAGAATGTAAACAGGGAAAATAAATCATAAGGAACTTATCAAAGTTGAACTATTTATATTGCTACATGGAAAAATGATAATCATAATTAATGAAACTTTTCTCAGTATGAAAGGGAATAGAAATATATTCAGTTGAAGGGAATAGAGACATACCTATCTATCTATCTATATATATATAGTTATATCAGAGGGTATATGGGCGTATGAATACATATGTGAGCATGTGTGTGTATGTATATATATATATATATATATATATATATATGTTTACAGGTATAAATAGAGGGCAAAGGACCAATTTAATAGGAAGGGACAATACTTAAAAGGTGAAATTAAGAGGTGTGAGGGGAATATAATGAGAGGAGATGGGGAGAGACAGAATAGGGTAAACTATCTCATATAGAAGAGGCAAGGGAAAGTGGTTACAATGGAGGGGAAGAACAGGAAGGAAAAAGGGAATGGGTCAACCTTATTCTCATTGAATTTGGCTCACGGAAGGAATGACATACACAGTAAATAGGGTATCTCACCCTGGGGGGGATGATGGAAGGGAGGGCAGGCTGGTGGGGAGGGATGTTTGAAGTGTCCACTTTTGAAAAAGGACAGGATCAAAGTAGAGAATAGAACAAATAGGAGGTGGGATAGGAGGGAGGGAAATATAGTTAGTCTTTTAAAATATATCTACTATGGTAATGTTTTGCATTAACTATATATGTACAACCTATACTGAATTGCTTATCTTCCCAGTAAGGGTGGGTGACAAGGGAGGAAGGGAATGAATCTGGAATTCAAAGTTTTCAAACCAAATGTTAAAATACATACATACATACACACACACACATATATATGTATATATAACATATATACATATATATACTATATGTATAATATATATACATATATAATACATGTATAATATATACATATATAATATATGTATAATATATATACACATATATTATATATATAATATATACATATGTGTATATATATATATATATATATACTATTATTAATACTATTTTACATGTAATTGGGATATGATATATAGGCACTGGGGCATAGAGATCCACCATGCCCTAGTGGAAAAGTTGAAGGGGGTATGGGAGAAAATATGGGAGAGAACAGATTGGAGGAGGGGATATCCTGTGGGACCACTATTTTGGGGTGGTGGGTAGGGGAAAAAATGGTGAGAAAATCTGTAACTCAAAATCTGGTGGAAATGAATGATGTAAACCAGAAGTTAATAAAGCTTTTGGAAAAAAAAAAAGAAATTTCCTGGAGCACTGAGAAGTTAAGTGACTTGCCCAAGTCAACCAGCCAGTTTGTTTCAGAAGCAGGACTGGAGCTCATGTGTTCTAGGATTCAAGGTCAGCTCTGTGTCCATGTAGTAACTTTGAAGTGAGACAGAATTAGCAAACACAAGAGAATAAAATTTGCAATGACTACAATGTGAATGCAAAGATTACTATAAAAAAGTTGATGTTTCAGTAATAAGGAAAAAAAAAAACAAAAACCTGAACAAACCCAGAGCCATGAAGGTCCTGGTGAAGAGATAATGAAACCTACCCTCCCTCAACATAGAAAGGCTACTGCCAGGATATTGTATAAATTGTCAGACATGGTCTCTACATCAGATGTTTTTGCTTAATTGCTTTTCTTTTTCATAAAGGAGGGTTCAATCTGGAGGGGCTGATGAGTGAGAAATCACTGTGATGTTAAGAGGAAAGGCAATAAAACATTTTTGAAAGAATTATATTGGTTTGGTCTACTGCCAATGTAGCAGGAGCAGAGAATACATTTCAGCCTATCTTCGATGTTCCAAAATTTATATAAAGCACATGTCTTTCCCTATATGATTAAAAAAAAAAAAAAAATCTACTCTCTGAAGAAACTTTGTCATTAAATTACTTAAAACAAGACCAACTTCCTATGCCAGTGGAGTCTGATTTACCTAGACAAGAAGGTCAAGAAAACAAGGCAGGATATGGGAGATTGAAAACTCCATATTTAACATTGCAGTAGCTAGTCTTCTAGAATCAATGATGAAAAAGTACAGTAGAAATGATCTCCTCTCACCCTAGGCCCAGCCCCATTGATAACCAAGGCTGCAAAGGTCAATTAAATTAAAAAGGTACACCTGCAAGTACATTTATGTGTTTAAAAATTCATTAAAAATGGAAGGTACTTTCCTGTTTGGCCACTTCTATAATGAATATATTTGCATTTAATCATTGCAGCCCACCTTTAGAGCTTCTCTGTTCATTTTCTCTGCCTTTACCCTGAGCAGGCAGATTTCCAAGGTTAAGGCTGAAATCTTTACAGAAATGTCATGGCTTTGTCCTTGTCAAAAATGCTGAATCTTATATATGTCTTTCCTTGTGGTCTGCTTGCCTATTATTGCCTGCATATGGAGTGCCATAAAATTCACACCATGTTTCTTTGGATGATTATGAAAAATTTTATTACCCTTCCTTCCTCTTCCAAAGACCCATTTTTATCACTGTCTCTTTAAGTGGAAGACCACACTCAGCACACTATTCTATATTATAGATGCAGAAGCTAATCTTAGAGAGATGTAGTGCTTTTCCTGGGTTTATACAGCTAGTGAGGACTGAACCTGAAATTCCAATCCATTGCTCTCCTGGCCCCAAGTCAATTGCTCTTTTCAGCAAATTTAAACACAGACTAATCTTAAGAAAATTTATTCTAATCTTATCGTTTTAGGGAAGGAGAGGGTTTTGTCAGGGTTAATATCAAGATTTTTAGTGACAGCTTACATGTATTCTCCTGGAGGTTTGTCAACCAAGACTGAGGACCTGTGTGGGCTTTTGAAGAGAATGCTAACTTGAGAATGAAAGCTTTAAATTCTATTCTTTTTGCCATTTTTGTTTTCTTGAAGATGGCTCTAGATGAGTAGATGGAACTGTTGCATGTCAGATTTGATGGATGTCTTTTGATGGACAGCATTACTCATGACTTGTGAAGATGACTGCTTCTTTCATGGTCCTTGCTCCTCCTGCAGCCTTGGGCCTGCATTATGTCTCATGTATCAAGTTCAGTTCACTAAGCTTGTACAGCCTCTACTCTAACTCAGGTCAAGTCAATAAGTAAATGTGCATTTGTTAAGTGTTTGAATTTTTGTTTGAACATTTGAATTTTTTTTTTTATGTCTTAATGTTTGAATTTTAAGGCCCTTCATGGCCCTTTCTTCCTTTGTAATTCTCTTATATCTTGCTCCCCTAACCCCACCTCAATCTTTCCACTTGTAATGGAAATGCAAATTTAAAGATCTTCCCTGCCCCCAGGCCCTTTGATAGGCTTAAGAGACTCTGAGAACCTTTCTTGATTTGAAAATATACTCTGCCCCTTAATAGGCTGAATGTGGTCACATGGAGCCTGTGGCAGGAGGCTTGGTTTTCAGGAATGCCCACACCTTGATGCTGTGTGATTGGGCAGTGGGTCAAGAGGGTGGTTACATTCTTTGACCCATATAATCCCTGATGTGAGGCTTTGCTTTGGGAGCTCACTTTGAGAAGTGTTGTGTGATTTGACCAGATGAGACTCTGGGCAGCTGTTGAGAGCCCCCTGGCTTTGAAAACCCAGATGTTGATGCTTCCCTCTCTGGTAACTGTGATTTGGTATGGATGTAATGGTTGGACACTTTGGAAGCTTGTCTGCTTGATCTGTTTCTCTGTTTTGTAACTTCTGTCTGTATACTCTGAAGTTCGGGGTGCTGACCTTTTTCCCCTGAACTAGGTAAACGATATATGTTTGGTTGATTAAAGTAACCTTGTTAACCCATTTTGAGTTGCTTTCCTTTAGAAAAGCAGATCTAAGAATATGTGTTGGCAGCCACTCTGGGCACACTGGGGTGCTTGCTGCTATACCACTTTATACTCTGTGCTTTATATTCCAGTGACACTCATGCTGTTCTTTGAACATGATTCTAGATTTCCTGACTCTGGGCATTTTCACTGACTGTCCTTCATGACTAGAACTATCTCCATTTTCATTTCTGCTTTTGGCTTCTCTGACTTCCTACAAGCATTAGCTAGAAGGCCACCTTTTGCAATAAGTCTTTCCAGATCTCTCTTAATGATAATACTTTCTCTCTGAGATTATCTCTAATTTATTCTGAATATGTCTTATTTGTACATATTTCTTTTCATCCTTTCTTTCCCATTGTATTGTGCTGGAAGGGACTGTTTCTTCTCTTTTCTCTCTTTGTATCTTTAACACTTCGTTCAATGCCTGGCACACAGTAGATGATTAATAAATGCTTTTTGACTTGTTGGCTGCCATGTGTCAGGGACTGTGTTAAGCACTAGAGATACAAAGAAAAATTAAAATTTCCTTCCCTTAAAAATATAAAAACAAAACTCACAATGTAATGGCCTGGACTCTGCCCTAGACTATTGTAATTATTGTCTAATTGGTGCCCCTATTTCTAGCCCTCTGCTTTCCAATTCATCCTCTTGAAAGCTAAATTAATATTCCTCATTTTGTACTTAAAAGTAATGACGAGCAGGATGCTCTCAGAAAAACCTGGAAAGACTTAATGGAACTGGTACAAAGTGAAATGAGCAAAACCAGGAGAACATTATACACAATAACAGCAATATTATACAATGATCAACTATTAATGACTTAGCTATTTTCAGCAAAACAATGATCCAGGGCAGTTCTGAAGAACTTATGATGAAAAATACTATCCATTTCCAGAGGAAAAACACATGGAGTCTGAATACAGATCAAAGCGTGCTTTCTTTTTTAACTTTATTTCTTTTGGGGGGCAGGGGGAGGAGTATTCTATGTTTTCTTTTACAACATGACTAATACAGAAATATGTTTTGCATGACTGTGCATATATAACCTATATCAGATTGCTCCCATTCTTCATGAATGGGGAGGGGAAGGAGAGAAACAATTATTTTTACAAGTAATTGTTTAAAAAAAATTTTATATGTGATTGGAGGAAAATAAAATATTTAGTAAATATATTTTCAAAAATTGAAATGAATATTTCTAAAATATGTGGGCTCATACTTCCATCCATCCCATACATTAAAAAATCTTTGGTGTTTCCCTATTCCCTTTTGTTTAAAATACAAAATATGAAGCCTGAATTTAAGACCCCCTACAATGTGGTTCCTCCAAATTTTCTGGTCTTATATAGTATCACTCTCTAACACGTTCTAGTCATACTGGCCTCCTCACTCTTCCTTATATGTGATAACTCATCCCTTGACTTTGTATAGTAATTTTGCAGTATTTGATCTGTGCTTTCTCTGCAACTCTACCTTTTGAAATCTTTATTTTTCATTCTAAAACTGCTCAGGTGCTACTTCTCACATGATGCCTTTTCTGATCTGCCTCATTTACCCCCACTAGTTGATAAAGCTCCCTTCCACTTGAAATCAAGATGTTCATAAAATGATTTGTAAACCTTAAAAACACTATATAAATGCCAACTATCATTATCAATCATCAAATTATTATATATAATTTTAATTTTGTTCCATTATTTCTTCCTTCTCTTCTCATATTTTTGCACTCCAGTGCTGCCATTTTCTTTTTCAGAGAATCTATGGTCTTAGAGTGATTTTTAAAAAATTCTTAATTCTATATATTCTAGGTAGTTTTATAGATCTCTTGATTAGGGGCTCTAAAAATCCATTTTCATTCTTATAGGGGCAATATGGCATGGTGGATAGAAAAAAGATCTTGGTTCAAGTCCAACCTCTAACATATAATCCTTGAATGACCCTAGGCAAGTTCAGTAAGTTTTTCTGTGCCTCAGGCAGTACTCTAATCTATCAAACAATCAACCCACAAGAATTTGTTAAGTACCTACTACATGCAAGGTTGGTATACAAAGAAAAAAGTGAAGCAACATCTGTCCTCAAGAAGCTTATAATTCAACTAGAGGAATGTACATGTTTATATAAATATATATGCAAACCAAAAAAAGTGAGTTGTCTTGGGAGAGAAAGCATTAATTGCTAGGGGAACCAGAAAGTAATTAATGTTGAATATGGGGGTTTGATTTGAGTATTGGAGTAAACTAGTATCCTAAGAGGCAAAGATGAGAAGACAGTACATTCTAGGCATGAATGACAGCCAGTGCAGAGGCACAGGATTAGGAAGAGTAAGTGGTGTGTGTATAAGACAGCAAGGAAGCTAGCATGAATGTGTCATATTTAGACCTGGAAAGGATCTTAGAAGCCATTGAGTCCAACATCTTAACTTTACAGGTGAAGAAAGTGAGGTATAGAAAGGTTGAGTGACATTGTTATATAGACAGGTCTTCCTGCCTCCAAATCCAGTGCCCTCTCCAACGCACATGCTGCCTTTCTGATGGTTTGTAGAGTGAACAGAAGGTAGTGGAGTTTCAAAGACTAGAGGGTTAGGATGGGAACCAGGTTGTGAAGAGATTTACATGCAGCCAGTTTATATCTGATTCTAGAGGTAATAGGGAGCCACTGGAATTCTTGAATAGAAAGTCAACAAGTCATAAGGACCTCTAACAATCTACATTGGTTGAGACAATTTTTTCCTCCCTAGGGATTTCCTACAAGAATGAAGTTCTGGGTCTGTTCTAAAGAAACAAATTCTTAGTAACTTCCATCTAACTCCTTGATTACTCTTTTGAACTGTTTTGAAGGTGCTTAGAATGACTGAATTGTTGGGGGTGGGACTTGCTGAATTTCTTAAATTACACTAGCCATTTGAGGCCCTTATGATTGAGTTTAAGTTCAGGCTATTTGCAGGTTTGCTAAGGTCACCTCATTTTGACATATGCATTTGTAGAGCTCATATCTTCTCTGCCTGGCTGCTTACTTTTGTGGTATCCTTGCTCCTATGTATCCCTTGGAGAGTGGACTTCTTTTGAAATGTATGTAGGAGCCAGAGGGTTTCCAGGTGAAAATTGTGGATTTATTTTTTCTTCCTTAAGTACCTTCTCTAGGTTCATATAAACAAAGAAAAGGAAGCTAGGAATATCTCATGCATATTTATAACTGATTTGTTTTACAATTCTTATGAAAGATTAGTCTTCAAATCCTTCCATGTAACTCTCTTATATCTGGAGGGGGACCTTCCTTTTCTTATTCATATGACTGAACATTAAGTTTCAAACCACTTAGGTTTCTGTTGGCCAATAAGTTTTAGCACATTGCAAAGGGCTAGAGGTGAAAATGACCATTCAGGGAAAGATCCTACTTTCCAAAAGCCTAGCTGCCAAACAGGGGTGGATGGAAAGAGAGAATGAGAGTGAATAGATAACCCAAGACCATACTTGGTTTCCCCTTGGAGACAGAGAAAAGGGAAGGGAGGATTAACACCTCTCAGCTCAGTTTATATTTGTCCTGCAATGCTGATTTCACTCATTGTTGGGACTGTTCCCATAGTCTCTGCCTCTGGATTTGCTGCTTCCTCAAGGTGATTGGAGTTGACTGACCTTTGCAGTTCTAATGATTTTTCTCTGTCTTCTTCCTTATTCCTCCTACAAACTCCTTTACCTGCAAAATTGGCATGTTACAGACCTAGGATCATTGAGGAATACTGGCAGCCCACCTCATCTATCATCAGTGCAGGTATTTGAAGTCCTCAAGACTCCTTAATCAATATTCCTATACTCTATAGTGCCTACTATATGCCAGGCACTGTGCTGAATACTTTACAAATATTATCTCTTGTGGTTCTCACAACAACCTTGGGGAGTAGTGCAAGGAGGCAGAGGCAATGGCAGGGCATTAGGAGAGGAGAGAATAGAGTTCACCAAGATTCTCTGGAGCTGCTTAAGGGTTAACTCCAGTAACCATTGATTAAAATTGTGACTGCTATGAAGGATGGGGTGTTAAAGTGTCCAAACATGTGGAAGGCATAGGTGAACAAGGAGACAGGTAGAAATGGCAGTAACAGAAGCCACAGGATAGAGTGATGGTCTTCAGCAATGATTTTTTCTGTTAAAATTACATTATGGGACATTTAATTTTCTTCTTCTTCATGTGTGTGTGTGTGTGTGTGTGTGTGTGTGTGTGTGTGTGTGTGTGTGTGTGTTATGCCCTGGCTAAGCTTGAACCCATTTTCCTCTTGACTCTATACATACTTGCTTTGTAAAAAAATTGTTTCATTTTATTTGTTCTTGTTGTTGTTTGTGTGTTTATTTGGTTTTAGTTTCCCCGGCCATCTCTACTGGAAGTATGAGGACTAGTCACAGGCCCCATCCATTCAGATTGTCATGAGAACTTTCACCTCCTCCATTTCCAATCTGATCTAATTTACCCCTCCTTAGGAAGCTTGGTGGTCCCCTGCTCCTGGACACTCACAGTGTTAATGACAGCTTTAGTGTAGATGCCTGATTGACTTAGTCCCCTGTAGTTGAGAGAGATGAAGAAATACAGCAGCCTTAGCCTCCCCAGTAGTTTGGATTTGGATTATGGGCAAGATACTTCATGCTCAATTTGATTCTATACACACTTGTTAGGAAATATATCCTAGATTTTTAGGGGAGATGTTTTTATATAAAATTTTTTATTACATGATCCTTTGTAAAAGCTAATTAATGTTTATTAATTAATGTTGTGGAGATAGCTATTGCTAAGTGGCATGGGGAAGGAATATACTGAATGGGAATCTGTGAGCAATAATAATAGATAATATTAGGTGATTTTAGCATAATAATGATAGAATGTAAGCCTCATCACCTAATATCATGTGTTGAATAAATGCTTAACAAACCAAGTTACTGAATTGAGCTGAAGCAAATGTAAATTCATGGGATTCCATTTGCTATCATGTAAACTTAAGTCATGTCCAATCCTGGTTATGGGTCATGTGACTGCAGTAAGTCAAAAGAAATTCAATAGCTTTTGCTAAACTGGGGCAACAAGATGATTTGGCAGGAAATACTTGAAACATTTTCAATTGCATAGCAAAAGGTCCATTAACAATTCAGAATATTCTAGTGCCCCTATTATGTATACTTTCTAAATAAATATTAATTTTCTCATCTCATAAAACTGTTCATTCAATCAGTGGTTGATTTCCCCATGCCCTTCTTCAACAAGTATGGAGAGCTAGGAGAATTCCTCAGTAACTGCTGTACAGTATATGTTCTTTGTATTTCTGCCAAAACCAAGTACCATATCTATGCTTGAAGTACAGGCTTTTTCCTAGAAGAGAAAGCAAAAGGCCTGGAGAATTGGCTTTCCATTATTTATGTTATCAAAGTGAATGAAATGTTCATTTAAAATAAAAAGTCTTCAATGTAGAGACAAAGGATCTAGAGTCGCAGAGGTATTTTTATCTATGCTGGAATATAATCAGAAAAGGTAGCTATTGCATATTCTACGTATTATATATTAGATTTAGAGCCTTATTTAAAGTAGCTGAATCGAGTTGAACTAAATGTAAATTGGTGGGATTCAATGTATATTCATGTAGACTTCAATCCATCATTTTATAGATGACCTCCAGAAAGGTTGTGGCTTTCCCAAAGCTCATAGATACTAAGTGGTAGGGTTGGGATAGGAATAGACAACTTCCAAATCTAACACCTTTCTCGCTTTAATAAGGGAATAAGGACCACTGAAATACTCAGTAAGGTAATACAGAAAGAAAGCTGATCAATCAATCAATAAGCATTTATTAGTCACCTATTATGTGTCAGGCACTGTGCTAAGCTCTGAGGATATGAAGAGGCAAAAACAGTCCCTCCCCTCAAGCTGCTTAGAATCTATTAAGGGAAACAAAAGGCACAAAAGGCAGACAGATATGTGGCTCCCTTCCTTCCTTCCTTCCTTCCTTCCTTCCTTCCTTCCTTCCTTCCTTCCTTCCTTCCTTTCTCCCTTCCTTTTACACACACACACACACACACACACACACACACACACACACACACACACGATAAATAAGAGGGAAGGCCCTAGAATTAAGATGGGTTGGGAAAGACTTCATGTAAATAAATGGCATTGCAGTTGGGACTTAAAGGAAGCCAGGGAAGTCAGTAAGTAGAATGGAGGAAAAACTGTTTCCTCATTTGTAAGTTGAGGAAGTGGATGGCTGTTGCGATCCTTTCCAGCTCTATAACCGTGATCCTAATAATCCTCTTCTCTTTGTATCTTCTGCAAATTGGATAAGTATACCATATGCCTCTATCCAAATCATTGATAAAATTGGCAAATAGCACAGGGCCAAACTTTCCACTACAGATTTTCCCAATTGGTTATCAAACAGTCAAAGCTGACCATTCCAGTCATTTTGAATCTACCTAACTAAATAATCATTTGTCATTTCAATCATCTAGCATCAGAAGACAGTAGTAGTCATCAAGTTTTTCATCACATCTAGACCCACACAGCAGATATCTCTATTGTTAATGTCTTTTTAACATGCTTCAGTGCCCCATCAGTAAAGAGTCACCAAGCACAACTCAACATCCTACTCAATTTATAAATGGGGAAACTGAGGCTTACAGAGATTGTTGCTTTCCTAACTGCGTACTATATGACAGTCAGCATCCAAACTGGTTTCAGTAGACTAGTATCATGAAAGGATAGCTAGGTGGTGCAGGGGATAGATTGCCAGGCCTGGAGTCAGGTAGATCTGAGTTCAAATTTGGCCTTAGATACTTACTGGGTATGTGATGCTGGGCATGTCACTTAACCCTGTTTGCTTCAGTTTCCTCATCTGGAATGAGTTGGAGAAAGGAAATGGTAGACAACTCCAACACTTTTGCTAAGAAAACCCCAAATGAGGTCATTATATGTCTCAGTAATAGCAAAAAGTAACATGTAAATGTCAAGTCTTATAGTCAGGTTTAAAAATCAGTTTTACAAGTACAAGAAAGAGGAGGCATGGGTAGACAGTAACATGTCTGGAAATGACCTAAGAGGTTTTAGTTCTATATCAAAGGTGTGTCATAGCAGCCCCAAACTCCTACTGTTGTCTGAGGTTGCATTTAGAGCGTTTTCACTTGTGAATGAGTTGGTGATAGTCTCACTTGTACTCTGCCTTGGTCAAAAAATTGAGTATTTTGTAATCAATAAACAAGTGTTTGTCAATAGCTTATTATGTGCTAGGTGTTGTGCTAAATGCTGGGCACAGGAAAACAAAAGACACCAAAAAACAACAAAAACAAGATCATGCTCACTCCCAAGGAACTGACATTTTACTGGGAGAAGAAAATGCATAAAGGAGAGCTGGAAAGTAGGAGGAAGGAAAGGGGGGTGGCTGAGGGAGTAGGGCAGCCAATGGGTAGATGGTACAGGCCTGAGAGGGAGCAGGAAGTGAGCAGCATGGCTGGCATTCCTCAAGATATGTGAAGCTATAATAGGTGGTTTTAAGTGGAGAGACTTGGATTTACAGCTTGTGGTATACAGCCAGTTTGGGCCATAATGGATTAACAAAGTTCAGTTCAATTCCTGCTCTCTGTCACATGGGTCATAGCATTTAGAACTGCAAAAGTCCTGAAAAATGACTCAGGTCCCACATCCTCATTTTAGAGAGGAGGAAACTGAGGCCCAGCCATGTAAAGTGATTCCCCCTTCCCAAAGTATCACAGGTAGTAAGTAACCGAGTTTGCATTTAAACTCACTGCACCTCGTTTAGTGCTCTGGAATTTGTATGATAATAAGAATAATTTTAATTGTTAAAATATAAGATATAACATAATATGTATTATAACATATCATATTATAATAAGAATGAATTTTCAGATAACCAGATAGGTGGAATGAGACAGAAAGGAAGTTCTTTTGCTTTTCTTTTTTATCTAAAAAATAACTATCTCAAGATGTCTGTTTAAAGTTGTTTTGGCTCTCCCTTAAGTAGAAAGATGAGAAGTTGAAGGCTAAATGCTTTCTTCTTCTTTACATAAATCATGGGATTGAATCCCCTCTCCATCAGTTCTCAATGTCAGTAAGGAGAAGCTTTTTTCTTCTTGGTGCCCTCTCTGGCAGCCTCAATCAGCTATAATACTTAGGCTCTCATCAAGTTCAAATAAGCCTAGATAGTTTTTGCCCCAAAGCTATGGAAGGAAAAAAAATAGTAAAAACCTGTGTTGGAGGTAGACAATAACATAACCATTGACCTTTGTAAGATAAGCAGAATTTCCAATGGAAATGAATGAACATTTTGCCTGAGTAAGGACTGATGAATCTGATCTTATCATTCTGAATGAGATCCGCAAATGACTGTTTTCCCAGTTTATTGGAAGGTTTGTAATTGAATTAAGGATAAGAGATCAGCTCTTAGCTGTTTTCTTTTTTTCTCTGCTACAAGTCAATTAGAAACAGGCATGGTATTTGAGAACAGTACTCCTATTTACAATTAGGTGGTGAAAACCTGAGGGATGGTCCTTAAGAGAAGAAATAGGTGTGGGATGGCTTAAAACAAAAGAAGCTTCTTATTAAAGGCAGATGTAAGGCAGGCAGACATAATGGAATGAATGTGTGTGTGTGTGTGTGTGTGTGTGTGTACATACATATATGTAGTATAGTATAGGGATAGTATAGTGGCTAGAGAGGTGGCCTCAAAGCCAAAAAGACTAGATTCAGCTCTTTCCTCTGGCACATAATAGTTGTGTGACCCTAGGACAGTACACTTAACTTCTCAATGCATTGGGAAACTCTCATAAGACTTTGAGGTCCAAAGAAGGTGCTGAGTAATTCTCTTCACCCAGAATTTTCCATCACATCACAGGCAGTCTCTCTAACCTTCTGTCCATGTATATCTGCATATATGACCCGATTATCCAAAGAACCATAATATTGCCCCTGATGGCATTCTCTCTCCCAATATATATCACCAACCCTTATTACACACCTGAGCAGACTATTTCATTAGTTGCTCTAAGCAGAAAAAAAAAATCCCATCACCTAAGGCCACTAGTCTAGTGCTAAACCTTTCTAAAGTTTGGGACAACTAGCTGGTATAGTAGATAGAATGCCAGACCTAGAATTAGGAAGACATGAGTTCAAATTTTTCTTCAGACACTTATTAGCTGTGTGACCCTGGACAAGTCACTTTAATCTCTGTCAGCCTCAGATTCTTCATCTGTAAAATGAGGGTAATAATTGCACCAATCTGCCAGGGTTGTCTTAAGGATGATAAGAGATAATGATTGTAAAGCACTTAGCACAGTGACTGACACATAATAGAAAAGAAGTGTATGCATAATTTTGATGCTGGAAACTAACAGTAAGTTTGTTGATGAATGCTAGTACCAAATATTGTCTGTAAGTTCATTTCTATTTTGTTTGAAAAGAATTCTCCCTCAAATGAATCACATAATCTTGTACAAAGAGAAAGAAATTTGGAGGTCATCTGATCCAGCCCTTATTGGTATAAGAATTGTCTTGATAACTCTCTTGAACAAATGGTCATTCAGTCTATCTTTTGAAGACCAGACCTTTCCCCCAACTTTTCCCCAGTGAAAGAGAAATCCACTCACTCCTGAGGCAACATATACTGCCTTCAGGGAGACTTTCTTTACATCCATTCTGAAACTACCTCTTTGCAACTCTACCATTGATCCAAGTTCTACCTTCATCAAGAAACAAATCTAACTCCTCTATTACATAGTACATTTTTAAGTAATAGAAGACAATTAACATGCCTTCTTTCAGTCATTGCTTTTCAAGATGAAACATCCCCAGTCCCCTCAGTTGATCATCATAATTTTGAAGTCCATCAGAGTCCTGACTGCCCTTCTCTGAACAGACACCAGCTTATCAATGCCCTTCCTAAAAGGTGGTTCCCAGAAATGAACACAATAATCCAGATGAATTTGATCAGGTCAGAATAGAGCAAGTTTTTCCCCCCCTACCCTGGGCACTATGCCTCTTTTAATATAGTCAAAAACACCTTAGCTTTCTTATTTAAATAATAATAATAATAATAATAATAATAATAAAATAACAGCTAGTAAATGCTTTACAAATATTATCTCTTTATAACTATTTACAAATATTATCTTTTTATTTAAAATATTATCTCTTTATTTACAAATATCTCATTATTCATGAATATTATCACCTTATCCCTACAAAAGTATTAGAAATATTATCTCTTTATGTATAAATGTTGTCACTTTATCCTCATACCAGATGTGGGAGGTAGGTGTGAGTATCCTCCCCATTTTACAGATGAGGAAACTGGACGGATAGCTAAGGTATAGAGAAAGGGAAGGGAGACAGGTGTGAAGCATTTAGATAGTGCCTCCTGTGTTACAGGTACTGTACCTAAACACTTTTTAACAATTATTTTCTCATTTGATCCTTACAACAGTATTATGAGGCAGGTGCTTGCATTTTACATTTTACAATGGAAGAAGCTGAGGCAAAGAGGTTAAGTCATTTGCTTAGGGTCACACAGGTAGTAAATGTATGGAAGAGGCCAGATTGAAACTCAAGTCTTCCTGACTCTAGGCCTAGTACTCTATCTACAATGCCACCAGCTGCCTCCTATTTCTGAGTCCAGGTCCAGAAACCGAGACTGTGTTTTGACACAGTCTACCTAAATGTCACTGTCTTACCAAGATTCCCTCATCTCATACATATGAGAATGATTAAAAAAAAATTCAAGTGTAAGGTTTTATGTTTATTCCTATTAGATTTCATCCCATTAGATTTGGTCTAGAGTGCTAGACTAGGAAGAGCTTTTAAATTCCTTCTCTGTGCATTAGCTTCCTCTCACAGATTTGTGTCATCTGCAGGCTTGATCACAATGACGTATAGTCCTTGATCCAAGTCAGAACAGGGCCAAGAAAAGATTTCCAAAGGCACTCCCACTGGAGATCTCCTTCCACACTGATAGTGAATCATTAATGACTGTCTCCTCTTGAAATCTGGTCAGGTAGCTTGCTCTTAGTCTACAGAATTGTACAATTATATAAGCCATATGTCTCCATGTTTTTCGTAAGAATAACATGAGACACTTTATTGAACCCTTTGTTAAAATACAGGTAAAATATTTAACAACAATATTCCCACCCATCTACTGGGTCTGCTGACAAAAGTCATGATGGCTATTTGTAACTACCATTTCCTATTCCAGATGGTCACTATCAGCTCTTTAATATATTTTTAATATAATTTTAGGATTTTGTCAGGAATTGAAGTCAAGGTGACTGGTCTGCAATATGCAGTCTCTATTCTCTTCCTTTAAAAAACCAGGTCTTACAGAATGAGAATTTGTCCTTCCCCACAAAAGAAGTATTTTAAAAAATCTTCTGATTGGAACAAATTCCTTCAGAGTCAAAGTCTCCTTGGAACTGGGATCTTGTATCTGTTTTCCTCCCTACTTTGTCCTGCCCCTAATGATTCTTAACCACCTGCCTGGGCTTTGGAACAATCTGATTTATTTTATCCAGGGATGGGGAACTTGTGGTCTCCAGGCCGTATGTGGCCCTCTAGGTGCTTCGGTGGCTTTTTGACTGAGTCCAAGTTTTACCCCACAAATCCTTTTATTAAGGAGATTTGTTCTGTGAAGTTTGGATTCAGTCAAAGGGTTGCACTTGAGGACCTCGAGGGCCACATGTGGCCTTGAGGCCACAGGTTCCCCACCCTTGATCTTACCCTTTAGTTGGCGATTCCTACTTTTTGTCGGTCTATCTGCTTTTCTGAAGACCAATGTTTGTATTTGCCAGAATTTAGTTAACCATTTTGATTTCTGGCTCAGTTTTTCACCCTTATCATCTATTTGGGGGGTGCTCCTGGACTTCACAACTCACTTCTACCTGCCTAGTTGTTGAGGCACAAACAAGTCTGGCCTCTATCCCCAAACTGTTGCTAGTTTGTCTGGCTACCACCCTCCTTTCTGTATTCACTGCCACTGCCTATAGTCTCGTTATTCATGTTATGCTGCCATCTTCTTTCCTTTTAGATTGTTTTGTTATGTTCTCATATCTATATATCTCTGTGGAATGCTTATTTTTCTACTCCAAATCCTACCAAACACCTGCTAAGAAGCTCATATTCTCAACCTTATATCTATTCCCCTTTGGCCTAAATCTAAGATCTGATGATCCCAGGATATATCACAGCTCGGAGGTCTCAAAAAATTGGAAAACATAAATTTAAAAATCAAATTTGAGAATAAACCCCTTTGAATTACTTGTCAATTGAGAGGATTGAGAGGATTGAGAAGAACTTAGAGGGTAGGAACAAGGTGATCCACAAAATGAAGTGCCTATATCTGCAGAGTAAGTCCCAGTAAAATACATGCTTTCTCTCTCTCTCTCTCTCTCTCTCTCTCTCTCTGGAAACATATATGCTTATATATAAAATACATATATACTTGTGGGTATATGCCATATAAACTTTGGTTAGAGCAGGTTTGTTACATTTGGGTTAATAACAAATAATAAGAAAATATTGGTGTCTACCAGAAGGATGGTTAAGAAAAGACAAACCAAACATTTATAAAGCAAAATGAACTCTAATAAAAAACCCTAAAAGGAATTATGTATTTGGCCCAACTCTGAAGAGGAGGAAAATTATTACAGATCAAACAAATGGAAGGAATAATTAGAAACCAAATTTAGATAAAAGTATTTTATGTGACAAAATAAATACCTCTATAATTTTAGCAAAAGGAAAAAAAAAGATTTTGGAAAAATGTAATTTAATTCAATAAAAACTTTTTAAGCAGCTACTATATAGAAGACATAGTATTAGGATCTGAGGACATAATGACAAAGATGAAACTTTTCTTGTTCTCAGGTGATCTATGTGAGGGGTACGGGGGCGGGGAGAGATAGAGACAGAGACAGAGACAGAGAGACAGAAACAGAGACAGAGAAACTTTTATTAAGCCCTTACTATGGGCCAGGCACTGTTCCAAGTCCTGGGGATACTAAATCAAGCAAACAAGACAGTCCTTGAGCTCTTCCAGCTCAAACTTTGATAAGAGAAGATACCCACAGAGTGGAGCTGGTAGATGGGCATGGGATACAAACTAAGGCAATGTGTGGAGATGACCCAGATGTGGGCTGAAGGCCTGATTCAGGGAAAGATAAGGAGAAACTAACACATAGAGAAACAGGTGCAAAGTATATACAAAATAATCTTCAGTAGTGATGGCCCTGACAACTGGGCAGTTTAGTATAGGTGAAGGCTATATTTTGTATAGGGAAAGCTAGGGATACTAGGTTGCAGACATGAAAAGGGAGTGCATTCTAGCTTTGAGAGAAAACCTGTGCAAAGGCAAGAAAGTGGGAAAGAGAACTTTTTGGCGGAAGGGAGTTGGAGGCAGAGTTGACATTAAACCTCTGATTTCAGATATAGGAAACTACTAATGTGTCTACTACTCTTTAGTAATTTATATCATTATTCAGTTGCCTGGGTACTGAGAGGTTAAGTCATTTGCTAATGGTTACCCACCTAGTATATCATTAGATGCAGAATTTGAACTCAGGGCTTCCTCACCTCCAGGCTGGCACTCTATCCACTATATCACACTGACTTGGCAGAGGATTAATGTACCACTAACATTTAAATATGAATATAATGAAATCTAGTCTGATCAATGAGGAGGATTGAAATTACATATAAAATGAAGACTAATGTTCCAGAGGAACTTGAATCCCCAATTGATTTGGCAAGGGATATAGAACGAATAGAGATCTTATTAGTTTGTGGTCTGTTATTTTGTTCAGTTCTACTTTATCTCTTATTGCAAAATAAGAGATATCTTATTATTGTCTCTTGCCTTTGCTCATGGTTATTCATTTAAATTAAATTCTTAAAAAAATACATTCTTCCAATCACTTCTACCCCACTAGGTATACTCTCGATTTTTTCAGCATCAAAAACTCCTGATTTGATCATTCCACCTTCAATTTATTTTGCTTTTGATTTAGGTTTATTTCATTTTTTAACTTCCATGGGCCACTAGCCTGCAATTTGCTACAGGCTCAAAGATCCCCAATGAATGGATTATTCCATGAACAGAATCACCAAGTAAGTGGCCAGAGAAGAAACAAAGCATTGGTCCATTGCAGTTGCCTGGTCTACTACTGCAAAGCAGTGGATGTTGCTCTGACTCCCCAAATATTGTATTTGATATTAAATATATTTTGATTATAGTGATGGGATTCACCACACAAATAACTTTGTATATATTTTCTACCATTTCTTATCTGTGGAATTGCAGGAAATGCCCTAGTGTCATGTTAAAATTGCATTTAGTACAGAGGTGGGAACCTTAAGCCTTGAGGCCACATATGACCTTCTAGGTCCTTGGGTGCAGCCTTTTAACTGAGTCCAAGTTTCATAGAACAAATCCTTTTATTAAAGGGATTTGTTTTGTGGAATTTGGATTCAGTCAAAGGGTTGAACTTGAGGACCTAGAGGTTCCCCATGCCTCATTTAGTGTTTGAGATCTATCCCCCAATGCATGTAAGAGGGTAAACTTCCCACCAGAGGCTATACAATAGATTAGAAGCATTCTGCCAGCAATGGGACTCAAGCTATTAACCAATGAAAAACTGCTAGCAATTTGCTTCAGTTTTATTTACAAGACATTTTCTTCCTCTTCTTCTACTATTAAATTGGTTATGTACAATCTTTTCAGTACCAATGATTAGGCTTGAATCCATAAAATTGTCAATTGATGCCCTTTGGGCAAATGGTCTCCAGATATGTTTGGTAGCTGTCAAAGCCCCTTATCATTTTAAGGAGGCTGTTTGGAATGAAAGCCACCCAGGCACCAGCCCTTCTCTCAGTGGGTTTATTGAACAGGCCAGAAGGCCTGGAGAGGGTTTGAAGAAGGCCTCGTTTATTTTGCCAAGCTGAGGGCCTCCTCCCTGTTGTGCCTGAACAGACAGTCTATGGAATGCCTCTTGCTGCGTGAACCGTAATGGAAGTTGCAGATATTTTGTTTTAATAAAGGGCTCATTATCCCCATAAAATCCCACTGTGAAGCAGGATGACTGTGGCCGTTTGCATAGAGCTGAAAGTCAGGATCTTTCAGAGCTTACAAACGTGCCAGTAACAACTGATTATCCTCCATTCCCCTTCAGTCACTTTCTCGGTGCAAAAGGTTGTTAATTCAGACCCTTTGCTTCTGGGGGTGAGGTGGGGGTGGGGCTAGCGGTTGTTTGTTGTTGCCTCTATCCCCTTTTTTGCAGAGAGAGGACTGAGCTGAGAATAGGGGTGGCCCTTCCCCCAAGCCACAAAACCTTGACATCTGGAGAGAATTTCAACTTGTCCTTCACCCTCTGAAATGGAATCTACAAGTTTCTTAAAAGCAGAGCAGAAGGATCACTCAACAAGAGATACAATTAACTTTTATCTGACAGGCCTGTGACAGTGTTCCTGACTCTCCACAGAGGATCGGGGAGAGAGACCTTTCATTTGCTTGAAAGGTTTGTCCCAAACATTTCAGGTTCCAAAGGCTTTTCTGACCTATGAATAAAACCAGATAAGCTCACTCTTTTGCTGCTGTTGCTACTTGTCTGAAGTAGCTTTCACAGACATTGACCTGGCCCCATAGTAGATGTCCTGGCTGGGATGATTGCTGGTAGCATTGGCTTTACTGTGCTGAGGTGTTTGAGGAGGTCTGGGGGAGTGAAGGAGCAAGGGGGGGAGAAAGCCTGGGTTAACCTAATCAAGACTTAGATTGAGAATCTCCTTTTAAAGGCTGCCTATCATAATTCTGAGAGGACTTCTTGAACCAAGGTTTGGGATTAAAATCTAATTAATTAAAATACTCTAAGATACTTCCAAGAGGTCACCTAATCTTCTGCATTCCTTTTGTTCAGACTTCACACAAAGTCATGAGAGAAGAACAGTTATCCTTGAAAAAGTCCAGAAAACTCAGTTCACTATCTGCCTTAGTGAAGTTTTCCTTCCACTATAAACAAAACCATATTATATAAATATAGTTATATATTTACCAGTGCAGTTAGTCATTAATATTTTTAGTATACATTAATTAAGTACCTACTGTGGGCTAGCTGCTGGAGATACAAAGACTAAATGAAAAACTGCCTCTATTTCAAACATTTACATTTTGCTCATAGTAGTTCACAAAGGAAATTTAAAAGCCTGTGATCTAAATTAGTTGTCTTTTTCTGTCCTTAGTGGAATCATTTATTAAGTGCCTACTATGTGCCACTTTATAAATCTTCTCATTTGATCTTCATAAAACCCTGGAAGAAAAGTGCTATGATTATCTCCATTTTAGAATTAAGGAAACTGAGGCAGCCAAAGGTTAAGTGACTTGCCCAGTGTCACATAGTAAGGGAGGCCAAATTTGAATTCAGATAGGTCTTCCTGATATAGGAGCCCAGTGACATAACTGCTGTGCTGCCTCCCTCATCCTGATTATTTCCAAGTTAAATAGTTTGCATTCTTTTGACTTTGAACCTTTCTAGGTTCCCAGATGCCTTCTATGAATTTGAGTATATACACATAAGCTCTTTATGATTCATTCACAGATCATACACATCACAATTGCATATATAGAATCATTCTACTCTATTGCTAAAAGAAAAAAAAGAAAAGGAACAACTGCAACTATCATTTTGCTAAAGAAGGGCTGAGAGGCTTAGAGTTTCATAGTCATGGTGTTACAGAGCTCACACTTAAAATCTGGTCTCTTCACTCCATTCCAGGGCTCATCCATTGGCATGTTGTTTATTCTAGAATACTCTTCTGTCCTTAAATCGTAAACCTTCTCTTCACAACTGAGGTGATTTCCTATCTAACACCTCCACAAAATGTCCCCATCTCACGTAGGCTCTGTGACCTGTTACACAACAGTTGCCTTAGTTTCAATTTTTATCTGTACCTATTTATCAAGCTTCCATTTGCACCTGGCATCTCTTTGGAGGTATTCTAGAGGTAGAGATAAGTAGTGAACATCTAGTTTATTTCCTGTAATTGGAGAGTTTACAAACTAACAAGAAAGCAAAACAAATAGAAACAAAGCCAAAGAATTCTCCCTTCTTGGGTATTTGCATTTAGTGATAGTGTTGATAATTTTCATATAATCTAAAAAATACTTTCCATTTTAGACAATAATTTCAGCTTCCCTTACCACAAAACAATATAAATGGATAGTTTATGACTCATATTTATAAGTAAAATGTCACAAGATTGGTTGTATTTTATCTTTTGCCCATGCTTATTGATTAGAGGAGAAGCTCAACAGCTACCCATCAAGTACCTGAGAACCAGCCTCTGCTAATTTTGAGATTGATCTTGAGGAGTTGCCTGGGAATAAGAGATGTTCAGTGACTTGTCCATAGTTATCCAGCTAGCAAATTAAGGTGTGAGAGGTAATGGGAACACCAGCTTCAGCAGGTAGAGAGTAGGATGGATATGCTAGCACTTATGGTTCAGTAATCTATCCATTCTAATATGCTCTCCCTAAATGGCCAATAAAATGATCTAAAGGTAGGGAGGCAAAGGGAGAAGGTACTGGCAAAAGGCAAAGAGAATCTCATGGTGTATTCAAGCTTAACAGGCTGTTAGACATTTTGGGTCAGATACTCATGGTGTATTCAAGCTTAACAGGCTGTTAGACATTTTGGGTCAGATACTCAATGGTAATGTATGCAGGATAGTAATAATGGAGAAATTTGCAAAGCTATCCATATAAATATATAAATGCGCTTTCTTATGTAAAGAAATGAAGCCCTGATGTTGTTTGTACCTGTGGTCTTTGCTTATTCAAAGAAGTGTTCTTGGAGATGTTGGCCTTTAACTTTATGATTTTAGAAGGATGGAGGAGATGAAATTTAACAAATGGTAAAAGGATAATCTAGGTTATTGTTGTTGTTTATCCTTTATTTTCTTTTTAAAAAATATATATTTACTTTTAGTTTACAACACTCAGTTCCACAATCCCTTGATTTCTAGATTTTCTCCCCCTTCTTTTCCTCCCCCCTTGCCCCCAGTGTAACCAAGATTAGGAGGGAAGTTGAAAATTGGGAAAGAATTTTTACAATCAAATGTCTTGAATAAAGGTTTCATTTCTAAAATATACAGAGAACTGAGTCAAATCTATGAGAATACAAGTCATTCCCCAATTGATAAATGGTCAAAGGATATGAACAGGCAGTTTTCAGAGGAAGAAATTAAAGCTATCTATAAGCATATGAGAAAATGCTCTAAATCACCATTGATTAGAGAAATACAAATCAAAACAACTCTGAGGTACCACATTTCAATGGTCAGATTGGCTTAGATGACAAAACAGGAAAATGATAAATGCAAGAGAGGATGTGGACAAATTGAAACACTAATGCATTGTTGGTAGAGCTATGAATTGATCCAATCATTCTGGAGAGCAATTTGGAACTATGTCCAAAGGAATATTAAAAACATGCATACCCTTTGACCCAGCAAAACCACTTCATCCTTTATTTTCAAAGAGGACCACTGACATTATATGTGACATCTTGACTTGGGCCTGAATTGGAGTTAAATGAGGCAGAGTTGCAAAAAATCATCAACCTTACTCTCTCTTCCTGAGTGTAAAGTCAAGCATGAGCAGCTTTCCAGAGGACTGCTGCTATGAATAGATCTAAAGTTCTGATCACATAGTATAGTGAACTCTATTTATTCAGCAGTAAACTAAAGCAAAACATTCACAGAAACCAAAATACAGCATTCACAATGATAAAACATGGCAACTTATCACTAATGTAGCCACAGAGTTTTCACTTAAAGTGGCCACATAGTTTTAAACAAAAGATATCATTCAGTAAGTTCTAAACCCAATCATCCTTAAGCAGCAATCTTCCTTAAGGGACACAAAGTACAAAGGTCTAAATTTTCCCACCCCTAGATCACACTGTCTTAATCTCTCAGTCAAAAAGTTTTCTTTCTTCTTGATTGGAGATTAGTTTTCAATCATCCTTAACCCAATTATCTTTAAGGGATACAAGGTACAGAGTACAGAGTTTTCCTACCCCTAGATCACAGTAAATCATGATCTTGTCAGATAGCACTAAGTACCCAAGGAGAGGTCTTTTAATCTTGGCTTGAGGCTGGGCTCCTGAATTCCATGGTTCTTCTTCCATGGGTCCAGCTCCCTGATCTACTGATTTGTTGCCTGGATTCACAGGCAGGCAGCTCTTAGCTCCTTGTCCAGCTCTGCATCCAGTTCCTTGTCCAGCTCTCATTCCATATTGAAGCTCATAGTGTCCAGTCCACCTCAAGTTCTTCACAGTTTCTTTTTCTGGGAAGACAAAGCTTAACATAGCCACAATAACATCCATAAACATTGCCAGCACCATCATCAATTCACTTTCTGCCTGTGAAATCAACACAGACCCCACAAACGAAGTCTGAGAAATCAACACACATCATCAGTACTGTCCCAGGACCTCTGAAAACATCAATATAACCCTCCTCCAGGATTTCTGTAAAGAGACAACAAGAAAATCCTCTTTCAGGGGTTCTGAACCAGCGGTAAAGTCCCAGGACTTCTGTAACAGCACCAACATCCTCTATCAGCAGACAGATCTGACAAAGTGCCATCACCACAGTCATGTTTCCTACCAGTTCTGCTCTGTCCCAGCTTGCGCTCTTCCTTTTATATCATCACTTCCTTCCTGTTCCACACACCCCTTTCATCCTTCCTGTTCCTGTCTTTGGCAAGTCCCTCCCACTGTGGGATTCACACGTTCTGTCTCTTAAAAAAGACTTGATACAATCAGGGCAAGACTTAAAAGAAACCTGAACTGAAGCAAAGTGCTAAATAATTAAATAACTGAAACAAGATGCTAAGTATTCATTTTCTTGCCATTATACTGAGTCATTGAAGTCCAGTGGCAGGACAAAAGTCAAGATGACTGGCAATGGACCAGGAAATAGTAAGTGGTTTTAGTGACCTTGATGCCTGGCCAAGAAGGGTGGAAACCCAGAGATAAGGGTATCCCTTCAAATTAGCAGTGTGAGAAGTCTTAGGGATACATAGATGAAAAAGCACATGGCTCCTATCCTTGAGGAGCTTATGATTGTATAGGGGGTATTAGTGGGAAGAGGGAAAAAGACTAAGAAAATAACTGTTAAAATACAATTAGTGCATATAAGAGACTAGTCAACAAGGATTTAATAAAGAAAATCAAAGACGAGGTATCTGCCCTCAGTGTGCATACAAATGGGAAGGGGAGGAAGAGGTGCTAGAAACCCTACAAACAACACATATAAGGTATATACAATAGAAATAGGAGGTAATCTCAGAGGTAAGGCACAAGTGGGGGTGGTAAAAGTGGGGACAAAGAAAGGCCTTTTGCAGAATGTGGGATGTAGGCTGAGATTTTAAGGAAGCTAGGAGGTAGAGGTGAGGAGGGAGAACATTCCAGGCATGAGGAACAACCTGTGAAAAGGCCATGGAGTGTTTTGTGTAAGGAACAACAAAGAAGTCCTTGTCAATGAATCATAGAATACTCAGAGAGGAATAAAGTATAAAAACACTAGAAAGGTAGGAAGAGGCCAGGTTTGGAAAAGTTTTAAAACTCATAGAGAATATAACCTGGAGGTATTAGGGAACCAGGAGTTTATTAAGCAGAAGGATTTAGGATAAACAATATAGTAGCTGAGTGAATGATAGACTAGAAACCAAACAGAGGGGTGGCTAGGTGGCACAGTGAATAGAGCACTGGCCCTGGAGTCAGGAGGACCTGAGTTCAAATCCAGCCTCAGACACTTAACACTTATTAGCTGAGTGATCTTGGGCAAGTTACTTAACCCCAATTGCTCTGTCTTCCCCCTCCAACAAGCACAACCCGCCCCCCCCAAAAAAAAACCAAAACAAAACAAAACAGGAAGATAGGAGAGATCACAGGAAGGAGAAAGTCTAGGAGGGGATGGGGAAATCAGAGAGGGCTTCATGATGAAGGTAGACTCCTAAACTAAACCTTAAAGGAGGGAGTAGGTGGAGGTGTAGAAGGATTCTGAAAGGAATAAACATGAGAGAAGTTGAATGGAAAGGACAAACTATTCAGGGTAATGCTGGATGGAATATGATTTTCTTTTCCCCTTATCACACATAGCAAAACAAAATGGTATTACGTTAATTACAAACTAATTTCTAGACCAAAATCCCATAATATGTTCTGTGAAGCACAGGTCATTATTTTGGTGTGATTTCATACTTCTAAGTATATTCTTCTTCTTCAGTGAATCAGTGGATCTGTGAGCTCATTGATATGGGTGCTCCTGGAGAGGTCATTGTGCTAGAATTTGCTTTAACACAGAATATCTATTAGTCCACCCCACCCTTTAAATCCGGAAATATGTTTTAAAAATGGAAAAGAAAATGCTTCTTAAATAGCAATAAGATAATTCTTTTGTTGCGATTATTATTTTGAGTGTGCTTACTGGATGGACACCATGGACATTCATTGACACCACAAAGGAATGAAGGAGTCATATCTCTCCCCAAGTCAGGGGAATGCATCAAGGAGATAGAGCTGATTCAGTCCCTTTTGAAAGCACTGACATTTTTTCAGGCTCTGTAGTCAATCAATAAATTGCTCCTCTCAACCACATGGCTAGTCAATAGGAAACAGTTACAAAAAGTCCATACATGTACTTCCTTCATTATAGGAAGCAGCTGCCTTGTGCCTACATGTGGGGATGCCGTCTTAGAAAGCTGATATGTTCTACACATGTTCCAGATTTCTATTATGCTGCTAATCCCTGATATGGGGTAACTATGGTGTTAAGTATTTAAGGTTCCACCCCTCCTGAAATATTTGCATATTAACAGAGAATTTTTAGAGACAGAAAAGCCCCTAAGACCTAAAGATGTGTCCCTTTCTTCATACATACCAGACAGACAACTGCCTACTTGGAAGACTAGCCTATATATAAGATTATATTGCCTTTTGCTGATACACATAGGCACACAGGAATTTTGACAGGATGTCCTTTCTGGGTATATTATGTTACTACAGAATACTGCAAGCTTCTTTCACTTCAGTCTGTGGGCTCCATTTGGGTGGGCCTCAGAGAAATATTTTCCAAGCTTTTCACTAAAAACTATATAGCATGAATATCCCAAAGTCGGACTTTTTTCCTCCCCTTCCTCCCCATGTGTTGTATTTATAAATAAACTAACAATAAATGATAGAACTCTCCCCTTTTCCTAGGCCCCCTCAGAAGGGGGAATGGATTTACCAAGATCTTGAATGTTTGAACTTTCATCCTGTTTTAGGTCATGATGAGAAAGTCAAGGCTTAAAAATAGAAACTCCAGGTCTTCTTCCCAAACTGCCCCATTTTAAAAGATGGAATTATGCATTGAGCTTCCTCTAGCTACTCTGGCTGTTTCCAACTTGTGCAGAAAGAAAGTTTAAAAGGCAATTAGGCTTTTTGGGTCAGATACTCAATGGTAAAAAAAAAAAAAAAAAGCGGGGGGGAGAGGGCTGCCAAAGGAGGCGGGTGCAGAATCCCACAAAGAAAACAACCTCTTTTTGAAATTGGAAACTTTAAAGGAAGATTTATGAACTTTTGGGTTTATGAAACCATCTGGTGCTTTGGAGTTTGTTAGACCCTTTGCTTTGACAGTTCAAAGTTTGGAGATTTTTTCCCCCTGCCCTTGAACAGCTTAATTCAGTCTGTACATTGACATTTTAGAGGCCAGCACTTTTAACTTACTGGACAACTTGTAAAAATCAGTAAGATTTAGAGGAATATACCTGTAACTTTTTAACAGCGGTTTTACTGTTTGCTACATGCATTAAGAAACCTGGCTTGTGAACTCTGACTCTTCAGTCTGCTGGGCTTCCTTGCAGGAGCACTGGGTAATTTTGGTTATGTTTTGACAGTTGGTGACCTTTGACCTTCTTCAATAAAATGTTTAGGCTGAGGAGGATCGAAAAGAGCTTTCAGATGGGATATTTCCAGGCTCTTTTTGAGAGAGAGCAATCTTCCCTGCTTTGGGCCCAGCAAACCCTTGTATAATGATGATCTTCAGTCTCTACACAGAATGCTAGTGGACCAAATCGGATCAAAAGCTGGCTTAATATGTTTGAAAAATGCACATCCGCATTGTAGAACAGAAACATGCTATGGAAATCAATAATATCATATTCAGGCAGTCCTTACTTCAAAGTAAATCCTCTGTGTGTTCTCAATTTCAAAAGAAAATGGGGAAAATGAGAACAGGGTGCCTAAGTTTTCTCTGCTTAATTCTATTTGTAACCCAGCTGAGATGTAGAATGTTCCTTTACTGCTCTCTGAAGGGTCCCCAAGGACCAGGGGTGCAGGGCAATCTGCTTATTAATTGCCTGCACCTGCAATAATCCTGTACACTTAAGTTACAGGAGTGGCAAACTGTCTTCCACCCCCTGCTTTTGGAATGCAAATGATCTGTACTTTATTGAAGTAGAAGTATTCTAGGGAGGAAATAAAAACAGAAAATCCATGATAAAGTACTTTAACCCTTTAGCACCCTAAGATTGAATTTATTTGGGTCTGTTATCCCTAGGCATTGAGTCCATTGTGCTTTTGGAGAAACCACCTGAGGTTTAGAACCTTCCTAGGTACATACTTTTTAGACTACAGAATCACTTAAGAGGCACAGATTGATATAAGATAAGTAAGTGAAATGCTTTCAAATATACATCTATACCTCACTGAGAAGGTAAATAAAGGTCAGATAGTTTACAGGCTGGAAAAGCCTAGATCTCAAGCAATGTAGCTTCATTTGCATTGCCTGGGTGATTGTTTATTGTGCAGCAGTGCTCTTTCCTTCTCAATTCACATAACTAACATTCATTTAAGTGCCTACTGTGTGCCAGGCACTGTGTCCTAAGCACTTTATACTTATTATCTCATGAAGCATTAGCAAGAACTAGAAGGCCAAGTGTTAAGCATTCTGGGGCAGCAGCAGCCTGGATAATCCACTCTTTAGCAGAAATGTGGGCTTCCCTTTTCTCTCTGAGATGTTTGCCTGAAGTGGTATCTGGGATGTGTAATAGCTGAAGCATTATGGTAGTCCCATTGTGGAAGAGTTGTAAAGCTGTTAGAGAGAAGGTGAAGGATTAGATCTAGTGTACTGGCCTGTTTCTTGATTTTATTTTCTTCCTTTTGACATAATGTCAAAGGTCACCCTTGGAAATGTTAACCCTTTCCTGGTCTCTGTGGCAATATCTTTATTGCCTCCACAAACTGTGAGAAATTTTGGTGAAAACATTTCCTCAACCAAGTCTTAATCTCTCAAAGTCTATGTATGGAACAGAGAATCAGATTGAATATGGAGAACTTTAAATGGTTCTAGATTATATCATTTTTGGACATTCACAGGGTGATAAACTGACTATATATGCACCCCTCAACATTTATCTGATTTTCATCTAGCAAGCATTTGACTTTGTTCTTGGATCATAATAGGGTTTAGACTTTAGAAGTACTCTAGATTTCATCTGGCAGCTAGGTGGCACAGTGGATAGAGTCAGGAAGACTCATATTTGTAAATTCAAATTTGGCCTCAGACCCTTGCTAGCTGTCTGACCTTGGTCAAGTCACTTGACCCTGTTTGCCGCAGTTTCTCATCTGTAAAATTAGCTAGAGAATGAATGGCAAACCACTCTAATATCTTTGCCAAGAAAACCCCAAATGGAGTCACCAAGAGTTGGTACAACTGAACAACGACCAGAATTAATCTACCCAACTCCACCCCTCATTTTTCAAATGATGAAACAGAGCCAGAAGAGGAGAAATTACTTGCTCAAGGTAGTATATTCAGTAAAAGAAGAATCTGCAATTAACTGAGATCTTTGCCATGGTGTAGTAGAAAGTAAACCAGGGTTTTAGTCCTAATTCCCTGATTGTTTGTGATTCTGGGCAAGTCACAACTTTTGTGTCTTAATTTGTTTATCTATAAAATGAAGAGGATAGATTAGCTACCCCTATGGTACCTTCTAACTCTAAATCTATGACTCTAAATCCATTGTACTTTCCTTTAATGAAAAATATTTTATCTTCTTAAAAAAATTAGTGCAACTGTCCTTTCATTTATTTTTCATTATAATCACTTAATTAAGAATGGATTTAGTTTTAAGAGTTTATTATTTCCTTATTTGTTTCAGATATGCATTCTATTCTGTTTTACTGTAACAACGTTTAATAATTTAAAATAAATTTAATTTAAAAAAAACTTCTTGGAAAATGAAGTGATATAGGTGAAAAATGTAACAATGAAAATTTCTTTGCTAATAGATCTTCCTTCCATATTAATCTGTGAATATTGATCTACAGATGTGTAAAATAATAAAGATTTTTTTCAATGAAATGTTTCTTTTCTTTAGAGAGGTAATATAGCAGTTAAATGGAAAACTTCCTTAGACTGTGGGTCAGGAGACCTGGAAGTCTAGTCCTAGTTCTGTTTCTCTCTATCCTTAAGCCAGTTGCTTCTCTCTGCAGCACAATTTTCACATCTGGAAAATGAGAAGGTTAAAATACATGATCTCTAAAGTCCCTTCTACCTCTGATATTCTGTGACCTTTCTAAGTTCTCTCCTCCTGGGACAGCTGAATTTGAGATTATCATTTCAGTTTGACCTTTAGGGTTTTAGGACATGGTCTGCCATAATGCCAGAGAAAAAGAGGATTCATTTTGTCATATGACATGTTTCTTAATTGGAGATATCTCAGAGCTTTCACGTCCTTCAGCCCCTCTAACTATTGTTATCATAAATGAAAAATCAGTTATTTTGTCTGGTGTCGTAGCTCAGACCCCATTCCTCTGGAATTTTAAGTCTCCCATAAATAACTTCTTATTTACATAATTGCTTTAAAAAGGAGCAAATAGAAATCCTGTCCACCTTTTCTACTTAACCAGACATGACTTCTCCCTACCCCATATAGTGAATTCACTGGAGGAGTAGCAGCCTGATCTTGTTCTCCCTCCCCCACCCTCCCTCTAGGCCTACACACACACACACACACACACACACACACACACACACACACTCTCTATAAGTGCTGCTCCAGGGGGCCAGTTGGAGATTTGGATGTTTTTCTGATTATTTACTCAATTTCACTGGAACAAAGCCACAGATTGCTTCATAAGTTACCCAGGTTGCCAGCCCTGACTTGTTGATCATTCCTTGGAAATTTTTACAATTATCACTGATTTTTGAGGAAAAATGGGTGCATGTATTTGATGGTTTTGTTGAGGTCTTATAGTAAGAGGCTTGCTTTAGTAGTTTTAATATTAGGGGTGGCAGTGGAAAATGATATATTTTTAGAAGCAAAGTGACCCCAGGGTCCTGGGTAAAATGCAGAGAAAGAAAGTCATGGTTAACTTAGGAATACTGGACTTAGGCCCAGAAAAATGTCATGATGGGTATTTGGCCAAACTCCTTAAGTCAATCTTTATGCAGCAGCCTTGATTACTAGCAGTGTGTCTGAAGTACTTGCATTTTTAGGATTTTAAAATAACTTTAACTAATTTTTAAAAAAACAGCATTCGAACACAATTTAAACACATTCATCTGGGTCTGAAAATTCACAAATAATGGCTATAGCATGGAAAATATTGTGGTATTTCACCTCCCCATGGAACAAACTTTAGAGTCCATAATCTAGACTAGGGGCCAGACAGTTTTTTGGTGAGACAAATTGTGATTTCCATAGTAATTATGGATAGTGAATTCACTGTCACCACATGTAAACACTGCATCATTTGTTATATCTAGTCATGTAGGAAAGAATAGAATCCAGGGAATCAGGAGACCTGAGTTTTAGTTATAGGTCTGACACTAATTTTCCCATTAACTTGATAAAATATTTTAATTTCTTGGGCCTCAATTTCCTTATCTGTAAAATAAAGGGTTTTGTATCCATGGATACTGTCTAGCTCTAAAAATCTCATCCATCTCTGATGGAATTGGCTCTATATGACTTCAGGAAAAAGTGTTTACATAAATATATAATAGTGAGAAAGGAAGTGTGAAATCTTAAATTTTTTTTTTCTCTTCTGCCCTTTGAGGTTTCTCTCCCACTAAGCAAATATATAGCTTGATGAGTCTCCTTTTGTTTCTGGTATCATAGTTAATACATTTCTATAAAATTTAGCTTCAAATACTTTTTTCTTAATAAAAATTAAGTTTTTTGAGCTTTCATTTTTTTAAGCAGTAAAAATCTCATTTTCCTTATGTGATGCTTAGGAATTTGGGGGAGATGATTTTTAAAAATATGTTTTCATTGTCACTTTTTGTTTTTGCACATTTTACATTTCCAAATGTGAAACACTCTAAGAAAGCATTCCTCCATAAAACAGCATAGAAAAGAGGGGAAAATTAAAAAACAACAACAAACTAGCCTATATATATATATATATATATATATATATATATATATATATATATATATATATATATATATATATATGTGTGTGTGTGTGTGTGTGTATATATATATATATATATATATATATTTTTTTTTTGGAGGGCAATTGGGGCTAAGTAACTTGCCCAAGGTCACACAGCTAGGTTTTTTTTGTTTGTTTGTTTGTTTGTGTGCGTTAAGTGTCTGAGGCCGGATCTGAACTCTGGTCCTTCTGACTCCAGAAGGCTCTACTCACTGCGCCACCTAGCCGCCCCTCAATATATATATTTTTTTAAATTGACAATGGGAAAGAGGAAATATCTTTTCTCCTATCATTAGCTTTATCATTAAGATTTCACAGTTGTAAGTTTCAATTATTTTGTTCTTGCTCTTTTCATGTATATTGTCATAACCATTTTATATGCTGTTTTCCTGGTTCTATTAACTTTAGCTTGCATCAGTCCATAAATCCTCTCATTCTTCTCTCTATTGGTCATATTCACCATTTTTTGCATCATAGTAATGTACTATTATATTCATGCACCACAACTTGTTTAGTCACCCCTATCAGCTATGTACTTTGCTTTTATGAAAAGTGTCACTATATATATCTTGGTATAATAGAGGGCCTTCCTTTTCCTCATTGACTTTCTTGATACTTAGTGGATCGCTAGGTCAGAGGAGAAGGATATTTTACATGCTTTTTTAAAAAAATTTTTACATAATTCCACACTGCTTTCCAAAATGGTTGGATTAATTCAAAATTCCATATTAGTGGGTATGGGCTCTCCATCATGAAGGAAGAGCAGTAGATCTTGAACATTCCACACAATGAAGCATATACTTTAAAGATATGCTTTTGTCCAATTGCTTTGATAGCTGGGTTGCAGCTTCTCTGTGGTTATTTTTTCCATAATTATCATTGTTACTATTTTACAGATGATGAAATAAAGTCCCATCATAGGTAAATGAGTTATCCAAGGTCCCACAGTTACTAAGTAGCAGAACTAGGACTTTAATGTTCTTTCTAAACAGTCTTGTTCACTTGAATATTGACACAAATATTTATAATACACATGTGATAGGACTTAATCCTACTCAGTTGCCCACTACAATAATTTATGCCATCAAGACATCAAAGACAAAAGAAAAGGACCCATATATACACACATATTTTGTTTTGAGAAAGAACTGGACACAAAAGAGATTTCCATTATTTGAGGAATAGCTAAACAAATTAAGGTATATGAATATAATAGAATATTATTGTGCTATAAGAGATGACAAAAGGAATGGATTCAGGGAAACATGGGAAGAATTTATGAAAGGACTGCTGAGTGAAGTGATCAGAAACAAGAGAATAGCAGAGATTGTAACAATGTAGAGAAAAAAAGAAATCGAAAGACTTAAGGATACTAATCAAACTAGAAGTCTGAGGAAGAAACAAAGGACTTACTTCCTAATAGAAAGGTAATGGAGTTGAGGTGCAGAATGACACCTATATTTTTGAGTGGGATCAATGTGTGGATTTGCTTTGCTTAGATACATTCATTTTATACAAGGATGGATTTACTTAGGGAAAGATTTTGGTGGAAAGAAAGCTGAATGAGATCAGTGTTTGTCATATATAAACTCACAAAAATAATATTATTTCAAGATAAAAGAATATCTCTACATTTATTAAAAGTTGCTAAGAAAGAAATCAAATAAATAGTTAATGTCATTATTTCTCCTCTTTTCACAAACTGAAAAAATAATATATTCTATTAAAAAAAGTTGAAGTCCACGGTCCATTTATTTGTCAGGTGGCTTACTTATTGATTTATTATATTTATGCACTGTCTACTTTGGTTTTGAAACTGAACTACGTATTTTGTGTCTTATAACAAGATAAATGCTAGGTTTTCTTCTTGTAGTAAAGTTTTCTCTTAAAGACCAATTTTAAATGAAAAAATTACATCAGGATTTACTTGTAAATTGAATAGTGGTTTGGAGAGAAAGGGCCCTATATGCCACATAACTGCTTTTGTGTGTATCAATAAACAAAAGAGAAAAAAATAATTTTCTGGTGTGCAGCTTAGCCCAGGGAAGGTCCATATCCGTCTGCATTTAATCTCTGGATCTCATTCACTCTGAATCCAACCAGTTATGAGTGATAGAAATGCAAATGTTGGCACTTGCTTTGGTCATGAGCAATTTATAGGCTATGAATGGTTTTAGATATTCCTTGCATTCCTTTTTTTTTTCCTGAGTCTGCTCTCAGACATTTCCAGAGGGATCAGAGTGAATAAAGAGGTTGGAATTAAGGGGGTGATACAGCTAGGGTTGTTATGGAAATTAAAGTTTATTTGCCATTTTTAAAGGGATAAATGATGTGCTGTCTAGCATTGAGGTAAGTACTTCAAACTGGTGGCAGTTCAAATCCAAGCAGGTAGAAGTAGGAGATAGGCAGAGGGTCTTCCTTAGGCCCAATTTTTAAAAAAAAATAGCTTTTTTGTGTCATTTGTGTGCAAGATGGAAAAGCAGTTACTTCTGGGTAACACTTTTCTTCATAATGGTACTTTATTAATACAAGTGGAAGTGACTTCATTTTCTACTTATTTCACATTTGCTTTTGTTTTGTAAGTTTCCATGAATATTTCCATGGCTTCTAGGGAAGGTCAGGCAGAATTAAGGTAGTTTTTCCATTAATTTTTACGGCTATTGTCTGTTTGGAAGCAGTCATTCAGGAAACCATGAAGATCTTTGAGATCTTTGATGATTCATAGACATTAGGCATGCATATTCAGTCTAATGATATCATTTTCTCTATCAACCTTCCCTTCTCCCCCCTAAATAAACACACTGACATTTGACTATGCAAACAGCTATTCTCATCTATCTATCTATCTAGTTTTACAAATTCATCTTTTTGAGAATTTGGTCCTTTAAGTCACAAAGACTGCCTTTGAATTGTCTGAACAGTGACTGGCAAAGTGAGAATTTTTTAGGAATTATAGAAAATATTAAAATCATATAGCAATTTAGAATAGTGTTTCTTTTTTTCCATTCCATGCAAAAATCTAACATAGGACGGCATATTAGTTACACAATGCATAATTTCTGTCAGTGAGGCATTGCAGGATAAAAGACTTCTTACAGATATTTTTTTAATTAGTTTCCGTCATTTCAAAACAACATATCCCATTACAACTTGAAAATAGACTTTAATTATATTAGTCTCTTTTCCTTCTTTTTGACTTTATAGCAACTATGAGATTATCTTTTAAGGGAGTTTCCAATGAGAAACATTCTTTAGGAATGCAAATGAGTAGGTGTTCCACAAGTTATAGTCTTAGAGAGTTGCAGGGGACATTGAGGCACTTAAGTGACTTGCTCAGGATCACACTGCCAGTTGGTGTCCAAAGTCTCCAAACTTTTCTGACTCCAATGCCAGTTCTCTGTTTACTACACCATGTGGCTATCTAAAATAAATACCCTTCAAATATCTTAACACTAAGGAAAAAGTACAGGGGAACAAAGCCATACCCCCTTTAGGATATCAGGTGCTGTTTATTTTTAAAGCCATTGAAATACAGCATTAGTTACCTTTCTAAAGACATTTAGTACAGTAGAATGTGATATATGTATATTAAACTCTAAAGTGATGATAATTCATTTTGTCAAGAAGAAAGAGTGGAAGATCTGCACTGTTTCATGAGTTGGAATACACACACTGCAATGGTAAACATTGTCTGGGGCTTTTCGAAACTTGTTGAATTTCTGCTGTGGAAAATGGGATTTTACTATAACCGTAGTCACAAAGAAGACTGTAATAGACTATCAATATCTCAGTACAGGGGTGGGGAACCTGCAGATACCACATGTGGCCCACCCCTGCCTTAGCAAGAGGGCTGGTCCCTTCTATTTATCAGATATCCTCATAGGCAATGTGTGAGAGATGAAAAGGAAGTGTAGTTATGAGAGAAGGACAATTCTTTGTTCTGGTCTCCCTTGAGATAACACAGATTCACACAGCTTTAACCATGGCTGCAAGACCTCAACTCCCAGTATAATCAGAAGTGAAGGGTTTAGTTGTGCACCAAATTTCAGGCTATATCATTAAGGCTTACATCCCCATGAATAGACACTAAGAGTTGAGAAAAAAAAAAAATCCAGCATGGTGGCAGTGGTAGCAGGAGGTCATGGTAGAATTCTTAGACTTCTAATTCCTCCTGGGTCAGTAACACACAAATTGTAGTTACTTTTAATGTAAGATGGATAATTTGCCAAAATGTAGATGAATACTTTAGCTAGATACTGTAGCTAGGTAGTACTGTAGATAGAGTATTGGACCAAGAGTCAGGAAAACTCATCTTCTTAAATTCAAATATGTCTTCTGCTACTTAATAACTGTGTGACCCTGGGCAAATAATTTAACCCTGTTTGCCTCAGTGTGCTCATCCATAAAATGAGCTGGAGTAGGAAATAGCAAAACATTCTTGAATTTCTGCTGAGATAACCCCAAATGGGGTCACAAAGAGTCTGACAAAACTAAAAGATTACTGAACAAGCTAGACACCTTTGTCTGGCAGATCAGTCTTGATATGTTAACTTGCTATAGTCCTTAACTCATGCTGCTTATCTATCTTCAGTTGCAAGTGGCATGTGTTCTTAAATTTCCAGACATATTTAATCTTTTTTATTCACTGGAGGGCAAGAGAAATGTAGAAGAAGGAACCAATGGAGACTTCAAATGGCTCAGTGGTCACTAAGGTTACTGAGGTAACTGAGAACTCTGCCAGTACTTCTAGTGAAATTGTGTTTGACTTCCCACACAGCTTCATTTATTTATTCAGAAAGCACTTATTTTAATTGGTTATTCTGTATTGTACACATTAACAGCAACATTGCATGATGATCAACTATAAATGACGCCTATTCTCAGCAATACAATGATCCAAGACAAATCCAAAGGACTTGATAAAAAATGCTAACCACCTCTGGAGGAAGAACTGATGGAGTCTGAATATAGATCAAAGCTTGCTATTTTTACTTTCTTATTTATTTGTGTGTGTGTGTGTGTGTGTGTGTGTGTGTGTGTGTGTGTTTCCCCTTTTGGTCTGTTTCTTCTTCCACAGGGACTAATATGGAAATACCTTTTACATGATTGCACATACACAATCCATATCAAATTGCTTGCCATCTCAGGGGAGAAGAATTAGAGGGAGAAAGGTAGCAAATTCAGAACTCAAAATGTTTAAAACAATAAATGGTAAAATTTGTCTTTATTTAGAAAATATAAAGTGCTATTAAAATTAATTAGCTCCTCTGGCCATTGTGGAAGACATGAAAGAAGTAAGAGCATGAACTCTACCTTATAGGAACTTAATAATTCATCTGGGATAATAGGTCCACTATTAGAAACATCCAAGATGACAATCAATTTAATGATCATAGATAGATACTTCAATACTTCCATTAATCTGTACCTCCCTTCATGTGTTTTTTCCCAGTGGTATGACTCATGACAGATCTGTGTCCTCTTATCCACCATGGAGTTCTCATCCACATCCTTATAGTAGAGCCTCTGCAGAGATTGTACCCAGTATACTATGGGTCTGCCTTGTTTTCAATTTCTTTATAGTGTTTGGATACCAGTAAATCTTGTGGCTTCTTCCATAGAGAATTCTCTATAAAATTCTCTCAGAGAATTTTAGAACTGGAGATGATTTCAGAGTTTATAGATGATTATTCTAACTCCCTCATTTTCCAAACTCAGCAAAATTTTCCTACAGAGATGAAGTGATTCACCCAAACATGTTAATTACAGAACTGGGTTTGGTACCCAAATTACCTGACTCCTAGTACAACGCTCTCCCCCCCCACACAAAATAATATAGCACAAACATTTATATATTTTGAAATGTCAAGTAATAAGTGATCAGTGTAAAGTTGGTGATTTTTAACCCTGATTAGAATTATAAATTGGTTTCCATATTGACTGGGCTGTTTGTGGTGAGACCTCTTAAATATATACTAATATCTATCTATCTATCTATCTATCTATCTATCTATCTATCTATCATATATCTATATGTCTATCTACACAACACATGTATGTATGTGTGTATGTATGTTTATATGTATGTATGTGAAATTGCCCATTGTTACTGGGACATGAAGTTAGGAGAATTTTTCTTCTAGGAGTTGTGGTAGACATATGATGAACAATTCACACTTTTCTCTTGTATCTTAGTCATCCTTGTGACTAAAAACACACATTTGGTCAGGGCCTGGGAAAACATTTCTCTTTATGAGAGCCACCCACAATATTATTTTTCCAAACAATTGTCTAGAGCAGACCACAGCTGACTGAGAGATAGAAAATAAAGTCCTGTTGTGCTTATTGTCTGTTGATTGAAAAAAAAAAACAACCCAACAACACTCATACATTTTACTCAGTGGAACAAAGCATGACATTTGGGGAGTCTTCTCAACAAACATTGTATTTCTCATGTCTATGATAAGACCATAAATAACCCAATGATAAATGCTACCAGAAAGATAGCTTTGGTCAATAATTGCTTGAGTATCAAAATCAGATGGGACATAAAACAAAGACAGATGCTTCCCACAGGTGCTCACTTATGTCACAGAAGATATATTATGTTTAATTGGAAAAAGGATCACCTATAAGTAATGAATCACCCCAGGTCAATCAATCAACAATAATTCAAATATATACTATATGCTAGACATTGTGCTAATGCTTGGGGGTACAAAGAAAAAAAAATCCCTGTTCTCTCATGAAGTTTATATTCTATCTGGGTAAGTAACAGATGTGCAAGTGCATAAATACAAAATCTATACAAAGTAAATAACTGCAACCTAATTTCACCAGCATTTAAAAAAATTAAAGGGTGGTAAATACATTCTAAATGCCTTTTTGAATAGCGAATACCATTTTCAAGTGACACTGATGTCAATATTAACATATAAACTCAAAATATCAAGATATTTATTAGCAAAAATGCAATTGGTTGGAAGTTGAACTTGCTAATGATATTATACTTATTGTGTTAAGTCCAGGGACATTACAAAGGCTTACACTGAAATTCATAAAACAACATAGTAAACAAAGAATGAGTATTGCCCAGATGATTCTATGATTCTTTGAAGTTTGATAGACAAGCCATTGATACCGAGAGAGACAGAGAGAGAGAGAGAGAGAGAGAGAGGGAGAAAGAGAGAGAGCGCAAATGGGAGGAGATTGGGCTACCTCACATATGGGATATCACACATCCCTTTTAATGATTCTATGCCATAGAATCTGTCATAGAAATCTATTTTTAGCACCACTTTTCTCCTAACAATGGCATATAACTATGAATCATGGATCACCTATTCTCATAAGAATTGATTATATGACCCAAAGTGCAACTGAAAGACATAGTGGTTGAGGATAGACTTCAGAATATTACTGGTGATAACTTCTATGTGAAAAATGGAGATATGTATGACTGGAAAAGGAAATGGGTCTATTGTGTATTGAGAGGAAGAGATGATAAATGGACAGCTTGAGTGCTGATATTCAGGAAATCTTATAAGGACCAAAAGAATGGAAGAAGACCTAGAGATCTTTGGGAATGAATAAATGGATGAAAAAATATTTCTTAAGTGTTCACCATGGCTCAAACACTGTGCTAACACTGGAGATAAAAATACAAAAGACATTTTTCTCTTCTCTCTTATTACTCATCCTTGTGATTAACAACATATATTTGGTCAGGGATTGCTTGGAAAAATATTTTTCACTGTGAGAGCCACCCACAAATATAATTTTTGCTCACAGGCATCTTAGATTCTCAAAGTAAGAGCAGGCCCCTCTAGGGAAGTTGTAGCAAGAAAATGGTAAAATGACAGAGATGATGAGTTGACCCATGGGGCAACTAATTGTCAGGACCCTTGATAGAGGATTTATGAAAAATCAAGTATAGAGATTTGTTTAGATTGAGAACATAAAAATCAGTATAATCTAGGCTAGTGGAGGCATTGTCCATATTGATTATGGATCCATTGATATTTTGTGATGTAGAAGCAGCTGCTATTAACATCAACAACAATTGTTTTCTATTTACAAAATTGCTTTAGCTTCACCACGTCTTTTTCATAGAACTCTGTGAGATAGTGTGACTATCACATTCTTCATTTTGCAGGTGGGGACTGGAGAATTTGAGGAGAACAGTGGTTTGCTCATGCTAGGACATATCTGAATTAGGCTGACTCCAGGTCCTGTACCATGCCTTCCACACTGTACTAGCCTAGAGAATGTGGAGATCACATGAGTGCCCATGATTCCATGAACACTGTTGTCTAATCAAGCCTTTTGGTAGCTTAGTTATACACTTTCTGTCTTCTCCACCTCACAGTTTCCTTACAGGTTAAAGATGGTAGGGGAGTCTTATTGAAATATTATTTTTGAAAAGTTATTTAATATTTCATCTTCATTTACAGGATTAAAAGAAGAGGGAATGAAATAGAAATAGGCAGGAAAATGCCAGCTGCTTCTGTCTGTACTTTCAGCTGGTTTACTTATTTATCATTTATTGAAGTGCTTATTCCTGGAACATGAACTGATTCCGAGTCTGTCATAACATTCTCTTTTCCATTTTTTCCCCTCCTACCTCATGATGGTACAGGTTCCCTGCTGGGGGAAAAGGAAAAATATAGAAGGTTTGAAATGTTATTTTCAATAGAGAAAAACATTTGCAACTGATAATAATGTCAATATTAATTTATAGAACTCAAAAATATCTTAAAACATTCATTGGCAACAATGGAGATCAGAAATGAACATTTTAAATTTGCAAAATTAGGACAAACTTAATTAAGAGTAGGAGCTGCATTTGTTTGTTGTTTTTTTGTTTTGTTTTGTTTTGTTTTCCTCTAATATTTATATTACCTCTGGTTCTACAAGCATTTATGACCAGACATTTATTTTGAATTTTTTTTTTTAAGGATTTGAGCCTAGAGTGGGCCTGGGGAGCCTGATGCTTCAAGGTCACATGTGGCCTTGTTGGTCCTCAAGTGCCATCCTTTGACCGAATCCAAACTTCAGAGAATAAATCCCCTTAATAAAAGAATTTGCTCTGTAAAACTTGGACTGAGTCAAAAGGCTTCACCCAAAGACCTAGAGTGCCACATGTGGCCTTGAGGCCACAGGTTTCTCACTCCTTTCCTAGAATAAAAAAGACTCTCCCTCAATTGCTTGAAAGAGTTGCAAAACTGGATGTCAATGGTGTTATATACATTTTTGAAATGAAATGTGAAATCCGAAGAAGGCTCTTTTTTTTTCCAGGCCCACTTGAAAAATAAATTTAGCCTTGCATATTAGCTATGGGATTTAAAATGTGTTGTCAAATGATGGGTCTTTCAAGTAGTCATATTTTGGGGATGGTCATTTTTCTTACTATTTATTTCTTTTGGTTTGTTTATTAAACTAGATCCCTTTACTCACACTGTCTTATATTACAGATGAAATACTGTCAACTAAGACAAATGAAGGTGAAAAGAAAAGAAAGCCTTTGTGTCCCTTTCTTTCTCTCTTACCCTTCCCCCTTCTATGTGTATACTTGTATTGAACATTTTAAAAGTAGAACAGCTGCTTAGGAAACACTGTTTGGTGTGTGGCATCCATGGAAGAAGATTTCCATCCATTCAGATGAACCTCCCAACAAAGGTCCTCTTGTTTCTCTTCTCTTGTGGCCCCCATAATGAGGAGATGAGGAGGAAAAGCAAGAGAGGAAACATGACTTTGCTTCAGTTAGTTTGAAAGCATGATAAAAACCAGAAGAGAGTAAGCAGAGGGAAAAAGAGAGTCTGGTCATCTGCTAAAATGGTTCACTTTAGAAACTACTACCACTACTGCCTCACTGCTCTTTCTGCTCTAGGAAAACCGTGAGTTATGTGAAGTGTAAGCTTGATTAGAAGAGCTGTTTCTTATTCATGTTTGTATCTCTCTCCCTGCGCCCTCCCCTAAACCTCTTCCTTCGTCCCTTGTCTTCCTCTTAAAGTTCTCATCATGGAGCCTTGCACCTAGCAGGCACTCACTAAATGATTAGCGTTTTGAAAGAAACCATTCTTTTTTGTGTTTTTGCTTCACTACTGCTCTAATATTCTTTGAGAGCTGTCCCATCAACACTTGCTTTCCTAGGCTAAGTTCCTCTCTCTCGACCTTTCCTGATTCATTCATGCCCAGTTAAGATGAACCAGTTCTATGTGTCATTGTTTCAGGATCCTGGTAGGGAACTAGTAACCTAATCTGAGAAACTAATTCAAAGTGTAATGGGGCTGATGTCCACATTTTGTCTGGGACTATTAATGTGTGGCTCAAAGGAAGGCAGGACAGACTTATCTAGCCTCTTCTTTTCCATCCCCATGCTGCCCCCCCATACCCATTCCCACTAGGAGGGCAAGTGGGCAGTTGAGGCCTGAAGCCATGACTCTTCTATCTTCAGAGAGAGGGGGTGTTGGGCTAGAATTATATCTATCTACTTCCTTAAATATTGTTAGTCTAGGAGATGTGATTTTCAGGTTCAATCTGACTTCTGATCACTTTGTCATTACTGGAGGGATGTGTAGAAGTTTGATGGATAAGCCATTGATAACAACAAAAAGAGAAAGAGAGAGGGAGGGAGGGAGGGAGGGAGAGAGAGAGAGAGAGAGAGAGAGAGAGAGAGAGAGAGAGAGAATGGGAGGAGATTGAGCTTCCTCACATATGGGATATTGCACATCCCTTTTAATGATTCTATGCCATCCCTGTCACAGAAATCTATTTTTATTACCACTTTTCTTGGTGTGTAGCATCCATGGAAGCAGGACTCCAGGTATTATATCCAAGACTTGACCCCTTTCCTGTTAAATACCATTTCCAGATTGAATATGCATAACTGCAATTAGCCAAGAAACCCATTATTCAATACTATAGCAAAACAGAAAATCTGAGAAGGTATACATATGAGACTATGTACCAGCCAACATAGAGGGAGGGGACGCTCTCATTGGAAGCAGGGCAGCTCAGCTCAACCAAGAGGGCGAGTCTCAGATCTCACCCAAGCAGAAACTTCCCAAAGTCTCTAGTATAGCAAGCTGGGAATAGTGACATGATGGAGACTAGGACCACCCCCCACCCCCCGCCCATATTAGCTACTTACCAGAATCTTCCTTTTAGCTACCTAGGACAGAATTGGAATCTTCCAACTTCTCTCTCAAAACTAGAAGTCAAAAGCTCTGAAAAACAATCTAAAGAAAACTTGAAGAAAATTAAAGAGATCGAGGCTTTCTCCTACTCTCAAAAACTCTGACCCACTCCTGATGCAGGCACAAGGTACTGCTTTCCACCAATCAGAAAAGAGTGCCATACCAATGAGATTTGGGGATAGGCTTACAAAAATAAAGTATTGGTGATTAATAATGATTTGCTATGTTACCCTTCATTAGCAACGTTTGTATTATAGAAGGAAATAGAGGAAATTGGTGATATGAGAGTTTTAAGTACCAAAAGAGAGATATTTGGGTGTTGGTTGTAGGCAGACCTTTTGGAACCCTTCAAGTTATAGCATGTTGGTCAAACTATATATATGTATGTATGTGTGTATATATATATATGTATATATATATACATAGATACATATTTGTATATATAATTGCATATATATGCATATATACTATTGTAAAATATGTATATAAGCATTTAAGTCAACTATGCCTATATGTAAGAATAAATCTCCCTCTAAATATAATAAAAATAATAATAACAACAACCAACATTTATATAGTGCTTACTATGTGGCAAGCACTACATTAAGCCAGACACTTCACAATTATTATCTCTTTTGATCCTTGGGAGGTAAGTATTATTATTATCCCCATTTAACAGATGAGAAAATTGAGACAAACAGGTTAAGTGCTCAGAGTCACATAGCTAGTAAATTTCTGAGGCTGAATTTGAACTCAGATCTTCCTGACTCCAGGCTCAGTACTCTACCAACTTCTCCACCACCTAGGTGTCTCACATGTTTGTTTGTTTGTTTTTTTTTGTGTGTGTGTGTGTGTGTTTCACAAATGAAAAAATGGTCCTTAGGAGCAAATATAAGTTCCTTTGTTTGGTATTTAAAGTTCTTCATAAGCTGATACTTTCCTACTTTTTCGGCCTTTTAGCTTTACTCCTTTCAATGACCAAACCACACTGACCTATGTGCTGTTCTTCACAAGGACATTCTGTCTCCCAACTCTATGAATTGGGACCACTTGTGCCTCCAATGTTCTCCCTCCTTACCTCAGCCTCTTAGTCCCCCTGACTTCCTTCAAGCCTTAGCTCAATTTCTACTTTCTTCTCTCCAATTACTTTGCTACCATCCTGTATATATCTTTTATATAATAGGGAAAAGAACACATATGTCCTCTTCCCTATTAGAATGGGACCTTCATGAATACAGAAACTATTTGCCTTCTTTGTATCCATAGTTCATAACATGATGTCTTATACACAGTAAGTGCTTAATTCTTTTGACTTATTGACTTTATTACTTTTGACAGTATTCACCCAGTAATATCACTGGTATTGGCATAAAAGAGATTCAGAAATGACTGTGTATTTGTAGAAGGTCTTGCTTTGACAGCAGAGGATTTTTCAATGGTGTATTTTATGTTTTTGTGTTTTATATATTTCATCAAAAATGTATGAGTGAAAAAGAAGATGAACTTGCTAAGTGGAAGGAGCAAGGGATTACTGATAAGAAGTCAAAATGCACCATTAGTGTACTTGAAATATTAAGAGAAACTACAGAAGGCCCCAAGTTCCTTGGGTGGTCAGCCCAATAGTAAATTGAGTTAAGGACTTGGCTAAGAATTTTACAGAATGAGCAGGAATGGATGGGTTGTTAGTTTGTGAGAATATCCAAATAAATCAAGGAGATCATAGATACATTGGAGTATTTGATTATTTATACATTTGTGTATGTAATCAATGTAATCAACCCAGGCAGAAACAAATGTGTGATATATCATATAAAGTTCTCTTCTGTAAGAGACCTATATGACCATGGAATTATTCCCAATATTTTAGCACTAAGAATTCCCTAAACTGGCAAAGCCCCTGTCTCTGAAGTGCTATGGCACTATTCACCCTTCTTGGCTTACATCTGCTTTATAGTTTACATAATAGTTATTTGTATAGACCCTGTCTTACCTCTCTTCCTATAAACTCTAGGAAGGAAAACACTGAATCCTTTTCTTTGAATTTTCTTTGTCTATTGAACCTAGCAAGGTGCCTCAAAGATAATGGATACTCAATAAATATTTGTTCAATGAGCAGAACTATATATACGGGGATAAAGATAGCTGATAGCATAGCCATGACCCTTGAGGATCCTTGACTACTCAGGTTACAGAGAAGGGGGAGGGTAGAAGATAAGTCATTTCCTTTTGTTCTAGGATAGAAAAGACAGACTTGGTGGTAGGTAGACCACTATCCACAGGAGAAATCCCTCCTCATTTATTTTTGGTGGTATCCAGGCTTTTCTTGCTAAGCTTGGGGTAACTACTGATTCAAAAACTTTTGTAACTTTCTGAAAATCTTATTCTTCCCTTGACTTGGATTTTGGGAATGAAGTGAGTCAAAGAAATATTTTTAGTATTTGGGGTGCTTTATAATGACAATGGTTTTCACAACTCCCTTTTTTTTTGGGAAGGTCCAAGCAAATGGGGCTATAAACTCAGGAGCAAAACTTTTTGGGAAGTTTACTACCATGAAAATATGAATCATCATTTTGGCTTTTTCCTTAAAAAAAAAAAAAAGCCTGGAGAGGCTTATACGAACTGATGCTGAGTTTGAAGAGCAGAACCAGGAGAAGTTTGTACACAATTACAGACTGGACTCTTCTCAGCAATGCCGGGTTATAAGTCAACACTGAAAGACTCATGACAGAGAGAGATGTATACATTCAGAGAAAGAACTAGAAAGAACAGAGTTTGAATGCAGATTGAAGCAAACTACATGCTCTCTTTCCTTTACTTGTTCAGTTTTGTTTCCTTTTTCCCATTGTTCATTCCATCTGATACAATCCTTTATAACCTGACTAATGTCTAATGTGAAAGTATTTGCAGATCCTATACTTGATTGTATGCTGCCATGGGGAGGGGGATAGGGGAGGGAAGGGGAGAAAATTTGAAACTCAAGGAATTGTGGAACTGAATCTTATAAACTAAAAATAAACAAATTAATAAAGACCAAAGGGGAAAAAAAAGAAAAGGAAAAAATCTTTGCTTTGAATTTTTAAAATGTATTGTTAGAGCAGAGTTTGGAGCTTTTTTGGGGGGGCGGGGGTAGCCTTTCAGGTATTAAGAGTAGAAAGAATTAGGACCAAACAGGGAGAAAACCAATTCACATTCAAGAAGAGATTTGGGAAACAGAAAGGCCTTAATGATTTGGTCTAATGATTTATATTTTTACATTTTTTCCCACCTAATTCTGATAATTATTTATCAACTAGGAAAGGAAGTACAATTCCACTAAGTTTTGGTGCCCAGACAAAGCTTAACTTGCCCTGTCTTGGTTCTGGCTCTTGCTCTAGAAAACATTATATTGTGGTCCATGCCATATCATCCTAGCTCTCATCGTATGTTTTCTTCTCCCTTTCCTCTCATGGTTGTGCCATTCACCTAAGAAATCAAGTGGTAAGAAGGAATATAATTTAGACACTATGTTTCACCTCCCACCCCCATATCCCAAGCCAGGAAAATGGTCCGCACTCCCCATTTCTGCTTGCTAAATTCCTCCCTTCCTTTGAGCTTCAAATCCATGTGCCAATTCCTTCATGAAGAGTCTTAATCAATCCTCTTATGTGAACATGATTACTTCTGCCTCAACTTTCTCATTATGCTGTACCAGGATCTCTCCTTTGAACTTGTCACATCCTCTTTTGTGTAATAGTTATTTGTGTACCTGTTTTATCCCTTCTATTAGAGTGCAGGATCCTTGATGACAAAATAGACATCTTATTTCTTTGATTTAATCATGTTATTTCATTTTTTGCCTTTGTATAAAGAATCTCCTGTGTCTACAATATTTTTTTCTCTTCACCTCAACCTTCTCAAATTCCTGGCCACCTTCAAGACTCAGCTCAGGTGCTATTAATCATATGATTGAGAACAAATCCTACATTTTCTAGTCCATGCTTGAGTGACTATGGGTAAGTCACTTAATCTCTGAATCTAAATTTTCTTTTCTTGAAAATGAGGTGTTTGAAGTAGATGACCTCTATGGTCATTTCTAGTTCTCTGTCCACAATCTTATGGCCTTCTAAATGAGGCTTTTCATGTTTTTTTCAGGTGTTAATGCTCTCTCCTCCCTTCCCCAAAACTATTTTGCATTTATTTTGCATATATCATTTATCTGTATACATGCAGAATAAGGAAGGTTTGCAAAGTACTTGGATCCAACAAGCCTGTGAGGTAGGTGCTATTTATCTCCATTTTAGAGATGAATAAACTGAGACTGAGGGGGTCCAGTACCTTTCCTGGGCTTACACAATTAATATCTGGGGCACTGATGGATTTGATTTCAAGTCTTCCCTGTTTCCAAGTACAGCATTTTCCCCTTTCCACTTTCTCCACCTCCTTGCCTTAAGAGTATAAGTTCCTTGAATTTAGGGACTCTCTAATTTTGGTTTTGTGTCCCTGGTACTTAGAACAGTTCCTGGCTTTGTAGGTGCTTAATATATACTTGTTGAATTGCATTTTAACTCCTAAGATTCACACATCATATGTATTTAATATTTTTTTAGATTTAATTTGAATGATGTCAGTAAGAAGCCCACTTCCCCTAAGGCTATCCAGACCTATAGGCTTTGTAGGTAGCCAGACAGTGGTTGTGTCATGTGGAAGTTCATGACCATGTATTTGCAGTTTAGGTTGTCTTATTTTATCTGAAGAGAAAATTTAAATTACTTGTTCATTTTTATAGCTTATGGGAATCCAGTGCACTGGGGTTGCCCTTTGTAAAACTGGTATCAGGAGTCTAGAAAAATAACTCCCTTACTGGATATACTACACTACACTACATTCTACTCTATTTAAACTTAACATGGTGTAGTGAATACAGCACTGGACTTGCAATAAGGAAGTCTCATCTTCCTGAATTTAAATCCAGTTTCAGACCACTTGCTAGCTATATGACCCTGGGAAAGTCACTTAATCCTGTTTGCCTCAGTTTCCTCATATGTAAAATGAACTGGAGAAGGAAAATACAAACTACTCTAGCATCTTTACCAAGAAAACCCTGAAAGTGGACATGTAGAATCAGGCATGACTGAAAATGACTAAACAAAAACTACAATGCAAGGTATTTTCTGTCATAGTAATATTTTAAGGGAGGTGTTCAGACAAGTGTTTTTCTAAATTTAGGTAATGATGACCTATCTTTTTACAGGATCCTATTGTATTTAGCCTATAGTACTCAAGGTCTCAATTCTATCCAATACTACTGCTACACAGGAAGAAATAGGAGTCTAGGTGAGTTGAAGGCATGTTCAGGTAGTGGTTGAGTGATGTCACAAAAGGGGGGAAAGTTAACACAAATCTATTACATTTTCAAAGAGAATTCTGACATTCATTGTAAATTGGACCAATGCTATTATACATTATTATTGGAGTGAAATGAAACATGTAAAGTGAGTCAGTCATACTTTTTGTGATACAGGGCTATTTTGTGTGTGATATATTTGTAACAATCTTTCATTATGTGTTCCCGATGTGAAGAAAATACAAATTAGAATATTGTCTATAGAAGAGACTGAGAATTCTGAAACATAAATGAAATGGAATTTTTGATTGAGATGAATACATTAAGTTGTTTGGTTTTAGAGTTGATATTGCTTTATATATAGGCCTCATAATAGAGCTCCAAGTACATAAAGGGAATTCATTCAATAAACTAGAGTCAAGAAAGTAATTTTAAATATTTAATGATTTAATTAAGTTTTATTAGAGTGATGTTCTTTGCTTTGCAGATGAAAATTTGACAGCGCTCTCATCTGTTTTCTCCTTATTTTATACAGTATATTGGTTCAATGTATTTATATAAATTGTCATAAACACTTGGTAAATGTTAACTATCAACTGGAAAAATCCTTTTCTTTATCCATACCAAGCATAAGAAATTATTTATAAAGAATTACAAGGCATAAAAAAATCAATAAGATTTTGTCCACCATTCTTTTGATTCAGAAACATAATTTCTGGTTTTCTTCCTAAAGAAGTTGACTCCGTGCAAGGTAATTAGGGAGTTTAACTCCTTGATCAGATCATTGGTGTAATAGAATTGATCAAGTACAGAACCTGTAATCAAGAAGACAGGAGTTCAAATTCTATCAGAGACACTTAGTAACTGTGTGATTAAATGCAGTTACTTAATCTCTTTGAAGCTCAGTTTTCTCATCTGTAAAATGGAGCTAATAGCACTCACCTCACAGAATTGTTGTAGGGATCAAATGAGGTCAAATATGTGAAGTGATTTAGAAACTTTAATGTACTGTATAAATGTTAGCTATTACTATTGTTATGCTTGCTGTCGTTTTGGAACTGCTCTATGCCCTCAGACTGAGACAAAATGGTACTGATTGGTTTTGCACACTCACACACATTAATAATATAACAAATATGACATGACACCACATGGCATGACATGACACAACACAACATGACATGACATAACATAACAACATATCATATCATATCACATCTACATAATATAACATTACAATATAACATAACATAATATATATGTATATATATACATATATATGTATATATATATATATTACTTAATCCTAGGGTATAGTGGTTATAAGCTACTAAGGTGGCAGGTTGAGGGTCTAATAGCTGCCTTGCTGTGGCCATAGTACTGAAGAGGAAGTGTTTTTCATTATCCATTAGTTATTTATAATACCATTGGTATACATTGAGTGAACAGGAATGGGATAATCTTGGAGTGCCTCCATTATTCAAAGTATGGCTCTTGATAAGAGGCAACATGGAAAAGGGATATTACTGCCTATGCAAATGGGACTTCTAATGCAGTGATTAAGAAACTCTTAAAATAGGAATCCATACAACAGAGAGTGTGACAGTATTAGTACAATAAAAATGAACCTGGGCAGCACCAGAGCACCACACACCAGTATTTTCTGCTGGGGAGGGGGGAAAGGCTGTGAATTGTTTCTGTGGAGAAGTCAAAATGTGGTGAAGGGGCATGAGTAATGGATTTGGAGTCAGATAATTTGGGCGTGAATTTTACCCTGCTTATTTACTACCTGTGCAAACTTTGACCAGTTTCTCTGGACCTATGTTTCCTCAACTTGAAAGTGATAGGGTTAGACTGGGTGATTTCTAAGTTCCCTCTTCCTTCAAATCCTATAAAGGGTTTTTTTCAAAGTAGAGCCCTTGAAGGATTAACAATGACATTCTAAGAGCTGTGAATAGTACTAACCTCTTCTATTGGTCAAGCACACTTTATCAGTAATGCTTCTAGAATTGATTTTATCAACTTTTATTTGAAGGGTAACTCTTGGGAGTTCATTCGATTCAATTCAATAAGCATGTTAAAAATTTTACTATATATACAGGGTGTCTTGGATTGGTATTAACTCAATATGAAAAGACCTGAATGAAAGTGCCAGTACATGGGATGGACCTTCCTGTAGGAAATACATGGAAGAACATAGGGTTGGGAGTCCCACAGAAAGGGCAGTCTTGGATGAGTTATAAGCTGCATCTTCAGTCAGTAAACACTTAAGTGCCTACTATGTGCCAGGCACTGTGCTGAACTCCAGGGATATAAAGAAAGGCAAAAGACAGTTTGTGTCTCCAGGGAACTCACAATCTAATGAGGAAAGACAACACATTAAAAAGAAGCTGAATAGGACATAAGTTTGAGAGAGAATAGAAGATGTTACCTATAGCCAGGTGGCACCCTGGATCTTCTCCTTAAGTGTGATATCTGGGAGAAGGCCTCTGAAGTCCACCCCAAACCTCTCCAATTAGAGGAAAGAAGAAGCCCCACTAGAGGCTACTGAGGAAGTGCTAGGTTCAGAATTGTTGTGATCTTGCTGGATGATGAATTTCTGGAAAAAATGATGACATTTAGGAGAGAAACCAGGTGGTAAACGATAAGGCAGTTGCCCTGAAATCCCCTCCTTAATTGAAGGATCTGGGAGGCAGACTCTGATGTTCACCTCTACCCTCTTCATCTGAAGGGCGTGAGGGGCCCTAGGGGGCCTGAGCTTGGTGTGATTTTCAGAGTTGAAATCTTTGAGGGATATTATCTTTCAGGATAATACCCATATTGATGAGATCATGTATTGTTTGGATTGTTGAATTATATGTAAATCAACAGTACTAGGAGTTAGGGATGAAGGTCCTATTCAAAATTAGAAGCTAGGGGGAAATATCAAAGAATAAAAAATATATGAATAAACACAGCACTTCATTTGGTCTCTGAAAATAACTTCACATGATTTGAGAAATTTAACAAAGATAGTCAACATTTACATGAAAATGTTTCTAATGAAATAGGTATTGATTCTTTTTTTTTTTTGGAGGGGAGGGGGTGATTTAAAAATAAACTGAACTTCTTATCTTTGGCATGTAGATTCTTGTTTTCTCTATTTTTAGAGAATTTACTTTGCCTGTGTAATTTGACCATTTATTAGAACCAATTAATGTCATTTCCCCCCTAGACCTACATAGTTAAAACATGTTGGAAAAATAAATATTGTGTCTTTCAAATATTATGCCATATTGCTTAATGTGATGCAGTCATTCAGTAAAAGAGTTCATGAGCCATAGTGTATTTAGGAAGGAGATAAAGGTGTGATAGGAATCCTGAGTTTTAATTTTGTGGCTTTCATGCTTTAAAATCTTAAATGTGGTATTTCTGCTACCTAGTCTAATACTTTATGCTTTTAAGGCTATTGCAGAGGTTGAGAAGGTAGTGGAGTTCTATTAAGAATGTGCTATTGTCCTTGAAATTACATGAATATATACTATAACCCTTGGTGGCTTGAATGCAAAATTGGGTATGGAGGATGGCAAAATTATATTGGAAATCATGATTCAGGATTACGAAATGACAAAGGCCAAAGGCTTCTAGAAAATAGAAATATCTTACTCCAGTATATCATTAGTACTTTATTTAAGAAGACATTGGTGAAGGGTGTGTTGGTAAGTAAGCACTAAATTGATTATATTTAAACAACAACAGCAATAATAACAACTTCATATAGCACTTTATTTGCAAAATATACTTATATATTTTATTTTACAACATTTACATATTTCATTCCCACAACTATCCTAGGAGGTAAGTATTTTCATTATAGCCTTCTTATAGACCAGGAAACTGTAAATTAGAGAGATTAAATGAGCAGGTAAAGATCAAAGTAAGTATCCGAGGTAGGATTTGAGCACAGATGTTCCTAATTCTAGGGTCTACATTCTATCTATTGTACCAGTCTGTCTCCCAGAAAGGAAATGACTGGTTATTGATGCAGACATCATTTCTAAGTTAGCCATCAACAAACAGCCATCAATCTATTAATCAAAGATTAAAACCAATAACAAACTAGAAGAAAAAAATAATAAAAATGGGGAGATGTGGTGTATAAGAGACCAACTCCACTCTGGCCCATTCAAATAAGTTATATATGCAAAAAAAGTTAGGAAATGGACAAAAAAATAGACATTTCTCTAACAGAAGAATAGACAATTCTTTAGGGAAGTTTAACTGATATAAATCAATTAACACAGTGAGAAGACCAAAAGATACTAGAAACTGACTCAATGAGCAAATACTGGATCCTAGGGAATTGTGGCTAGTCATTGCATTCATCAGAATTACTACATCTTTTGAATTTGTTTGTCATTATAATGTTATTTTATAAATTGTTCTATTGGTTCTGTTTGCTTCAGTATTAGTCTATACAAGTCTTCCCAAGTTTCTCTGAAACCGTCACCTTCTGAAACTGTATCATTTTTTACAGCACAATAGCATTCCATTACATTAATATACCATAATTTGTCCAACCATTCCCCAATTGATAGGCACCTCCTTTATTTCCAGCTTTTTTTTCCACCACAAAAAGAGCTGCTATAAATATTTTTGAACATGATGATCTTTTTTCCTCTTTCATTGATCTCTTTAAGTATCAGCTTCTTAAATAGCATGAAACAGTAGCTGAAAAGCTAAGCTTTCAAAAACCTCAGTAGAGGAATTTAATTAAGTGACATCACTTCATAGTCATTTAATGATGAAAGTGGAAGAGGAAATGAAATTTAAAAAGAAAAGCTTATTTTGATAAACTAAAACAAGTTATAAATATATTAATTCATTACAATAATATCATACTTAAGCAAACTTAAAATGGGAAATCTAGATTTATATAATAGATAAATTAAGGTGATTATTTATTTTATAATGCAAACAAAAGGTACTCACTTTATAGTAGGATTCTCAATAGTTTCACTTTATAGCAAGTCCCCCTAGTGTATTTAAATAAGTTGACCTGTAAAAATGTAATTCATAAACAGTACCATCTGCTACATAAAGTAAAGCATACCTGTAGAATGATCTCATCTAGTATGACATTCAAGGGATATCTGTGGGTGTGGGATAGTAGGGAATTTTCATGGAATATGTTTCCCAGATAACTTGCATATATACTTTGTCTTACTGTGCTGTCATGTGTTTTGTGCACAAAATACAGATGCTAGGTGCATATATTACTTTATGGCAAAAACCTGATGTTTGGAAGGAAAAAAGAGTGGTTGTTTAAGTTTATTGTTATTTGTAACCTCACTGCAGCCACTAAATCTACTGCTCTTCTGATCATTGCTCTCTATAACTTCTAATATTGCTGATAAAAAATCATAGATCACATGTATATAATGTTTTCAGGTTTATGAAGTACCTTATGCATATTTGAACTTCATAACAATCCTGTGAGGGAGAGGCTAGTTAATATTATCCCCATTTTGTAAATGAAGTAACTGAGGCTGTGAGGAAGAGGTTACATGGCTTTTCAGGGTCACATAGTTTTTTAAAATGTTAGGATAAATTGATAAAAGGACAAAATTTAAATTTTGCCAGGATCTGTATGCAGGTGTTTATGGCTTCCAGTTTAGGACTCTCTCCACTACCCTGTATACCTGCCCCCCAACTCCCCACTGCTCCCCGCCCCCACCTCAGCAGTGAAATAAAGAACATTCAAATCCTCTGGGCTTTCCTATTTTTTTTTTTTTCTGATTGTGTTTATGAGCAGGAGGAAATGTGTAAGTAAATGAGCAAAGAATTGAAAGAATTACAAGGAAACATTTACCTCACTCTGGAAGGTGCATCAGAATTAGAGAAACCTTATAGTCCCACTGAGAAAAGTCATCTGAGTAATCCATGCGATGCTCTGATCAGATTGACACAGCTCCAGGCTAGGCATATCACTCCAAATGAGTTAGTGGGTTTAAAAAGGACATTGCTTATGCTTACAAATGCATTGGATATACTTCTGGTATGGATATAAAGTGAATTGAGAGAATTCTAAACTATACTCAAATGTCTAAGTCTTTTTGTGGGCTGTTTTTGTAAATTGGAATTTAAAGCAATCTGCATATTGTTGTTGGAGATTTGGGAAGTCAGTTCAGTGAGTCAAACAAAACGGCATGGTTTTGCGAGATTGTTTTATTTCACCAGAGTTTGTTACTCTTAAACCTGGAAATTTGAAATCTTGGACCTGAAATTGAGATCTTTGGTTTTGAAACTGTCTTTTTTTTTCTGTCAGCAGCCAAAATAGCAGCATGTGCCTTTAGTAAATTAGTCGCAGATAGATAAAGACAAGGGGACATTACTGTGGCCAATGAAGGGCATTTGGCAGAGGACTCAAGAAGTAAGATTGCTTTAGGGCCTTAAGCTACCAGAATTAACTCCCTAAACTCATACCTCAGGAAGACTGCAAACCTTAAAAACTATGTCAATGTGAGCAGTAATAGCTGTAAAAATAATGCCTACTTGAGCAAATGGATGCAAATTCAAGAATACAAATGTATAATCACTGTTTCTTCCAAGTGGAGAGAATTTGCCTTCTTGACTACATTTTGACCAACTTGTGAATGTGTTTGTTTCCTCTTAGCAAATTTTCCAACATTTTACTGTTACTTTTCCTCTCATCCTCCTATTTTTGCGTCACTAAGTTTGGAAGGAAATGAAAAGGAAGGTTTTTAAAAAACAATTTTAGGAAATAGCTTCCCAAAGGAAAAAAAATTATATGGTAGTTTTTCTTGTGGGATGCAAGCCAACTATTTTGATACAAATGCACTTTCCTTTTAAAATTTTTATTTTACTTTTAATTTATTGGATAAATCAAACATTTCCATAACATAGTAGAATAGAAAAAAATGATTGCATATGAAATTGCAGATCTTTTATGTACAACTTGCTATTCCTTTTAAATATATAATAAAGTTATCATATACATTTCCTTTTATTTTTCTTTTTGTTCCTTCCCTTTCCTTGCCCATGGCTACTGTGAGACACAAGTGTATATGTATATGTATATGTATATGTATATGTATATGTATATGTATATGTATATGTATATGTATATGTATATGTATTTATTTAAAATAATTCTATACATAATTCTATTTATCAGTTCTTTCTATGGATGTGTATCAGCAAGCACCCCAACATCCCCAGGGTGGCTGCCAACACAGGTTCTTAGGTCTTCTTTTGTAAAGGAAATCAACTCAAAATCAGTTAACAAGCTCACTTTAATCAAACAAACTTTCATCATTTACCTAGTTCAGGGGGAAAAGGTCAGCACTCCAAACTTCAGAGTATACAGACAGATCAGACAGGCTTCCAAACTGTCCAACCATTATCAATACCAAATCATAGTTACCAAAGAGGGAAGCATCAACATCTGGGTTTTCAAAGCTGGGGGGAGGGTTCTCAAAAGCTGCCCAGAGTCTCATCGGGTCAAATCATACAACACTTCTCAAAGTGAGCCCCAAAGCAGAGCCTCCCATCAGGGTTTATATAGCCTTCTCCTGGCTCAGAGAATGTAACCACCCTCTTGACCCACTGCCCAATCACACAGCATCAAGGTGTGGTCATTCCTGAAAACCAAGCCTCCTACCACAGGCTCCATGTGACCACATTCAGCCTATTAGGGGGCAGAGTATATTTTCAAATTAAAGAAGGTTCTCAGAGTCTCTTAAGGCAATCAAAGGCAGGGAAGATCTTTAAATCTGCATTTCCATTACAGGATGTGAATGGCATCTTTCTATATGTCCTTTGTAGTTAATTTGGGCATTTATAAAAGTCAAAATGATGTTCACTCAAAGTTGTTCTTAAAACAATATTTCTGTTACTATATACAGCTTTCTCTTGATTCTCTCATTTCACCCTTTGTATTTCATGCGAGTCTTTTCAAAATGACAAATTTTGGAGGGGATGTGGAAAAACTGGGGGATGAATTCATTGTTGGCAGAATTGTGAACTGATTCAGTTTTGGAGAGCAATCTGGAAATATGCCCAAAGAGTTATTAAACTGCCTATACCCTTTGACCCGGCAATACCACTACTAGGTCTATTTCCAAAGATGTCTATGGAAAAAAAGGAATGAACTTATATGTTCCAAAATATTTATAGCAACTCTTTTTGTGGTGACAAAGAGTTGGGGAGTGATTGAACAAGTTGTGGTATATGATTGTGGTGTAATATACAACATAAAAAAAGAAAGCTGAAAGGGAGAGAGGATATCTATTGTGTGAATATAGTAGAATCCAGAGTGTATCCTGGAGAACAATTAACACTGTTATGTTATGAATATGATAATTGATCAAGATTTGGTCTGGTGCATTTTAAAAGTCTGTTTGTGGAGCCAAGATGGCAGAACAGAAGCAGTAACTTTAATAAGCTCTTCCGTGAATCCCATCACTAAACTTTAAAAAGTGAATCTGAATGGGTTTTAGAGTGCCAGAATCCAGCCCAGGAAAGTGCCCACATGGGTCTGGGCAGGGGGAGTATGGAGCACATGGGGGCTGCCCCTTGACTAGAGAGCAGAATATAGGGGAGAGAGAAGGAGCCCCAGCCAGCAGACTCACCCACCCCATGGGTGATTCTAAGCCATCTCACCACAGACAGGAGGATCCTTCAGAACTGGGTAAGAGAAAGCACAGGGCCCCAAGCAGAGACAGCAGCTTTTCCTGGGGCTATCAGCCCACAGCCTAGAAGTTTAAAAATCACCTCCCTGATTTTTCAGGGGATAGGATGGCAAAGTAAACTCTAGCTGCTCTGATTCCCCCTCCCTGAGGGGGAAAAACCAGAGATAAATGTCTCACCCAGAGTAAAATCCTGAATTTGGGGAAATAGCCTCAGGCTTAGGAGCCGCAGAGAAAGGGTGTAACTGAGGCAGTAAGGAGTCTGAAGTGAAGGGCAGAAAGGTCCCAAGTCACACTAACCTGACCAACTAGAGTTCCAGATGAGCCTGCTTGAGCTATAGCCCAGGGGCATAGAGGCAGAAATCTGAAGCAGCCAGACTACCCCTCCCCCACTGATTACTCTGTGAGCCTCAGGGTAACTCAGGGGAAACTCTGAATCCTGACCTTGGCCTCAATCTAGACACCCAGAGGCTACAGCACACAAAGCCAACAACCAAGCCCTTAGTTCCCAGCATGAGAAATTAAGAAATAGGAAATTATAATGGGAAGGAAGGAAGCTGAGAAGGAGAAGGGGAAGGCAAGAAAATCAACCAGATTATATTATTATTAATATATAATAATAATATAATATATAATATATATTATAATATATATTATATAATATATGGTATATAATAATATATAATATATTATATATTATGTTATAATATATTATATAATATATATAATATTATATATTATATATTATGTTATAATATATTATATAACATATTATATATTATATTATAATATATTATATTATATAATATATTATATTATATATTATATAATATATTATAATATATATTATATTATATAATATATTATAATATATATTATATAATATATAATATAATATTATTATATATATATAATATATATTATTATTATATTATATTATAGCCAGCAAGAACAACCAAATACAGAGGACAACATGGACTCTATACTCACACCTGAGACCACAGAAGGAAATATGAACTGGTCTCAAGCTCAAAAAGCATTCTTAGAGGAGCTCAAGAAAGATTTAAAAACCCAAATTAGAGAGGTAGAATATACATTTAAATTCACAGTGACCAAATTGGAAAAAAGTCTCACTGAAGAAAACAAATCCTTAAGAAGTAAAATTTGTGACCTAATTGGAGAAAATACCTCCCAAAAAAAGGACCTTCAAAAACTAACTGAAGAAAATAATTCACTAAAAATGAACATGATAATTTACTGTGACATTCATTTTTGTTATGGGTATATATGCTCATTTAAATCTATATTGAGCAGAATTCATCTTGATTAGGAACTAAGTGCATGGAAAATATTCATATATGCAGATAAAGATTTTAAAATTATTCTCATAAGGGAAATACCTTAAAAACATTTTTAGTTTGGATATTTCTCTACCTCAAATTTCCCAAATTAATTTTAGCCTTAGCTCTATCCAGTGCAGTCAACTTCAACATGAGAGTCTTAATTTTACACGTGATTTGTGAAGGGTTAAACATTTTAAAATGAAATGGTCACCAGCTTTTACTAAACTAGAAATTTAATAGTTATATATTGTGAGAAACTATAAATATGTACAGGAAACTATAGCATAGTATAATTGGGGACTGAGGTATCTTTGTCAGTACAATTTTCTTGTTAATGGAGGATTATCACATGTATCATATTAGGATTAACAATTGTTAAGGAATTAGAATAGTATGCAATATCCTTGATAGTTCAAGTGTGCTGAACCTAACAGCCACTCTTTCAGGGTTCAGATGATATTTCAGGATCTTATGACATCTCATAATCATTATGTACAGTAATTATTGGAATTTAATTCATAAAACATGAATTAAACACCTTCTATACATGCATAACATTATGCCAGGAAGTGGTAATAAAATTTAAAAGATGAAAAACAACAGTCTCTGCACCCAGAAGCTTCCAGTATAGTTGGTGGATGATATATATGCAATTTCCTTTTATACAAAATGAAATATGCAGTGAGCAGTGTACTATAGCCACATTCAGTAACATTCCAGGAGGAAAGAGAGCTTGCTCTGAGCAGAAGCATCACAGAAATCTTTGTGGCGAACCAGACATAGGAACTGTACCAGTACAGAAGAAAAGATAGCGAAAGATACTGCTATGGAAGGGTTATCTTCCAGGCATATAAGAAATGCTAGATTTCCAACATAGATAATGATGAACAAGGTGCTTTTTCTATGTAATAGTGGGGAGAAATGAAGGAAAGGGTAAAGACCAAGTAGTATCACTTTGAAGGAGAAATAACTCACAAATTTATAAATTGCAATAATGTTTAACCTTCCGTCAGCATTGTATACAAATAATGACTTCTTCCTCAATGACTGATTTTGGTAAATTAAATTACTGTCTTCTCATTGGGTCAGCTAGGTGTTGCTGTGGATAGAGTGCTGGGACTGGGGACCACTCATCTTCCTGGCTTCAAATCTAGCCTCAGACACTTACTAGCTACATGACCTGGCAAGTCACTTAACCTGTTTGCCTCAGTTCCTTGATCTATAAAATGAGCTGAAAAAGGAAATGACAACCAGCTCCATAATCTTTGCCAAGAAAAACCCAAATGGTGTCATGAAGAGTAGAGCATGACTGAAATGACTGAATAAAGACAACAAATATTCACTAGTTTATTTCACAAGTCTTTTTTTAATATCTTAAATTAGTGTTTTGGATTTAGTCAACATTGTACTAACAGTCTTGATCAAGGTAGAAGCCCTAAGTTAAATATAAAGCCTTAGTATAAGTAACATCTGGGTGTTATTTTATCAGTCATTCTTTATTGTCATCTTTAAGTGGGGGAGGGTAGAGGAGAAAACTACCCCCGGGTTCAAGGGACTCTGTGGATCTGTATAGTACATGATGCCCTTCCCTTCCCCTTCCTCCTCCTCTCTACCTGTTCCCTCTCCCCAACACAGTTACTTTTAATAGTCAGCCATGCAGACACAATTAGCTTAAAACAAATGCATTTATTTAGTGAAATGGCATCATAGGTACAATAGTAACAGACTACTCTCTCCATAAGAACAGGAACACACTCTTCTATGAATATAGTGACAGTGGCGAGAAGAGACACCCACGTGAAATATAATAATAGAGAAATGTACATATAGGGGGAAACATATGCAAGGCAACTCACACCTCCAACACTTCAGGGACACAATGATGTCCTTTTTGCTTTTTTGGGGGGGTATCCTCAAGCTTCTCCCTCTGGAGACAGTATCTTTGCTGAGCAGGTTCTTCACTGAGGGACAATTTCCTCTCAAGGTTGGATTCATCTTCTCTACTTGATTCTTTTCTCTACTGTCAGAGGTCATACTCCTCTGAGCTGTTTCCTGGCTATCAGGAAAAGCTTTATGTGGGAGGTGGCATTTGAGCTGAGTTTTAAAGGAAGATAAATAATATAAGAAAGTGAACCGAGGAAGGAGTATCTTTCAAGCATGAGAGAAAGTTGGGGAGATGAGAGATAGAATACATTGAGTGATGAACAGCAGCAAGAAATTGATTTTGCTGGACTACAGACTCTGTGAAGGGGAGCAATGTGTAATAAACCTGGAAGGGGAGATTGAAGCAAGCGTGTGAAGTGCTTTCAAAATCATACAGAAGAGTTTGTATTTTATCCTAGAGGCATTAAAGGGCCAATGAAGCTTTTTTTGACCAAGATAAAAACAGTCAAAAGTGTGCCTTAGGAATGTCACTTTGATTGCTGTACAGAAGATATATTTGAGCAGAAACTTAAAGAGGGTAGGCAAATTTTTCAATGTTATTGTAATGGTATAGATGAAATGTGGTAAGAATCTAAATTGGAAAGGTGGCTGAGTATATAGAAAGGGTACTGAGGTACAAGAAACTACAAAGGCGGAAATGACATGATTTGGCAATGGGTTGGATACAGTGAATGGGTGATTGTGAACAGTCAAGAGTAATTCTTAGATAAGATGAGTATAACTCCAAATAGAAATAGGGAATTTATGAAAAGGTGTAAACATTTTTCAATAAAGAAAATGAATTCTACTTAGGACATGTTGAATGTAAGGTTATATAACATTCTGTAAGAAATGTTCAGGAGTCAGTCAGTTTATGATATAGAATGGAACTCAGTAGAGAGATTAAGGCTGGATATGTAGATCTGGGAGTCATCTTAGACATCCCAATCCATGGGAGACTAGAGGGAGAGAAGAGAGCGAGGACAGAATGTTAGGGGTAGAGGTATACCCACAGGCATGTGTTATGACATAGATGGCAAGCAAGCAAAAGAGACTGAGAAGATTGCTAGAAAAAGAACCAAAAGAAAGTGGTGAGACCCATACCCAAGAGATGATGGAGTAAGGAGAAGTTGTGAATATTGTCAAATACTGCTTATAGGTCAAAAAAGATCAAGACTGAGGAAAGGTCATTGCTTTGATAGAATTTATGGATAACTTTGGAGAGTCCAGTTTCAGTTGATCATTGAAGTCAGAGGCCAGATTTGCAAGGGTCTAAGAAGAGAGGGATGAGAAATTGATAAAGCTTTAGTTATGGGATGTTTGAAGTAGATTTCTAAGATTTTTTGCCGTCCCAGCTGTGACTATACAATTTCAGAACACCTATCTGGGATGGTTTGTAATTTATATTTTTCCCTTTGATATGACTGGTTCATTGGTACTATGTAAAAAGACCTTCATACTACCAAGTGTCTGACTCTAATAGCAATACTAGTTTGTCTTGATCCTAGCAATCCTTTTCATTTGTGCATTGTTTTGTATTTTTAAAGCACTTTCACATGATTAATTCATATAATCCTTATAATGACTTGCCAGATATTATTTTCTCTATTTGGCAGATAAAAAAAAATCTGAGGCCCAGGGAGAGTGTGACATTTCTAGGATCATATAACTACAACTGAGGGCTTCTGACTTCCAACTCCAGCATCCCTTATTATAAAATGGAATGGATTATAAATAGTAGTGGCTATTTTGTTAAGATATCGTAGAACATCATTATAAAGGAATAATGTTGACAAGTAAGAAAGTTCTATAGAGTTCATGCAAGTCTTTATTTTTTTTTTGGTGAAATGATGATGTTTCTGAACACACATTCCCACTTGTGTGTTTAGTATTGTCTCATTCACAAGAATGAGGGTGATTTTCATTATGTAGTCTTAGTTAAAGATCTGGACAAAATTCAAATTTTCTCTTTTAGGACATAAATATATTTTCAGTCTTTAAATTCAAATTTATTTAGAACTCTAGTACTTTACAGGGAAAAAAAAACAGAATATTAAATTCTCCTTAGATTTGTGGTATAGGAACCGCGCCCCGCCTCCCCATGCCCCAGGACAAACATAGATCTCACTCTGTCTTTGACCTAGAGAATATTAAGCTCAGAGTGTGAAGGGACCTCAGAAAAAGCTAGTATAACCCACATCAGAAATATAATCCTACTATCAAAGAATCCCCATGATAGCATGTCCAGTAAGTGATCATCTAGCCTTTACTTAAAGACCTTTAGAGACCACAATCTTTCAAGACAGCCCATTTCATTTATAGAAAGTTCTAATTGTCAGGATTCCTGATATCAAAAAGAAATTTGCATCTTTGCAGCTCCGCTCATTGCTTTAGATTCTTTTTTATGGGGTCAAAAAGAAATGAGTCCCATTTTGTATTCCATGCTGTGGTCTTTCATGTACTTCACATTTGAAGAGCTCCAGTGTTCCTAGATGAGTCCTCTCTTCTGCAGGTTAAAGAAACTTAGTTCCTTCAAACTATATTTCCTCAATATAATTCAATTGAGGTCAATTTATTAATGCTTATTGATTCATTGATTTAATTTAATTTATTTGATGACTAGTATATGCCAGGAACTGTATATTATGTCCCATGTTATGGACTCAAGACCATCTTGAGTTTATGGTTAACTTTGTCGGGAAAGCATTCTAACTTATCAAAATTTTTAGTAAACTATGATGTCTATACCTGAAGAAAACCTAGTAGATAAATCCTGGAGAGTTGTCTGAGGCATACAAAGATTAAATTACTTGCCCAGTGTCACACAGCTACTACTTATCAGGTGAAATTTGAACCAAGGTTTCTCAAATCTGTTTCAAGCATTCTATCCATAACAATTATTTCAAGTCGCCATCTGCTATTTAATGTGTATGACACACATAGGTGTATGTATATATACATGCAAACATGTTTTTCATTGTATTCAATGAGCAAATTTTGTGTTAGTCTTTTAACTTTTTACAGAATAATAAAGAAGATATAAAACAGTGATGTTAGTGTGCATTATTTTGTACTTCAGGTATTGCTATTAAAATAATTCCTTTCAAAATCTTTCAGAGGGTCTTTTGTTTTTTAAATGATCCCAACATATTTGGTATAGTTTCTCCTTTTGAAATATGCTTACAATTTTCAGTATTTCATACCTTTCTGGAAATGGTTTGGGTGCATTTCCTTAAACTTTCTAACAACTACTCTTTTGGCCTTTAACCAAGCATGAAGATTTTCAGACTGAAAAGATTAAAAAATAAAGTTTTGGTAGGGGTGGGATTTGGAGAGATGGGGGCATGAAACTAATGCTTATCATGGAAGGTTGGCATTGGCTTTGAACTCTGGAGTTGTAACCATGGTTCCATAATGCCCAACTTTTAAAAAGATCCCACAGAAAAGTAAACATTTTGATAAGAATCTAGGCATCAGTTGGAGCTTATCCAGTATTAAATGGAACCACATGCTTTGTCCTAGGCATTTGTAGAAACAAAACCTCCCTAGTGTTTTTCTTTTTCTGTATCCCCCACCCCCACCCCCTTAAGATCAGGGTTTTATTTAAGCAATGTCATTGCAAAATAAGCCCATGAAAACTAAAGCAATGTTAGCTTCTTGACTCTTTCCTTGTCCCTTATTCTTTTTATCCATCACCTCCAGAGCCCCATTTATTGCACATAAACATGCTTTGTTCAGGTGTTAATTATAAGCAGCAATAAAAAAAAAGCAGAGCCACATATACCTCTTTGAGCAGAATTACTGGACTCAACACTTTGCTTTTCTATTTATTTTCCTTAGCTGTACGAAAAGTTACTTCTGGTGGTTTTCTGTTTGGTAAGGGAGTACAGACTTTGGGGAAAGAGAGAACAGGAGTTATCTGGACTTAAAAGTTCCCATCACCCAGTGTGGTAGTGTCAATGAAGGAATGACAAGATGACAGGACATTTCTGCTGGGCCCTGAACCTTCCACTTGCCTGATTTTTACCAAGTATCTTCAGAATAATGCATTATTGATTTGATTCCATAATCTAGATAAGTAACTTAATTGGTTGATTCATATTGCTCAATGGTATGAGGACAAAAGTACTAGTTGATAAATGCCCCCTAGAGATTCTATGGTCCTAGAGATACCATGATGGAAAGCAATATAGTCCTTGTCCCTGACCCTGTCCTCAAGGGCATATATAACATTATAATATTACCAAGTTGTAGAGGAAATAAAAGCAGTAATGTTGATGGATATAATTTTGTACTTGAAGTTTCTCTTGTGACTCCTACTGAATAAGATAGTATGATGGAGAAGAGAGGACACTAGACTGGAAATAACTGGACCTGCATTTGAATTCTGGCTCTTCCATTTACTGCCTGTGTGACTATAGGCAAGTTGTGAAATATCTTGTAAAATGTATAGGTTGGATTACATGATGAATAAAGCCTGTCTCAACTGAAAATGAATGATATATCATTTGACTATGCTAGTAAGTATATCGGGGCAGGTAGGTGGTACAGTGGATAGAGTGCTGTGCCTGAAGTCAGAAAGATTCATCTTCCTGAGTTCAAATCTAACTTCAGACACTTACTAGCTGTGTGATCCTGGGCAAGTCACTTAACCCCGTTGGTCTCTGTTTCCTCATCTATAAAATGAGCTGGAATAGGAAATGTCAAGTCACTCTGGTACCTTTGCCAAGAAAATTCCAAATGGGGTCATAAAGAGTCAGATGTGACTGAAATGACTGAACAACAACAAAATATTTTATTATAATCTCTCTCTCTTTTTGTTGTTTAAAGTTAAGGAACACTCCTGAATTATTCTAATTGATTTAATTGATATGTAAAGGTCTTTTACTTAGTTGCTTACCATATTTGTTATTTACTTTGAAATTTTTAAGCCTAACCACTATATTTCTTGTTGGTTGAAACTTGTGGTTCCTTTGTCAGTGCTCTACCTATTCCCTTAAGCAGTAATTTGTGTTCTGTTTTTTTTTTTTAATACTTTAATACAATTTTCTTTTATTATTTATCCAATCTCCATGGTGTTTAGGCTTTTTACTTCATCATGTTTTTTTCTGAACAACCTATGATACTCAAATTATCTTGGAGTAAACTACCCTTAAACTTGGAACCTTTGAGTTATATAAAAATCATGATCTTCTGGTTTGCTTTTCATTAACTCTGTTTTGTCACTTTTTCTTTAGATTCTTATTTTTCTGTTCCATGTTCAGACCTCTGCTATTTTAAAGACATTTTCTATTACTTGTTCTAAATTGTCCACTTTTTTTGGTTTGATTTGTTCTCAAGAACTTTGTTTTTCGTACTAATTTTTATTCTAATCTGCATCTTTTTTTTCTCTTAACTTTAATTTTTTCCTTTCTTTAGAAGCAATCATGGGGTTTCAGTCTATTGATCTGTTATTTCAGAGGAATCCATAGAATTTGTTTCCTTGTTTTTATTTTTCTTTCAAGGAATTTTGGCTCATTTCATATTACAGGATAATATTTCTACAGTGGATCATGATCTTTCCCAATCTTCCCCAACATTTATCTTTCTTTATTATGAATTCCCTTGATAGTCCTCAATTTGGTCCTCTGTTGTTTTATCATAAGGTTTCATATTACATGGCCTTCACTTCTATTGCCTCCTTATCTTGCAGACATTTTGATTACTATACATCTGGTGCATTGCTTGTTGATTCATGGTTGGAGAGTCCTGGGAATTAAGCTGCAATGTCTTAATATCCCATTATCCATCAAGTAATAATAGCTAGAATTTACATAGTGCTTTAAGGTTTGTAAAGCACTTTAGAAACATTATCTCTATTTAATCCTCACAATAACACCAGGACGTATGTTCTGTTATTAATCCATTTTACAGATAAGGGAACAGAAGTAGATTGAATTTGAGTTAAATACTCAGGATCAAACAGCTAGTAAGTGACTGAGGCTAGATTTAAACCCAGATCTTTCTTGTCTCTAGGCTAATGTATATCCACTGTGCCACCAAACCGTCTCATTAAAATGTTACTTACCAACTCCACATCGACTAGCATTCAGATGTGCATGTTAGGGGATAGTAAGAAGCCTTTGAGGATAATAAAAAGGAAATATTTCAGCAGAGACTATACTTAGCTTATTAGGATAATGAATACAACATAGGTAACATTTTAAAGGATTTGACAGTATTATAGAACTAGTTATATTGCTGGCCTCCTTTCTCTTTAAACTTCATCATAATGACATCACCCTGCTCCTAAAGTCCCAGATAAATATGACTACTTGATAGTGTCCTGGTAGGTTAGAAAGGAGTTCCTTCTAATAGAGTTAGCTCAAAATATAGAGGATGAAGACTGGGATACAATAACCTTGGAGAAGCCATCAATAAGCAGTAAGATATACTCAGAAAGTCTTTATAGGGAAAATGAATCTATTGTGTTTTGTTCTTCTAGGGGATGCTTTGGAGGAATTATCAGATGGGAGATATAATCAATATCCCTTAGTAGTTTATTATTTTGCTAGGGAAAAGAATATAAAAAGAGAACCAGAAATACTATGTGTACATATAAGGGTTATGGGATTTGAAGATCTCACATGCCCCATTGGACTTGCTGACATAACAGGAAGGGGTGGGGCAAGACGAAGAGGAAGAAAAGCTAGAGTTCCGGTGGGGACTGTTGGTGGCCAAGGCAACAGCAGCAGCAGCAGTAACAGCCAAGGTAGAGGTGGAGGTGCAAACCCCTTTTTGAGCCAGCCAGAATTTCTACTAAGGACTCTTGTTGGGGACTGCCAGGGACTGGAACTGTAGGGGGGGGGGCGGCGGAGCTGTTGTGAGCACACTTCCTGGACGCTGAGCAGTTGCTGTGAGTGGGGAGAGAAGGACCTTTGCCTGAGGTAGCCTGTTCTGTTTTGAAGGCTTAAGAATGTGGTTGGTTACTACATTAACTACTTGTGCCAATTTCATAACTACTCTGATGGCTTTGACTTTCTGGTTTTGGGACTCAGTTATTTGGTATTTTAATAAATGTTCTGGCTTTATCCCCCATATAGAGAGCCTGATATATTTTGTGATTAATAACCACATAAGCCTATTTATGATTGCCATAGGCATAGTGAATATTGCATTGTTAATACAGTACAGTAATGAGGGAGAGAAAATAGCACAGTGGAAAAATAAAAATAACAGCAACATTGGATTGGCTCCCAAGAAATATGGATTAGAGATGTGAATCTGCCACTGATACTATGAGAATAAATCCCTTTAACTTTATGAAAACTTAGTTTCTCAAGTGAAAATAAATGGGTTGAAATAGTTGGTCTCTAAAGTTCTCTTCCACCTCTAAAATTCTATGACATCATTGTGTAAAACACTGTATGTAACATTCCTTAAAGACTTAAAGAGAAATGTTCCTTGAAAAATAACTATAGTGCAAAATAATATTGATAAGTGACATTGGAGGCACAACTAAAATTCCATATAAGGTGTGAGGGGGGTAAAGGTAATTAGGGGCAGCTTTTTAGAAGTGAAGGAATTTGAGTTGGGATTTGGCACCTTTGGTTCAGAGCACTGATTATCAGCCAATGGGTATATCAAAGGCAGGAATTGGACCCCAGTCTTCCTGCCTTTGAGGCCAGCTCTCTATCTCTTTTTCCATTCTGATTGTTAAAATTACTTTTCAGTAGCATAAATTATACCAAGTCCTATAATCCATTTAAGGCCTTTAGTTGCTTTTCTCTGGAATCCCCTTAAAAATCTTAAGGTTTAACTTGTATATTTTGAAGAAGAAAATGACTAGTCATTGAGGAATTCTACCTGTACCACAATAGGAAAATATATGGAAGAAACTTACCATATGTCTATCTGGCTAGTTAGTTGACCAATCAACAAACATTTATTAGGTTCTCTTTATATGCCAGCACTAAAGGAACCCTAGAAAGGATTTTGTCTGCTATTTCTTTTTTTTTTTAAATGAAGAAACTGAGGTCTAGAAGAAAAAAAGACTTGTTCATTCAAAAAAGATTTATTAATCAACTACTATGTAATAGGCACTTTGTATACAAAGATGAAAAAATAGTTCCTGCAAGGAGCTTTCATTCTATTTTTCATTGTAACAGTATAAGTTATCGTTATATACCATATGTGTGTGTATGCATGCTATAATACAGTATATAGTAACAGAACTATTGAGGATTGCTGATTGTCAGACTATTGCTCTTTCCACTCTCCCATTCAGTCTCGTTAATAAATTGCTTTACCTGGATGACCCTAAAAATCATACAAATAAAATGGTTCAGTATCTCCTTTGTTTATTACTTTCTAAACCATCATGTCATCCTCTTAAAGTTATGTATATTGAATACTTAAGCCATACAAAACAAGTATGAAATTATCTACTGTATGTGTGTGTGTGTGTGTGTGTGTGTGTGTGTGTGTGTGTGTGTGAATATGCATACAGTTTCCAGAAGGATGGGGGTAGCTAGGGGTGAGGGGAAGAATGAGGTAATTTAATACTCTAATGTTATATGATGGTACAAGAAAAAATGAAATAAAACCAAAGAATGATGGATTTGGAGAGGACTTGGTTGGACTTTTGGCAAAACTACAAACCTCAGAAGTTACAGCAACCAGCAGGGCCATCTTAAATTAAAAAAGAGTCAGTGAAAGATAGTAGCTTAGAACAGGATGAAAATAAGTAGTTTTTGTTATTAGAAGGTGATTAAGCCAAAGCAATCGTTTCTTATAAAAACTTAAGGGAAAATGTTGGCTAAAAGATAAACTGGATAGGATAAGAATTCCTACTTTCATTCTTAGATCTCATCCCAAATCAGTGATTCCCAGTTCTTCATTTTTTTTTCTTTTTTGTAAATTTAATTTTCCCCCACAGAAGCTGTGGATATTAGTGACTAGATAACAGATAACTTATAGCTTATCTCCAAGAGAGTTACGTGAGTTTGAAAGAATTGGAAGATGAGATATAATACATTTCAAATAAATTTGCAATTAAAAAAAGTCACTTCCAATTAGGCTCTGACTCCATTTTTTCCAGGTTTTGCTTCATTCATTAAAAGCAAGAATCATGTTTTCTAAGATCTCTTTAAAAGGCTGGAAGATGAATTCCCGAAGATGCTGCTGCTGCTTCCCCATAACAAATACATGAATGATCCTGAAACCCTTTGAAGATGTGAAGTGAGATGTGTGTGTGTGTGTGTGTGTGTGTGTGTGTGTGTGTGTGTGTTACCATTAATAATACAATATAGATCTATCTCACAACATCTGAAAAGCAGGCCTAGGCCACCGGGAAAGAGTTTTTATTTCAACCAGTACTCTGTTAGGACAAGCTTCATCCCAGCTTAGTTTGTGAGTAGAAACCATTCCCCAAGCATGGGTGGAGAAAGGAAGCAGCTGGCATGGAACAGAACAAAACCTACCACCCAATTCTCTCTCTCTCTCTCAATTTTTTCTTTCATATTTTATGTATATGTTTTATATATGTATTTAAATGTATATGTGTGTGATATAAGAAATTCTAAAGGCTTCATAGTCATCATATATATATATATTTTTTTTTTCTTTTTTTACCTTGACATTCATTTAAGCAGGTACCATTAGGTTTGGGGCAAAGCATTTGCTAGAGAAAGGTCCTAAAGGAGAGAGTCTTTGATTGCCTGTGCATTTTAAGAGAAGGTAAACATTCCCAGGGCCTGTGAACCTGTACAGACAGGAAAGAGGTAACTGATCACAATCTTCTTAGTCTTCCCTTTTTTATTTGCTTGGTGAATATTAATTTCTTATCTCCTTTCCTTTCCTTCCTTTCCTTTCCCTTTCCCCTTCCTCTTTTCTTTCCTTTTCCCTTTCCCTTTTCTTTTTTCATCCTGCTTTTCCCTTTTCTTTCCTTTTCCCTTTCTCTTTCCCCTTTCCTTTTCACTTTTCCTCTTTCCCTTTCCCCATTCCCTTCCCTTTCCCCTTCCTCTTTTCTTTCCTTTTCCCTTTCCCTTTCCTTTTTTCATCCTCCTTTTCCCTTTCTCTTTCCCCTTTCCTTTTCACTTTCCCTTTTTTCCTCTTTCCCTTTCCCCATTCCCTTCCCTTTCCCCTTCCTCTTTTCTTTCCTTTTTTCACCCTCCTTTTCCCTTTTCTTTCCTTTTCCCTTTCTCTTTCCCCTTTCCTTTCCTTTTCACTTTCCCTTTTTTCCTCTTTCCCTTTCCCCATTCCATTCCCTTTCCCCTTCCTCTTTTCTTTCCTTTTCCCTTTCCCTTTCCCTTTCTCCATTCCCTTCACTTTCCTCCTCTTTTCTTCTTCACTTTCTTTTCTTGTCTTCTTTTACCCTTCCCCAATAAAATAAAAGAAAACAAAACAACACCCTGTAATGTCACACTTCAGGAGCCTTTTTCATTCATAAGGCACCTTTACTGACCTTGGTTTGAGGTGGTCTCATGAGTAGCTACTGTAAATAACGGAGCCCAGGCCTGACTTTCAGGAAAATTTTGGTTTAGAGAAGCTACTGCAAACACATTTAACTGAAATTGAAGGAGCCTGAGCCATGGGCTCATCTAAAGACAGGCACACCAGCTGCTGACAGCAGCAAGAGACTGAGAAAATTTGAGAACTGGGTATGACAAGCCTTTAAAAAAATGTATATAGATGTTGGATCTCCTTAAACTTCCCTTCTGTTCTCTGGGTTGCTTCTAGTTTTGAGATGCTCATGAAAAATAGAGTAGTACTTGTTTATGAATCCTAAATATTTTAAGGAGGGAGAATGTGACAATATATGGATAGAAAGGAAGAGGTGAGGAGAAGGGAGGAGGAAAGGGAGAGAGGGATAGGGGGAGAGGGAAAGGGAGAGAGAGAGAGGGAGGAAGGGAGGGAGAGAGAGATGGGGAGACGGAAAGAGGGAGAGAGAGAGGGAGGCGGAGAGGGAAAGAGGGAGAGAGAGAGAGGGAGGTGGAGAGGGAAAGATGGAGAAGGAGAGAGGAAGAGGGAGAGGTAGAGAGAGAGGGACAGTGGGAGAGAGAAGGAGGGGGAGAGAGGGAGGGAGAGAGAAGGAGAGAGAGGGAGAAGGAAAGAGAGAAGGAAAGGGAGAGGGAGAGAGGGAGGGAAGGAAGGAGATGGAGGGAGAGAGGGAGAGGGAGAGGGGGAGAGAGAGGGAGAGAGGAAGAGGGAGAGAGAGAGAGAGAGAGAGAGAGAGAGAGAGAGAGAGAGAGAGAGAGAGAGAGAGAGAGAGAGAGAGGGAGAAGGAAGAGAGAGGAGGGAGGGGAGGGGGGGGGGGTGGGGGGGGGGGAGAGGGGAGAGAGAGGGAGGAGGAGGGAGGAGGAGAGAGGAGAGGGAGGGAGAGAGAGGAGAGAGAGAGAGAGAGAGAGAGAGAGATTCAAAAATCAAGGAAATCAGGACCATGCTGTGTAAAATTGTTACAGCTGTTTCTGTTTTTATTGGCTGTTTCTTTTGGATTCATTTCTTCAGCAACTGCTGTTCATATGAGCAGGAAGGCATGCAGTATGACGGAGGAGCAGAGAGCAGGGGTGGGAGAAAGTGGGTAGAAGAAGACAGGAGGAGAATAGAGTTTGGTAGGGAGGTCCTGGGGTATGTGTGGTTGTAGGAGGGGGTTATCCATCAAAGCATCTCTTTATGATAGTTTTCTGGAAGTGCTAGCAATAGAATTCAGATGCACTTAATGAGAACCAACAGAAGCATCAAGTTTCCCTGCCAGTCTCAGATGGTTGGCCCACTTACTCTGAGCATTCTACCACTAGAAATGAGTATTCCTACCTCCCTCAGGATAATTTTTGCCTCCTCCTCCTTTTTATTTTCCTCCTGTCTTCCACCTAGACCCTGGCAAAGTGCTGAACATATGAAAAGAATGAGTTTTCCCGGAGGCAACTCAATTTTTTTGGTTACAGATGGAATGAAGTATCTATCTATCTGCTCAGTGACCCCAGGAAGACACTGACAGCTGGTAGACTACAGCCAGGGGCTTGGTGGGCTCACCCACCTTGATTCACCTGCATAGCAGCTAGAATGTGAGCCAGAGAAAAACAAATTAGAAAGAAAGAAATAACACCACAACTACACACACACACTCTCTCTCCATGTCTCTGTCTGTCTCTCTGTCTCTGTCTCTCTCTTCCTCTACCCTTCTTCCTCTTTTTTTCCCTCTCTCTTCCCCCTCTCTGTTAAATGGGGCTGGTTAAAATATTCCCTCTGAGGTTTACACACATTGCTTAAACTTAAGTTCTTGAATTTGATACCATTGCTAACACCCAATCTATATATAAGCTATTTCCCAAACAAATCTTCCAACCCTGAGGGAAACACTAAATGAAAATGCCACATCTCTAAAAAGTATGTCTGGTAATAAAATGTTGCTTGCATACACTCACATTAAAAGAAATATAGGCAACTTAGAACAGCCATAAAATAAAAAAGATAAATTGCAGCATCAGGTCTCAGGACCCTGAGCACTATACTAGAGAGTTAGTTAGCAGCTTTGAGATCTAATTTGGACTCTGCTACTGATTTGCTCTATAACCTGGGGGCAAATTACTTAACCTTCATTCCTCAGTTTTCTCACCTGTAAAATGGAGCTAAGGTATTATGGAGATAGGCTAATTAAAAATCTACAAAGTAATCTGGAACCATAAAGTCTATATAATTGCTAAGTACTAAAATTAAACCTAATAATACACCTCAGCATTATTTAGTTCCTTATGTGCCAAAGTCACTCTTAGTACCATGTGAAATAGAAACATATTAATAGTGCATTTGTATTCAATTTAGTGAAGTCCCACAAATGTCTTCCATGTTCTTAATGTTTAAAATTTTTGGTGCCTTAGATAAATAGTCTGTTGAACAGTAGGGAATTAAGAAAAAAAATTTTTTTCTTTTTCAAATGATTTACTTTCTTGAATTTTCTGTCTCTGACACACTCTCCTATGGTAGACTACACATAGTAACAATAAAATGATGAAGTCCAATACTAGATATTCAGAGCTCTCTAGTTCTCTAATTTCTAAGGCTACCCCTTAGCTTTTTTTTTTTAATCAGGCTTCCCTCTTAAATCTGTACATGTGGCAAGACTGTGCTAGATGGGTAAAGTTTAAAGAAAGTTAGCTCTTGGTACTAAAGCTGAGAATCCTCTCTCATTAAAAAAAGTTTTGGGAGGAAAGTGAAACCTAATGAAGTGCTTTCCTCTTAAGCTTATATAAAATAAAGGAATTAGCAGTCTCTTTTCACCTCAGTTGCTAACATGATCTGAACTTGGAGGAAAAAAATCTCCTCTCAGTTTTTCAGCTTTAATGTTGGCTTAATAACACCTGCCACCAAATCCAGCATTTGCTTTGTTTAATAGTGGTTATGGAAAGATGGCATCTTTATTTTGTGAAAACAAAGTGACTTCCTGTTAACTCTCTAGCTTAAAAGTGTCAGGCCTGTTCCTGGCTTTCCAAAGTAGCAAATTCCAGAGTGTCAGTCATGAAGAGCCTGTTTGATTGTGTTAAAAAGTGGATTTCTCCTTAAGGTTCAGCCTATCTTCCCTATTAGCTGGCTTGCATTGAATTCACTTGCAAAAACATGTTTCTGCTGTTATTCTTACAGACGACTGTATGTTCACACACATGCACAATTATGAGGCTGAACCCTCCCTTTCTTCTTTGTACTGCTCTTTGATCTTACGTTGTTTTGCTGCTGTGCCATATGGACATGTGAGCAACCAACAGGAAGTTCCTTTCTATTACAATTCAGTGTCCTTAGCCTCCAACAAATGTCTCCCCCCGCCCTGTCCCCCTGCTTCTGTTTCTGATTTGGATTTGGCCTGATGTAGGCCAAGCCAGAATTTGAAGGAGGTGGGGAGAGGGTTCATCTTCTCAGGTTCTCCAAACCCCAATATGAGTTACTATTACAGCTTTACTCATACTATAACAGCACTTGATAGGACACAAGCTTCTTTGATTTGAAATACTAACAGAGGAATCTCATGAGACTATAAATGTTCCTAGGGAGATTTGGGAGCCCATGTGGGGTCAGTCAAGCTAGTGAATCAGAAAAGCGTTTAGAATCAGAGAGATAGGTTTTTATTTCCTCCTTTCCTTCCTTCCTTCCTTCCTCCCTTCCTTCCTCCCTTTCCTTCCCTTCCCTTCCTACCCTTCCTTCCTTCCTTTCTTTCTTCTCTCTTTTTTTGATTTTTCTTCCTTCCTCCTTTCTTTCTCTTTCTTCCTTTCTTTTTTCTTTCTTCCCTCCTTTTTTGCTTTCTTTTTTCTTCTTTCTTTCTCTTTCTTTTTTCTTCTTTCCTTCCTCCCTCCCTCCCTTCCTTCCTTCCTCCCTTCCTTCTTTCCTTCTTTCCTTCCTTCCTTCTTTCCTTCCTTCCTTCCTTCCTTCCTTCCTTCCTTCCTTCCTTCCTTCCTTCCGAAGTCGTCTTTTGTATTTGCTATAATATATACTCTTCTTTTCTTCCTTCCTTCCTTCATTTTTCCTTTCTTTCTCACTGCTCATTGGTTATTCCTGATTTAGGCCTAACCCATTTCTATTTGTTGAAATAACTGTTGCAAGTGTGAAAGAAACAACACAAAAAGCATACATAGAAAAGACTCTGGCCACATAAGAATTTCTTTAAACATTCTCAACTTTTAGCAAGGTTTTACTTTGGGAGTAGGGAAAGGTGTCAGGATCATTCCTTGAACAATCAGGTTTCCTATACTTAGTAACCAGTAACTCTAGTACTGGAAATTCCCATTTTTATTATATTGGAAAATACCAAGGATATGAGAGCATAGAAATATGTGCTTAGTAAGTGAGCTTTCTTTTTTTAAAGACCTCTCTTTAAACTCCTCACTGGGGGAGATTAAATCAAGTCAGCATTCTCCCACTTTCCAGAGTCTATCTCCACACATCAAATAGCTGAAAACCCTTCCAAAACTCATCTCCCCTCATGCCCACACTTAAATATGCTGTTTTATGTGGGTCGACCAAAGTCTTTCTCTGATTTCTCTCTCCATCTGGCCTTTGAATAAACATGCATCCGAAAGGGAAGAAGGACTTAACGGATCAAATTTAGTTCCTGTATTTGGAAATGTTTTCAAAAGACCAGAGCACACTTGGACATTCTGTTAAATTAGGTTCTGTTTGCTTCTAATGACACTTAATTACCTCCTACACTCTTCTCTGGCACTCCTCTGCTTTTAGCCTGTATCTACCTGTATAACTGGTTTGACTGACTGTTATGACAGTCAAAACAGTTGAAAAATGAGCCGTGTGTGTGTGTGTGTGTGTGTGTGTGTGTGTGTGTGTGTGTGTGTGTGTGTGTGTGTAGATGCTACCTTGAGGCATGTCTTCACAACACCAAAACAACAGCTTATTCAGAAAAAAAAAAATCAGCTAAGCTGGCTATTGGGCATTGTAGAAACAGAGTAAATGGTTGCCTAAGTGAATTTTTTCATTTTTGTTTTATTGTCTTGGAAACATCACTTCAATTTATTTCTTTTCTAAGTAAAATTTCAAATTTTAAAGAGAATACATTTAAATAGATTGGGGCAAAATTGGTCACATATTAGATGAAAGACTTTAAATATTTTGTTGTTGTTCAGTTGTTTTAGTCATGTCTGACTCTCCATTCGAGGTTTTCTTGGAAAAGGTAAAGGAGTGATTTGCCATTTCCTTCTACAGCTCATTTTACAAATGATGAAATGGAGGCAAACAGCATTAAATGACTTTCCCAGGGTAGCACAGCTAGTCAGTGTCTAAGGCCCAGATTCAAACTTAGGAAGATGAGTCTTCCTGACTCCAGTTCTAGCATTTTATCCACTGCACTAGCTAGGTGTCTGTTAGCTTATGCCCTGTGTTTGTAATCTATCTGTAGATAGGTAGATAAGTATGTACACATATGTATGTATGTGTGGGGTGGGGTATGTGTGTGTGCACATGCATTTCCATTAGTAGAGGAAGTTCTAAACCAGAAACTCTGTATGCCAATAAAATGACAGATTTAGCCTTTTCCCTATAGCCAACCAAAAGAAGGAATTAATATAATTTCTTTGAAATTCATGGTAGAGAAACTTCACTCTTTTCTGAGAAATTAGCAGACTCCTGTGGGGGAAGGAAGATTTAAAAAAAGGGTTCTATGGTTATAATTTTCCAGCATATTATAGGCCAAGTATCTAAGATGTTCAGATACTATCAACAGCCTTCTGAAATAATAGTAGAAAGTAACTATGAACTCTGGTGATCAATGACTATTTATTTCAGGGGTATTCGTGGTGGTGGTAGGTTTGTATATGATCAGGACTCTTTTGGCAGAATGAGGAGAGTACACCCCCAAACTTGTGAACAGCTGGCTAAAGGACCATCATGGGAAGGAAATTTTGGCATCATGGGAAAAAGTCTAATTCTCCTTACCCTACAAAGGACCTGAACAATGGCCAAGAGATGAGTATGGGTGGTTGCATGTAGTTACCCAATATTGAATCATGGAAAATCAGGAAAGGGGTGTGTGTGTGTGTGTGTGTGTGTGTGTGTGTGTGTGTGAGTGATAAGGCAAGCAGAATTATTAATAAAATTATGGCAATTTCATAGGTGATAATAGAAAGCTTGACTATAACCTATTGTGAACTAATTAACATTGGAAAAGACTGAAGTATAACAGTAATGTAGAGAAAGATTATAAGTGAAGATATACATATGAATGAAGAGTTGAAGACACACAACCACAATAGGCAGAAAATGGTCCCAAAATGAAACAAATATTAGTTCAAATAATTTTTGTGGGTGGAGTTCAGGAGATTTCCCCTATGTTAAGATTCAGATGCTTGTAAAGAGAGTAGTTTTGATCTGCAATCCAGGGCTTTGGATGAAAAAAGATCTTGTTTTTCTTGTGACTGGAGGAGCTAAATGAAACTGCCAAGTCAAAGTGAGCTAGCATGATGTCTGCCACAGCATGAGTTCCATATTAGAATGTTTCCCTCTTCATGTGGCCCAGAGTAGTTTCCCTTGACCTCCATTTTGCACTTATCACATTTTTTTGTGGTAGTTATTATTGTTGCTATCATTTCTCCTCATTAGATATTAATCTCTTTGACAGAAGGGTATATGTATAGCTCCTCAAATTTAGCAGATATTTAATCAGTTTGTGGTTTGTTGAAATGTCCTTAGAAATGAACGAAGATTCAAGATCTTCATTTCACAGATGAGCTTAAGTGACTTGCTTACATCACATAGCTAATTACAGTTAAAGTCAAAGACTGATCTAGTGTTTCTTTCCCTAGGCTGACTATACTATTTAAGACACCCATCTTGAGACTTCTAGTAAGTTGATCTAATGAGAGTAATCAGGACCGAACCCAGCTTTCCTTAATCACCTTGAAACAGCAAGAAATGCAACAACAACAAAGGAGGAAGGAAAAATCCTCACAAGAAAATCCTTGCCCTCCCCCTACCCCCCCAAAACCCAAGAAGATGCTGAAGAAATGGATAAACAAGATTCAAATACAAATAAAAACTACTTTGAGGTTGAAGTGAGGAGAAATTTCTGGAAGAAGTAAAGATCCAGAAAGAGTAAAGATTTACTCCAATAAAGATTTGAAGAAGCAAAAATAAAAAAAAAATCCAAAAAACCCCCCAAATCCCCTAAATCTCAGAGAGGTTAAGAAACTTAATAAAATAATTTACAAAGATATAAGGAAGGAAATACAAGGTCTTACAAGAATTTTAAAAGAAGAAGAGAATCAACAGTTTAAAAATAATGGTGGAAAAGATATAAAACATATCAATATAATATAAAATATATAATATATTTATATATTTAATATAATGTATTATATATCATATATTATAACATGTAATATATATGATATATAATATAAATATATGAATATAAAGTAAAATATAAAATAAAAATCTATAAATATAAAAAAATAAAGCTGTGGACATTTGAAAAATGAGAATAGCAGGAAAGGACCCCCATATGCAGACAAGAGTATATATTATAGCAAATACAAAAGACGACTTCGGAAAAACATTTATAATTCTTTATTTTTCCCCAAATGCTTTATTAACTTCTGGTTTACATCACCCGTTTCCGCCTGATTTTTGAGTTACAATTTTTTTCCCCGTTTTTCCCCTGCCCACCACCCCAGAATAGCAGTCCTACAGGATATCCCCTCATCCAGTCTGCTCTCTCCCATATCTTCTCCCATACCTCCTTTGACTTTTTCATTAGGGCAAGGTGAATCTCTGTGCCCCAGTGCCTGCACATCTTATCTCCCAGTTACATGAAAAACAGTATTAATAATAACATTTAATTTTAAAATTTCGAATCCCAGATCCATTCCCTTTGTCCCTTGTCACCCACTCCCACTGGGAAGATAAGTAATTCAGTATATGTTATACATGTATAGCTATGCAAAACATTACCATAGTAGATATATTGTAAAAGACTGACTATATTTCCCTCCCCCCCCCCACCTGGTCCATTCCCTACTTTGATGCTGTCCCTCTTCAAAAGTGGGTGCCTCCCACCTCCCATCCCCCAGCATGCCCTCCCCTCCATCCTCCCCCGCTCATCCCCCCTGTTCTGCAGGGTGAGATATCTCATTTAGTATGTATGTCATTTCTCTCCCTGAGACAAATTCAATGAGAATATGATTTTGCCTTTTTGCCTTCCTGTTCTTCCCCTCCCCTGCAACCACTTCCCCTTGCCTCTTCTACATGAGATAGTTTACCCTACCCTGTCTCTCCCCATCTCTTCTTGCCACATTCCTCTCTCACCTCTTAACTTCACCCCTTAAGTATCATCCCTTCCCACCAAATTCAATCTGTTCCCTCTATCCATGTATACCTGTAAACATATATACACACATTCACATATGTATTCATATGCCCATTTACCCTTCTTCAATTGTTTTCATACTGAGAAAGGTTTCATCAGTTACTGTTATTGTTTTTCCATGTAGGAATGTAAATAGTTCAATTTTGATAAGTTCCTTTTGATTCCTTTTCCCTGTTTACCTTCTCAAGTATCTCTTGCTTCTTGTGTCTGAATTTAAAATTTCCTATTCAACTCTGGTTTTTTCCTCAAGAATGCTTGAAAGTGGCCAAGATGGCGGAGTAGAAACAGCATTTTCAATGTGCTCTGCCCCACACAAATTTCAAACAATGTGAAAGGGGACTCTGAACAACTTCTGGAGCCACAGCACCCACAGAATGGCACAGAGAAATTAACCTCCTGCTGAGGACAGCCCAGCAGCCCTGCAGGGAGCAGCCGGTGCAGCGCTCTGAGAGCAGGCAGCACAGTTCGCTGGGAACCAGCAGTGAAGTGCACAGAGCTGAGCCCAGGTCCGAGGTTTTAGCCCCAGGGTGCCCGGGCCTTCAGCTGGCTGGAGGGACCCCAGAACACCAGCAATTGTGGCGATTCCAGAATTTTCAGCACAGATATGCCTAGGACAAAGTGAGAGGTTAGTGCCCTATGGACTTTGGGACCAGTATTTGGGGAACACGTGGCTTTCTCCCCTGGGGTCGAAAAGCTGCTGAAGAAACAGCTGCACAGAAGCCATTTTGCAGAATCAGCAGTGGCTCTAGCTCCTGGTCTGTGAACTGTAGGGAGATCCAGCAATCAGTCTGGGGGGTTAATCGCTCTTGCTTTAAACTGCCTGGACCTGGATTGTGGTCTGGGGGGGAAGTTTGGGGTGGGTATCCAAATTGCCGGAATGGGTGGAGGCTTTACAGAGGCCACCCAACTGGCGGAAGTTGTGAAGACCCCACGTTTGGGTGGAAGCTCCCCTGTCTGGTGGCAGAGTCCTACTGTGGCAACAAGCCCAAAAATCAAGTAATTAAGTGGCAATATGCCTAGGCAAATGAAACAAAATAAACAGAAAAGTTCAACATTGGACTCCTATTTTAGGGGCAAAGAGGCTCAAAGCATGGAGGAGGACTGTGAGGTCAGAACTCCTGCACCAAAAGCCCCAAATGAAAATACTAGCTGGCTACAGGCCATAGAGGACCTTAAGAAGCAGATAAGAGAAGTGGGGGAAAATTTTCGAAGAGAAATGAAAAAGATGCAAGAAAAGTATGAAATGACAGTCAACAGCATATGCTCATTGAAGTTGGCTCAAGGAGAGAATCACATACATACTAAATGGAATATCTTGCCCTCACTCACTCTCCTGAGTAGGAGAAAGGGGGATGAGAGGGGGGATAGTGGAGGGGAGGGTATTCTGGGGGAAGGGGAGGTTGGAAGTACCCACTATCAAAGAGGGATAGGATCAAAGTAGGGAATGGACCATGTGGGAGGTGAGACGGGTGGGAGGGAAATATAAGCAGTCTTTTACAATATATTTACTATGGTAATGTTTTGCATAGCTATACATGTACAACACATACTGAATTGCTTATCTCCTCAGAGGGAGTGGGTGACAAGGGAGGAAGGGAATGGATCTGAAAATCGAAGTTTTAAAATGAAATGTTTCATAAGATGTCCAGGCATTGGGGCTCAGAGATTCACCTTGCCCTAATGGCAAAGTTGAAGGGGATATGGGAGAAGATATGGGAAAGAGCAGATTGGATGAGGGGATATCTAGTGGGACTGCTATTCTGGGGTGGTGGGTAGGGAAAAATGGGGGAAAAATGTAACTCATAATCTGGTGGAAATGAATGATGTAAACCAGAAGTTAATAAAGCATTTGTTTAATTAAAAAAAAAAAAGAATGCTTGAAAGTCCTCTATTCCACTAAATTACCATATTTTCCCCTGAAACAAAATACCCAGTTTTGCTGGGTATGTAATTCTTGGTTTTAATCCCAGCTCTTTTGCCCTCTGGAATATCGTATTGCATGCCCTTCGATCCCTCAGTGTAGAAGCTGCCAGGTCCTGTGCTGTTCTGATTGTGTTTCCACAGTATTGAAATTGTTTCTTCCTGGCTTCTAGTAGTATTTTCTCCTTGATCTGGGAATTCTGGAACCTGGCTATAATATTCCTAGGAGTTTTCTTTTTGGGGTCTTTTTCAGGAAGTGATTTCTGGATTCTTTCAACCTCTATTTTGCCCTCTGGGTCCAAAACATCAGGGCAATTTTCCTTGAGAATTTCTTGAAGGATGATTTCTAGGTTCTTTCTTTGATCATGGCTTTCAGGTAGTACAATAATTCTTAAATTATCTCTCCTGGGTCTATTTTCCAGGTCAGTGGTTTTTCCATGAGATATTTCACATTGCCTTCTATTCTTTCAATTGCTTGGATCTGTTTAACATCATCTTGATTTCTCATAAAGTCACTAGCTTCCATTTGCTCCAGTCTAATTCTGAAGGAATGAATCTCCTCAGTGAGCTTTTGAGATTCTTTTTCCATCTGGCAAAGTTGGCTTTTTAAGGCATTCTCCTCCTCATTGCCTTTTTGAGCCTCTTTTGCCACTTGAATTAGTTTATTTTTTAAGGTGTTATTTTCCTCAGTCAGGCTGTTGACCCTCATTTCATACTTTTCCTGCTTCCTTCTCATTTCTTTTCCCAATTTTTCCTCCATTTCTCTTACTTGCTTTTTAAAATCCTTCTTAAGGTCCTCTATGGCCTGTAATCCACTCGTATTTTCATTTTGGTGCAGGATTTCTGACCTCCCAGTCCTCCTCCTGTTCCATGCTTTGATCCTCTTTGCCCCCAAAATAGGAGTCTAATGTTGAATTTTTTTCCTTTGCCTAGGCATGTTGCCACTTAATTACTTGACTTTTGGGCTTGTTGCCACAATAGGACTTTGCCACCAGCCAGGGGAGCTTCTGTCCCAAATGTTGGGGTCTTTTCAACTGCTGAAGGTATTAGTTGGGTGCCCTCCCTGAAGCCCCCACACACTCTGGCAAGCTGGACACACACCCCAAGACCTCCATCTCAGACTGCAATCCAGATCCAGGGAGGTTAAAGCAAGAGCAATTAACCCCCAGACTGATTGCCAGATCCCCCTACAGTTTGCAGTCGAGGAGCTGGAGCTGCCACTGAACCTGCAAAATGGCAGCTGTGCCTCAGCTCCTCAGCTGCTTCTAACACCCAGGGGAAGAAGCTGACGTCCTCTCAAATCCTGGTCCCAAAGTCCATAGGCTACTAACCTCTCACTTTGTCCTAGGCATATATGTGTTGATAATTCTGGAATCTCCACAACTGCTGGTGTTCTGGGGTCCCTGCAGCTGGCTGCTGGTCTGGCCTCCCTGGCCCTAAAACCTCTGACTCACAGGGTCCTGGGCTTGGCTCCCAGAGTGCTGTGCTCTTGGCTCCCAGAGTGCTACATTGGCTGCTCCCTGCCAGGCTGCTGGGCTGCCGTCAGTGGGAGGTTAGCTTCTCTGTGTTGTTCTGTGGGTGCTGGAGCTACAGAAGTTGTTCAGAGTCCCCTTTTACATGATTTTAAGTGGTGTGGGCTGGTGTGCCGTGGAAGTGATGTATCTATTCTGCCATCTTGGCTCTGCCCCCAACATTTATAATTCTTAATTGCTAAAGCAATTAACATTGAAGACAGAGCTTGGCAAGACAATCTGAGAATCACTCACCTAGCTGAGGTGTGTAGGAGTAGAAGAAATCATATAACAAGAATAAAAACAAAAAGTTAGACTGTTGTATTTTGTGAAATTGTGTGAAGAAAATTTCTAGGAAATTTTAGAAATAGATATCAAAATGAACTTAGGTAGTAGAATTCATAAGATATTTTCTTAAAGGAACTCCAAGTTGGGGTCACCCAGAAATGTCGCTCCAATAACCTAGAGTATCAATGTCCAGGAAAGAGTTTGGATAACAGCTAGGAATACATAGTTCACATATCCAAACCCAACACTTTGAATCATAGAGGTTTGCTCATTGGCTTTGAAAAATGGGAAGAAAAAGACTAAAATGTGATTCATCTACAAGGAAAGAAAATCAAATTTTATCCTTGGATAATATATTCTGTAATGATAAGCATATTCTTACATGAAAAAAGATGTTTTTTTCAGACTCTATCATGCTTCCAAAGAAAAGCAGAGATAACTAGAACTTTTAAAGTGCATTCTCAACAAAAACAATCCCAACAATTTAAGAAACATGTGAAAATCCACTCAGTATAAAACAATTAAGTGAATACTTAGTGTTTACATGCTGCAAAGAGATGAAACTATTTTTCTTTAGCAGCTTTGTTAGCTGGGAGAATCATTGAGAGAAGAAAGAACAAATACAAATACTTGAATAGTATCTTCAAAAAATGGAAGAAAAGGAGAGAGGAAAAAAGTTAATTAGTATTTCTACAAATCAGGGCACCACAGGTGATTTTTTTTTCAGTTTGGTGCAAGAAGAGGAAACATTGTGAAACACAATATTATACATGTGGTGAGCAAATGAAGGGCCAAAATGATAATATTATTTAGAGTAGAATCAAGATCTATGTCAAAGATTAGAGGGTCGTGTCTTATGTGAATGGAGATGTATTAAATTACTTTGGGTAAAACAAGCTACAAATATTTAGGACTGACTACAAAAAGCAAAATTCTGGCTTTCCAGGCTGTGCAGGGCAGGAAAGTGTCGATAATGTCTTGTTTTCATTGAAATAGACTGTAATTGAATTTTATCAAGCAAAATAAATTGTAGATACAAAAATATGATGGAATATGTTGGAAGGAAAAACACATTTAATAATTTAAAACTTCAATGTTCATAAATTGTCTATAACATGAGAGTTGCAGAATTGAATAGAAAATAATATCTAAAATTTTGAGATATATAAGAAACCCATAAAATGTATGAAAACAAAAAAAAAATAAAGTTAGGTGCAGCTAGGTGGCATGGTGAATAGAGCACTCCCCTGGAATCAGAAGGACCTGAGTTCAAATTTGACCTCAGTCACTTAATGAAAAACTAGCCATGTGACCTTGGGCAAGTCACTTAACCCCCAATTGCCCTACCTTCCCCCCTCCAAAAAGCAAAAAGAAAAAAAAGATAAACTTAGTGGCTAAAATGAAATTATTATGCTTTAGATCAACTAATTAAAGCAGGAGTTGCAATAATTTTGCGAAAAACAAACAAAAAGAAAATAAAACCCCAAGCCCCCAAGACCTGGCAAAAAGTATCAGAGAAATTCAATTATGTTTAAAGGTGATATATTATAAAATTATAAAATACTGACTACATACACACATACACACACAACACATGTGCACAACCCAAAATGGAATAATGTTGAAGTATAAAAGAAAAGTTAATGGAAATACCCAAACAAATAAAAAACAAAGCCCTAAAAAATCCATTTAGATTGTAAAACAATCATTGGAAGAATATTTAAGGCATATTTTAAATCTTGACTGACCAACACAAAAGTAGCTGAATATTAAATGTGCATCTGAATAGAAAGCTATAAAAACTTGACTTCACATGCCTATGTAGGCTATATGCTAGTATAAATCTTGAAAGAGTATCCTTATTTATCTGTATTTTATGACATTTTTACAAAAATTAATCACATGATAGCAAATAGAAACTCATGAGAAATACATCATCAGAAGTATTAAACACATTTCCATAGTCCATGAATTACAATAAGTCCAAGATTACAATAAAAAAGAAAAATGAAAAAAAAAATGCAGATCTAAATAAATTAAGACTAAGTTCCAAAATTAATGGGCTGAGGAATGAATCCTAAAATAGTAATTACATTAAGGAAAATAATTATAGTGAGGCATCATATAAAACTTTATAAAATGTACCTAAATGATTTTTAGAGGAAAATTTATCTCTGAGAATTTATATTAACAAAAGAGAAAAAACAAAAAAATAATGAATTTAGCATTAAGACACCTGTAAAGCCAACAAATAACTAATAAGCAATAGCAATAAGAGGAAATTTGGAAATCTATGATAATGAATATGAAAACTAGAAGTTTATTGAACTGATAAGAATAAGATCAACATTCTATCAATTAATTTTTAAAAAGATAGGTAAACCAAATTATTGTGCCAAGATGAAATATGAACAGGCATTTATAAATAAAGACATTATAATGAAGATTATTAGAATCTATTTAATCTGAGGGCAGAGCTGAGATGGCAGAGTCAAAGCAGGAACTTGCTTTATCTTCCACTCCAACCTCTAGTACCTGTAAAAAATGAATCTAAACAAATTTTAGAGCTACAGAACCCACGAAATGACAGAGAGAAAAAATCTCCCACTGAAGGCAGCCTGGCAGGGGAACAAGAAGGATATATCACACCAGGCTTGGAGCTGAGCACAGTCCTGAGTGAGCCTGCATTGGTCTAGACTAGTGTCCCAGACCAACCAGAGTATAATTCAGGAGAGTGAATCACCGGGAGCTGTGGTGGTTTCCAGATTTCTCAACCCATAGACACCAAAGGAAAGTAAAAGGTCAGTAGGGAACTCTTAGAACTGGGTGACAGAAGAGCATGATCCCCTGCCTCTGGGACAAGAAGTGGCAGTGGTGAGGTGGCTGCAGCTGCTGTGTGGCTGCCTCTGGAGCTCCTGGCCTGCAGATTGGATGGAGACCAAACAACAATTCAGAGAATAATTGCTCTTGCATTGACCTGCTTAGATCTGAGGCACAGTCTTGGGTGGTGGTCCTGGGGTTAGGAATGACAGTGTGCCAGAGCTTGTGGTGGCTGTAGAGAGGGTGCCTTCCTCAGACCTCTGACAACAGTGAAAACTCCAGCAATTTGGGACAGAGCTCTCTCCACCCTAGGAGTAGAGTTCTACCATGGCAAAGAGCTCAAAATTCAAGAAATTGGCTGGCAAGATGAGCAAACAGAGAAAGCACAATCAGGCCACAGAAACTTTTTTTTTTTTTGAGGGCAATTGGGATTAAGTAACTTGCCCAAGGTCACACGGCTAGGTTTTATTTGTGTGTGCGTTAAGTGTCTGAGGTCGGATCTGAACTCAGGTCCTTCTGACTCCTGGGCTGATGCTCTACTCACCGAAACACCTAGCCGCCCCCATAGAAACTTTTTTTGGGATCAACAAAGATCAAAACATGGAACCAGAAGAAGACAACAAAGTTAAAAGCATCAAAAAACAAAAAACAAAAAAAAGTTAGAAGCATCAAAAGCTTCCAAGAAAAATATGAATTGGTTACAGGCTATGGAGGAGCTCAAGAAGGATTTTGAAAATCAAGTAAGAGAAGTAGAGGAAATATTGGTAAGACAAATGAGAATGATGCAAGAAAATCATGGAAAGCGAGTCAATACCTGACTGAAGAAAATAAGACCTTAAAAAATAGAATAACTGGAATGGCAAAAGAGGCCCAAAAAGCCAATAAGGAGAAGAATGCCTTAAAAGGCCAAATTGGCTAGATGGAAAAGGAATTTCAAAAACTCAGTGAAGAGAATAATTCCTTCAAAATAAGATTAGAGCTAATGGAAGATAATGACTTTATGAGAAATCAAGATACTCTAAAACAGAACCAAACAAATGAAAAAAAAAATAGAAGGCAATGTGAAATATCTCATTGGAAAAATCACTGACTTGGAAAATAGATCCAGGAGAGATCATTTAAAAATTATTGGATTACCTGAAAGCCATGATCAAAAAATGAACCTAGAAATCATCCTTCAAGAAATTCTCAAGGAAAATTGCACTGATATTCTAGAATAATCAGAGAACAAAATAGAAACTGAAAGAATTAACTGATCACATCTTGAAAAAGATCCCAAAAAGAAAACTTCTAGGAATATCATAGCCAAATTCCAGAGTTCCCAGGTCAAAGATAAAATATTATAAGCAGTAAGGAAGAAACAATTTGAGTATTGTGGAAACACAATCAGGATAATACAAGATCTAGCAGCTTCTACATTAAAGGATCAAAGGACTTGGAATATGATATTCCAGAGATCAAAGGAGCTAGAATTAAAACCAAGAATCACCTGCCCAGCAAAACTTGAGTATAGTGCTTCAGGGGAAAATATGGTCATTCAATGAAATAGAGAACTTTCAACCATTCTTGATGAAAAAACCAGAGCTGAACAGAAAATTTGACTTCCAAATACAAGAAGCAAGAGAAGCATGAGAAGGTAAAACAGGGAAAAGAAATCATAAGGAAATTATCAAAGTTGAACTATTTACATTTCTACGTGGAAAAATGATAATTGTAACTCATGAGGCTTTTCTCAGTATGAGGAGAGTTGAAGGGAATCTATGTGTGTTTGTGTGTATATATATGTACACATACATATGTGTATAGGAGGATATATGTGCATATAAATGTGTGTGTGTGTGTGTGTGTGTGTGTGTACATGTATACATAGACAGTGGGAACAGGATGAGTGTAATGGAAATGCAGATTTGAAGATCTTCCCCACCCCTAGGCCCTTTGATTGGCTTAAGTGACTCTGAGAACCTTCTTTAATTTGAAAATATACTCTGTCCCCTAATAGGCTGAATGTGGTCACATGGAGCCTGTGGTAGGAGGTTTGGTTTTTAGGAATGAGCACACCTTGATGCTGTGTGATTGGGCAGTGGGTCAAGAGGGTGGTTACATCTCTGAGCCAGGAGAAGGCTATATAAACCCTGATTTGAGGCTTTGCTTTGGGGCTCACTTTGAGAAGTGTTGTGTGATTTGACCAGATGAGACTCTGGGAAGCCGTTGTTGAGAGCCCCCCAGCTTTGAAAACCAAGATGTTGATGCTTCCCTTTCTGGTAACTGTGATTTTGATATTGATAATTGTTGGACAGTTTGGAAGCCTGTCTGTTTGATCTGTCTGTATACTCTGAAGTTTGGGGTGCTGACCTTTTCCCCCTGAACTAGGTAATATATGTTTGATTGATTAAAGTGAGCTTGTTAACTGATTTTTAGTTGCTTTCCTTTACAGAAGGAGATCTAAGAACCTGTGTTGGCAGCCACTCTGGGGATGCTGGGGTGCTTGTTGCTACAATGAGTTGAATATGAAGGGATGTTATCTAAAAAATAAAATTAAGAGGTGAGAGACATATATTGGAAGAAGGAGAAAGGGAAAGATAGAATAAGGTAAATTATCTCATATAAAAGATGCAAAAGAAAACTGTTACAAAGGAGGGGAAGAGCAGGAAGGTGAGAGGGAATGGGTCAACCTTACTCTCATTGAATTTAGCTTAAGGAGGGAATAACATATACACACAATTGGGTATCTTAACCTACAGGAAAGTAGGGGGGAAATGGATAAGGGGGGGGTGATAGAAGGGAGGGCAGATTGGGGGAGAGGGTAGTTAGAAGCAAACACTTTTGAAAAGGGACAGGGTCAAAGTAGAAAATAAAATAAGTGGGTGGTGTGATAGCATGGAGGGAAATATAGTCAGTCTTTTACAACATATCTACTATGGAAATGTTTTATGTAATTACACATATACAGCCTATATTGAATTGCATGTCCTTCTAGTGAGGGTAGATGAGGAGGGAAGAAGGGAAATAATCTGGAAATCAAAGTTTTGAAAACAAATGTTAAAAAAAATGTTTTTTACATGCAACTGCGAAATAAGATATACAGCCACTGGGGTATAGAAATCCATCTTGTCCCACTAGAAAGTTAGAGGGAAATTGGGAGGATGTAAGAGAGAAAAGAGTGAGAGAAGAGGGTAATCAGTAGCCTTGCTATCATGGGGTGGGGGTAGGGGAAAGATGGGGAGAAAATTTGTAACTCTAAATCTTGTTGAAATGAATGTTGAAAACTAAAATAAATAAATTGAAATGATAATAGAATCTACTTAATCCAATTAAATGACAATAACAATTAGAACTTAAGACAAAGTACAAGAATACTAAAATATTTAATTGGATCTCTGACCTTGTCAGTTTGGGAGTGTCTTACAATGATAAAAGTTGCAATCCATATATGTATCTCCAGTCCTTCTTGATTCTTTTCTGTATCTTCCTATAATTTTGCCCCCTGGAGTCTATCCAACTTGATTTAGATTTCACTGATTACCATTATGAGGTTATCAGTTTAGGACTATGCCTGTACAACTATAACCATTGCCACATTATCAGCTCATTTTTCTACCTATCATGTATTTCCTTGATGGTATTTTTACTCCTGTTATTCTTAGGAATTCATTAGTTATGTATGTAGTGTATTAGCACTAACTATTTATCTTTCCCTTCCCCTCTGTTTCATATTCATTTTTAATTGTTCAGAAAACATTATTTTTCGAAGCTTACTGCTATACAGTAATACTGGTAGAAAAATAAATTTTATTGCTACCTTGTTCAATGATATACTTAAAAAAACCCTATATGGATCAGAAGTTCAAGGTTTTATATATAATCTTTTTTATTCTTCATATATTGAAATGTTCATTTTTGTTGATGACTGTTAAACTCATATTTAAAAGATTATTTAAAAAAAGTAAATGGGAGATGATAGAAAGGACAACTATTGAGGAAAATAAATTATAGTACTTGACTAAGTTGCCTTTGTTTCTTTTTTAGTTTAATGAGCACTATTGTAAAGTACCAGAGAACATTTTTTTTGTCTGAATTTTCCCAGTCGTATTAATTTCCTGACTGTGTAGGCAACCTTAGATGAGTATAAATCAGAGAAAGAAAGTGTGCTAAAGGACAAAATATGTCTGGAATTGCTTTTTCCCTTTGTGAAAGAGGAATAAATGCTTTAAAAAAAAGTTCTTTTCTAAATTAGCTCTGTTTGCAAAGAGATTTTATAACTCAGAAAACCCCGAAATTATTTGCCAAAGCTAATTTACCAAATTCTTATACTACAATATCTCTGTCATGGAGAGATAAATCTATTGTTTCTTTTTGTTTGGGAAAGGAAGAAAATAATACATCATGTTTTGATCTGTAATTAATTATAAGAGAATAGAATTCCTTTTGGCCAAAAAGAATTGGTTATTTTATTCAGGTCATTATATTTTTTTGCATCAAAACAAAAACAAAAACAATCAGGGTAGCATATAATAATTTTATGCATAACCTAAAGGACTGGTATTCATGAATTTTCTTACCATACAACCTCTAGCTCCTAGATAAGGTGTGGGCTCCTCCCCTCCCCTTAAGCCAGTGTTTTAAGACTTCTCAGGAGTAAAAGAAGCTTTCTCTTCTTCATGTGAATTTACCTCCACACAATTTCTCTAGGGATCTACCTAATAAGGAAGAATCAGCAGGAAATCACTTTCCTCAGCATAGAGTGTGACTTCTCAAAATGTAATAGAAATTAAGAAGTTCATTTCTCTCTTACTCTCCCTGATTTATTCTTCTTTCTAATGAGTATTCTGAAAGTGAGAAAAGATGGGCTTAAAACTGCATTCACTGATGTACTTTAGTAGCTTTAGCAAGTGACATTGAATGTTGCTTTGTCTCCAGGTCTGATTTTTACTATGATAGAAGCATATGATAATCTGTACATTTTTGTTGCTATCATTTATGTACCATACTATTAAAAATTATGAAATGAATGTCTAGCACAATATCTGCTTTGGAGTAGTACATTCAAATCAATCAACACAGATTTATTCTTTGTTTATACCAGGTATTGTGTTGGGACCTGGGGATATATAGAAAAGGCAAAAAATTTTCTGCTTCAAGGAGCTTACATTCTAAAATGGAAGAAAATATATAGTAGATAGGTACATATTTGATACACACCTATGCATATAAAAACATTTATGCAATGTAATCTTAGAGTAGGATGTACTGGTATTTGGTAATGGGACCCAGAAAGTTCCATTGCAGAAAGGTCCCTTTGAGTTGAACCTTGAAGAAAAGTGGGGATTCTAAGAGGCAAAGATGAAGAGGGAGAATATTATACATGTGTTTAAGGGATAAAATGTTGTGTATGATGAACAGCAAATAAGCCAGTATATTTGAACCAAAGAGTGTGAGGATGAGAGTAATGTGTAAGAAGACTGGAATGGTTACAAGGAGTCAGGTTGGAAAGCATTTTAAAGAGAGGAATTTATATTTGATGCTAGAGGTATTTTGATGATACCACTGGAGTTTCTTGAGTAGGGAGAATTACATGGCTAGACTAAGACTTCTAGAAAATCACTTTGGCAGTTTTGTGGACCATGGATTGGAATGGAGGGAGAATAGATGCAGGGCTCCCAATTGTAGGGTCATTTTAAAAGTTCCAATGAAAGATGATTAGGGCCTTCACTAAAGTGCTGCTCTGTGAATGTGACATTTTATAAAACAAATGCATAGGATTAGGTTGCTGTCACAAAAAAAGGTTGAGTAAGGAGACCTTTAAGAAAGGTTTCAAGAATTAATGATTTCTTTTTATTCCATCCCTTGCCTGCACAAATTCACTAAATGGTGACTACTATGAAATTATTATATAAACTCCAAATTTCCTTCTTGGGTTGTCTGTCATTGCCTTTCCCACCCATTTTGGTACTTAATCTGATACCACCTTGCATCACTTTTATGGTTTTTATGCAGGTATTGTGTTATATCTTAAGAGTGCGTAAATATGCTTTAAGGCTAATGGGGAGGGCTCACAGTTTCAGAAAGATAATATTATTACAGACTCTTCATGCATAAGAAGTCTCCTTTCTCTTCCTCCCTGGCCAAGAGGAAGATATTAAATACAGCTACAGCATATAGATATCTGGGGGAGAGAAAATTCCAATTCACATACAAAATCCCCAGTTGGTAGAGGGTATTGCTAGGGGTCCCAACACTCCCCAGTGGTTGACCAGGGTCTGAAGCATTCTCCATGAATTAGAAAAAAGACTGCTTAAATGCTCCATAGTAGAACCCTGTCTAATAACTTCAAGTCATCATTTTTCCTCCTTCTTGGTTCTCCTCACTTCTTGCCACAACACCATGCTACAAATGGCTTCATAAAGCAGCTCAGTCTTACTTGGTCCCATGTTTTTGATAGTCACTGCTGAAATATTATCTCATCACCATAGCTAGATTATACCTTCCCTGGGGACAGGATCTTATCACTTTATATTTCTCACAGTGCCTGTCACAATGCTATGACTATAATTGGCACACAGTATATATGTATACACACATATACATATATATGTATGCATATATGTATGTATATATGTATATATATTCAGTTGTTAAGAATTAAGATATATTTCATTGAAATTAAACTTTAAGTATGATCATAAGACACTGGTTAATTAATTGTTCTTTTCTTTTGCTTTTTAGGCATCTGGAAAATGTTCCTAAGAAGTCATTTAATTGGTCATGTCTTAATGTTCTTTCCCATTATATTGAAAATAATTAAAATGATAACCAATATTTAGAGAGCACTTTAAGGTTTACAAAGCATTTTACATATACCATCTCATGTGACCTGCATAAAACACCACATGATAGGTGGCATTATTATCTCCATTATGCAAATGAGGGAACTGGGGCTGATTCACTTACCTAGATTTACTGTATCTGAGTCAGGATTTGAACTTAGGTCTCTCCTCAGTTCTCCTGATTCCAAGTTCAACACTTTATTCACTGTGCTGCCTAGCTGCCATGCCACTTCTCTTCTCTGTAGGCTCTTCCTAGAAGAAAATGCTTCATTCCTTTCATATAGTGTTTCTAGATGCTTACTCTGACCAGTAAATAAATAGATTTTTTTAAAAATCATTTTTCCCTGTTCATATTTCTCCTTTTAGAATTCTAACACCTTTTCAAATCCTAGTTCACAAATGTCACTGATCTAAGAAAAAAATATTTGTGATTTTTCAGTCTAGCTAGACTCCTGCTAACATGTGAATGTATTTTAAGAGTCCCCCCTCCTTATCCCATTCGTAGATATATTCCCAGTTTTTCTGTACTTTGGGCATAACCTTTGGTGAGAACATCAGACTTGGCAACTGGTAATCAGCCTCTTCTCTCATTTTATGTTCTAATAGTAGAGTTTTATGGACTCTCCTCTATTGATTAGAGAAGGAACAACTTGTTTGTGACTTAAGTCACAGGTTCTGAGGTTCTGGGAAACTGAATGGATTGTTTACTCACAGGTGCTTAGCTAGAATATGAAAGAGGCAGGGCTTAGGATCTGCGTCTTCCTGACTCCAACACTGACTTTCTATCCATTATATCATTGCCTCTCTTTTCCTCTTTACAGGTAAAGAAATTGATTGCACCAAAGGCTCATATATTCAAATTGCATGTGACCAGGCTGAGTGCTTCAAATCTATGAAATTCTGGATACTATAGGGAAGTATTTTAAGACTCACTCCCTGAAGAAGAAGATGACTGGAGGTGTCACGTGCACTGGAAATTGATTCTGGGTGCACACACACACATATTATACATACACATATCTACACAATACATATATACATACTTATATGAATATATACCAATATAATAATATATTCTAATATATTATGTAATAATATATTCATATGTGTATACATGTATATATGAATATTTGTAGTACTTGGCTCTATCCTCAGGTAACAAAATTTCTGCCATGATGGAAAAGATAGAGAGAGTAATGACATAAACTAGGTTACATAGTAATGCATGGATGAATGAATGAAAACAAAATTATTAGTCAAGTCCTAGGTGCAAGGCTATATGTTAAGCAAAAGGGAGATAAATACTAAAAGGAAAACAACATCTGCCTTCAGGAGATTCACATTCTTTTTTTTTTTAAAAACATTTTTTTTTTTAAATTAACTTTTTAAACAAATACTTTATTAACTTCTGTTTTACATCATTCATTTCCGCCAGATTTTGAGTTACAATCATTTTCCCTCCATTATTCCCCTACCCAACCTCCCAGAATAGCAGTCCCACAAGATATCGCTTCCTCTAATCTGCTCTCTCCCATACCTTCTCCCATACCCCCATCGACTTTTCCATTAGAGGAAGATGAATCTTTGTGTCCCAATGCCTGCACATCTTATCTCCCAATTATAGGCAAAAGGGTATTAATAATAGTATTTATATATATATTTGAAACATTTAATGTTACAACCTTGAATTTCAGATCCATTTCCTTCCTCCCTTGTCACCCATTCCTTCTTGGGATATAAGTAATTCAGTATATGTTGTACATGTCTAGCTATGCAAAACATTATCATAGTAGATATATTGTTCAAGGCTGCTTATAATTCCCTCCCACTCATCCCACCCCCCACCTGGTCCATTCCCTACATGATCCTGTCCCTCTTCTATAGTGGGTACTTCCAACCTCCCTCACCCCAAGGATGCCCTCCCATCCATCATCTTCTCTCATCCCCCTTCCCCCTATCCTGCTGCAGGTTGAGATATCCCATTTAGTATGTATGTCATTTTCTCCTGAACCAAATTCAATGTGAATGTGGTTTTGCCTTTTTAGCCTTCCTTATTCTCCCTCCTTTGCACCCACTTCCCTACATGAGATAGTTTACCCTACCATGTCTCTCCCCATCTCCTCTTGCCACTTTCCTCTCTCACCTCATAATTTCATCCCTTGAGTATTCTCCCTTCCCAACAAATTCAACCTATGCCCTCTATCCATATATAACTGTAACCATATACACACACATTCACATATGTATTCATATGACCACACCCCCTTCTTCCATTATTTTCATAGTGAGAAAGATATCATCAGTCACAGTTATTGCTTTTCCATATAGGAATGTAAATAGTTCAACTTTGATAAGTTCCTTTTGATTTCTTTTCCCTGATTACCTTCTCAGGCATCTCTTCCTTCTTGTGTCTGGATGTCAAATTTTCTATTCAATTCTGGTTTTTTCCTCAAGAATGCTTGAAAGTCCTCTATTCCACTGAATGACCATATTTTCCCCTGAAACAAAATACTCAGTTTTGCTGGGTAGGTGACCCTTGGGTTCATTCCCAGCTCTTTTGCCCTCTGGAATATCATATTCCATGCCCTTCTCCCTCAGTGTAGAAGCTGCCAGGTCCTGGGCTATTCTGATTGTGTTTCCACAATATTGAAAGTTTTTCCCTGCCGCTTGTAGTATTTTCTCCTTGATCTGGGGATTCTGGAACCTGGCTATAATATTTGGGAGTTTTCTTTTTGGATCTTTTAGAGGTGGATCGGTGGATTCTTTCAACCTCTATTTTGCCCTCTGGTTTCAAAACATCAGGGCAGTTTTCCTTGAGAATTTCTTGAAGGGTGATTTCTAGCCTGATCATGGCTTTCAGGTAGTCCAATAATTTTTAAATTGTCTCTCCTGGATCTATTTTCCAGGTCAGTGGTTTTTCCCATGAGATATTTCACATTGCCTTCTAATCTTTTGTTTGTTTGGATCTGCTTAACAGCATCTTGATTTCTCATAAAGTCATTAGCTTCCATTTGCTCCAGTCTAACTCTGAAGGAATGAATCTCCTCAGTGAACTTTTGAGATTCTTTTTCCATCTGGCAAATTCGACTTTTTAAGGCATTCTTCTCCTCATTGCCCTTTTGGGCCTCCTTTGCCATTTGAGCTAGTCTATTTTTTAAGGTGTTGTTTTCCTCAGTCAGGCTGTTGACCCTCATTTCATACTTTTCCTGCATCCTTCTCATTTCTCTTTCCAATTTTTCCTCCACTTCTCTTATTTGATTTTTAAAGTCCTTCTTAAGGTCCTCTATGGCCTGCAACCCGCTCATGTTTTCCCTGGGGCTTTTGGAGCAGGACTTCTGACCTCACAGTCCTTTTCCCGCTCTATGCCCCCAAAATAGGAGTCTAGGGTTGCATTTTTCTGTTTCCTTTGCCTTGGCATGTTGCCACTTAATTGCTTGACTTTTGGGCTTGTTGCCACACTATGGCTTTAAGGCCAGATAGAGGAATTTTCGTCCCGAACGTGTGGGGGGCAACTTCCGTTTCTGGCAAGCTATAAACCCACCCACAACTTCCACCCTAGATCACAATCCAGATCCAGGGAGGTTAAAGCAAGAGCGATTACCCCCCAAGACTGATCGCTGGATCTCCCCACGATTTGTAGGCTGGGAGCCGGACCTGCCTCTGAAAACTACAAAATGGCGTGTTTCCTCAGTGGCTTCTAGCCCCCAGGGGAGGGAGCTGACGCACTCCCCAAATACAGGTCCCAAAGTCCATAGGACACTAACCTCTTACTTTGTCCTAGGCATGTCTATGTTGATAATTCTGGAGTCTCCACAGTTCCTGGTGTTCTGGGGTTCCTCCAGCCGGCTGCTGGCCCTGCCGCCCTGGGGCTAAAACCTCTGCTCACGTGGACCTGGGCTCGGCTCGGCTCCTGCGCTCTGCGCGCTGCCGGCTCCCAGACCACTGCGCTGGTCCTTCCTGCAGGGTGCTGGGCTGTCCTCAGCGGGAGGTTAGCTTCTCTGTGTCGTTCTGTGGGTGCTGGGGCTCCAGAAGATTTTCAGAGTCCTTTTTTACATAGTTTGTGGAGAATCTGGGGGCAGAGAGGCTTGGACGAGCTGTTTCTACTCCGCCATCTTGGCTCCGCCCCCCGAGATTCACATTCTTAAAGGGGAAGATAACACCTAACAAAAGAGTAGTGGTGCCTTGAAAGGATATTGTGGACTATTAAGTTACAGGGTGGTGATTGTGGTCCATTTGGCATTCTCTTTTCAGGATTGGCATTTTGTTGATTTAATTACTGTTAGCAGAATAAGAGATGAAAAATGGAGTTGGAGGTTGGGAGGGAGATTTCATGGAATGAAAATGTCCTGAGTGCAGCAAGTTGGGTCTGTCAGGCTAGTAATGAACTTCTACCAATCAGAAATATAGGGGATCCAGGGTATGAAAAGCAGCACCTAAGAAGAGAGGAGATATTGCGTTAAGGTTCAGATAGACATGGTCAGGTAAATAAAGATTATTTTAAGCAAGTTTGGAGTCTATGGAAGGGTAGCAAATTAGCATGCATAGAATACCAGCAGCTAGGTGGCATAGTGGATAGAATAATGAGCTTGGTGTCAGGAAGACTTATCTTTATGATTCCAAACCCAGCCTCAGATACTTACTAGCTCTAAGTATCTAAGTATGTAAGAATCTAAGCTGGGCAAGTCATTTAACCCTGTTTGCCTCAGTTTCCTCATCTGTAAAATGAGCTGGAGAAGTATCTTTGCCAAGAAAACCTAAAATGGGGTCATGGGGAATAAGACACAACTGAAAATGACTGAACAACAACAACCTTACTCTAATTTCATTTATTATCTTAAAATGTGTTGCTTAAATTTTACTCATGATCAATAGAAATATAGCAGCCTAGAATCACAGATTTATAGATGAACATGTCTTCCAAGTTGATCAAGTCCATTTCTATCATCTTAGCTTGGTGTGTCAAATCCCTATGATCTGTTTCCGACTTATCTTTCCACATTAGTTCATACTACTGTCCTTCATGAAATAGACAAATGGACTGACACTCTTGGCCTGTGCTGTCTGAGCCTTTTGTGGGTCATACTCTGTATTTGGAATAGGTCTGACCATGTCATTTCCTTATTCAATAAACTCTAGTGACTGCATATTCTTCATAGGATCAAATTTAAAATCTTTGTTTGACATTTAAAACCCTTCATAGCCACACACTACCCTAACTTTATAGACATTATAATTTTTTTCCCTTCCTACATTCTATGACACAATTTGTCTTAAAAAAAAAAAAACAAACCAAAAAACTTTTCTCATGTCCCACACTCCATCTTGCCCTTATGCCTTTGCACTGGCTATAAGTTTAAGTGAAGGACATAAACATATATATTTTTTTTTCTGTTTTTGTTTTTTCATAAGCATTTATATTGTACCTACTATGTGACAGACATAATTTTAGGCACTTTTTTCTTTTTACAAATATTATCTCATTTCATCCTGAAAAGAACTTCTACTATTTACTAGGCACTATCCTATACTCTGGTAATATGAAAAAGAATCAGTCCTGGCCTTCAAGTAGTTTGAATACACTTAAGATGTTCAAGTTGGAGAGGTAAATATGTAGGTAAGACATTATTTTCTTCAAATATGTGAATGGAGGAATGATTAGATTTATTCTGCTTGGTCCCTGAAATGATCAGTGGGTGGAGGTTATAGTGAGGCAGGTTTTGGTTCAATATAAGGAAAAATTTGCTAAACATTCAAACTACCTAAAAATGTAATGACTAGCCTTAATGAGGCAATGAGTCAATTCCAGGTGCACAGAGTCCTTCAAAAGAAAACAGGACAACTCGATTGACAATGTTACCAAGGAGATTCAGCATCCATGGGAGTGTCGTAGGAGATCTTCCTAGTTTCTTCTAGCTCCAAGATTTTATGGTTCTATGACCTATTTCTCACAAAACCAAGAAAGACTATAATAAAGCAGAAAGTCAATATAGCATGAAAGGATCTCTTGAACAGCAGGACCTGTCATAGCTCTTCTCTCTGACTACACAAAATCTCAGAGTGGAACAGGACTTCAGTGACTGCTGAGGCTGACCCACATCTGAACAAGAATGCCTTCTGCCCAACTTTCCATCTTCCAGATGTTTCTTTAAGGCTTCTAGTGATGAGAAACCTACTGCCTCCTGAGGTAGCACATTCTACTGTTGAATAGCTCCAATTTACTTTTTTTTTTTTTTTTACAAATACTTTATTAACTTCTGTTTTACATCATTCATTTCCGCCAGATTTTGAGTTACAATCATTTTCCCCCCATTATTCCCCTACCCAACCTCCCAGAATAGTAGTCCCACAAGATATCGCTTCCTCCAATCTGCTCTCTCCCATACCTTCTCCCATACCCCCATCGACTTTTCCATTAGAGGAAGATGAATCTTTGTGTCAAGACATCTTATCTCCCAATTATAGGCAAAAGAGTATTAATAATAGTATTTATATATATATATATAAATATAAATATATATATATATATTTGATTTTGTTGGGAAGGGAGAGTACTCAAGGGATGAAATTATGAGATGAGAGAGGAAAGTGGCAAGAGGAGATGGGGAGAGACATGGTAGGGTAAACTATCTCATGTAGGGGAAGTGGGTGCAAAGGAGGGGGAGAATAAGGAAGGCTAAAAAGGCAAAACCACATTCACATTGAGTTTGGTTCAGGGAGAAAATGACATACATACTAAATGGGATATCTCAACCTGCAGCAGGATAGGGGGAAGGGGGATGAGAGGAGGGATGATGGATGGGAGGGCATCCCTGGGGTGAGGGGAGGTTGGAAGTACCCACTATAGAAGAGGGACAGGATCATGTAGGGAATGGACCAGGTGGGGGGTGGGATGAGTGGGAGGGAATTATAAGCAGCCTTGTACAATATATCTGCTATGATAATGTTTTGCATAGCTAGACATGTACAACATATACTGAATTACTTATATCCCAAGAAGGAATGGGTGACAAGGGAGGAAGGAAATGGATCTGAAATTCAAGGTCGTAACATTAAATGTTTCAATTTACTTTTATTAAGGTGAGATTTTCCTGTATTGCAATTTTTAACTTAATTTTAATAATACTAGTGATGATGATGACAGATGATATTTATATACCATTTACTCTGTGCCAGCTACTGTGCTAAGCACTTTACAATTATTTATATGAGCTACACAGCAACTCTGAGAACTAGATGCTACCATTATTTCCACTTTACAGTCGAGGAAATTCAAACAAATTAAATGACTTACCTAGGGTCACATAGCTAGTCAGTGTCTGTGGCCAGATTGAACTCAGGTCTTCCTGACTCTAGGTCTGACACTTTATCTACTGTACCATCTAGTTTCTAATTCTGCCCTCCATGTCTAAGAGGAATAAGTCTAATACTTCTTCCCCGTGTTGTTGTTTAGTCATTTTCAGTTACATCTGACTCTTCATGACCCTGTTTTGGGGTTTTCTTGGCAAAGATACTAGAGTGGTTTATCATCTCCTTCTCCAACTCATTTTACAGTTGAGGAACTAATTCAAACAGGGCTAAGTGTCTAGGGTCTAAGTCTAGGGTCACACAGATAATATGATAGCACTTCAAATATTTGAAGACAAATGTCATGTCTATTCTAAGTCCTCTCATGATTTTCTTGCATCACTCTCATTTCTCCTCCCAGTTTTTCCTCTACTCTGATTTTCAAAATCCTTTTTAAGTTCTTCCATAGCTTGTGACCAAATCATATTTTTCTTGGAGGCTTTTGATGTAGGAGATTTGACCTTGTTGTCTTCTTCTGGTTGTATGTTTTGATCTTCTTTATCACCAAAGTAAGATTCTATAATCTGTGTTTTTTTTGTTTTGTTTTGTTTTGTTTTTTTACACTGTTTACTCATCTTCACAGTCAAATACTTGACTTTCTAACTCCCTGTCAAGGCAGGACTCTGCTTCTCGTGGGGTGTGAGTGCAGTGTCCCAGACTTCAGGGGTTTTGTATCAGTTGCTGGATCCCCTACTATCTGTGGGCCAAGAGCTCTGGAAGCAGCTGCTGCTGCCACCACTTCTGTCATCCTGGGGCTGGGACTGAACCACCTTCTCTTTTTTCACCAAGGTCCCACAGAGTTCCCCCACTGACCTTCCATGCTGTTCTCAGGGTTTGTGGGTTGACAAGTCTGGAAATCACCACTGCTGCTAGTGATTCAGTCCTGAAGCCTGCTCTGGCCCCTTTTGTGCCTGGCACAGACTATGCTGGACTATGATCTGTCCCTGTGCAGTGCAATATACCCTTCCTGTCCTCCTTCCAGGCTATCTTGGGCTGAAGATGTGTTTCACTCTGTCATTTTGTGGGTTCTGCAGCTGTAGAATTTTTTAGAGTAATTTTTTACAGTCATTTGGAGGGGTTTGGGGAAAACTCAAGCAAGTCACTGTTTTTACTCTGTATCTTCTAAGTCATCTCTTCTCCAGGCTAAATATCCCCATTTTCTTTTTTTTCCCCATTTTCTTTAGTTGATATTTCTATGGCATGAGCTTAAGGATCTAAACCATCATGATCCTCTTCTGGGTACTCTCTAGGTTTTGTTTTTTTTTTTAAAGACCTCTCCTAAAATATGACTCGCAGAACCAAACACAAAACTTCGGATTTATTCTTTCCAGAGTATTGAGACTATCACCTCATTCCTGAATTTTAGCACAACCTGTCATCACATAAGCTTTTTGTAGCTCCCGATCTTCCCTAGTGATTCATAGCAGGCCACTGCATGCTCAAATCTATTTTGTTGCAGTTTCTACATAACGCTCCTATTTATTGTCACAAAGACCCAAAACTAACCTCTATTCCATAAGACAAAGCTTCACATACTTGAAATCAGCGCTCTCTCTAAGGAAGCAGTTGAGGCTCAAAGGCTTCATGATATTGTCCAAAGGTTTGGCCTAGAAATGTTTTGATGATACTTTAAGCAATTAATAATTGTGGAATGTTAGAAATAGTATATTTAGTTGTCCCAGGGATTAATGATATGTTGTTCTTGTTGTTGTTGTTGTTGTTGAAAGGAGTTTCTGAACAAAGAACATTGGGAATCACTGTCCTCAGGATTCTCTTCTGAGGTCAAAACCCAAATTTTCACTCTGATTAGATATGTTTCTTGTTGAATAGAAGAATCTTGGGAAAGTAATACTTAACAAAAATTAAAAAAACAAACGAACTTATAATAGTGGTTTTCTAGGCACTGGGGTTACCTCTTTCCTTGTTGCCTCTCAATCCGTGAATTACCAAATTACCCATCTCATCTCAAGGCATAGCTCATGCTAATGACTTTTTATTTCTTCAAGTCCTTTCTCAAAATGTGCTCTTTTCAGGAAACTTTCAGCCTGTTTCATCATGATATTTGCAAAAACAAGCACAGTAAACATTTCTCATTCATGAGACCTATATTTCCCCCTGGAATTTGTTTAATTGCATTCATTATTTATTTCAAAGTATATCCATATTGTGATGGATTACTGACTATGCCAGTTTTTATGGTCAGAATGCCATAGAATGGAAAAGCCTTTATTAAGCACTTACCATGGGCCAACCACTGTGCTAAGTGCTGGAAATGCAGAGGAAACCAGGCAGTCCCTGCTCTTAATGTGCTCACACCCTAATTGAGGGAGACAGCACCTCTAGGGGAGTTTGGGGGCTGAATAGATGGAAAGGCTTGGTGGTCCTTGAGGAACACTGTGGGAAAAGGAAGGTACTGATAGGATCTGAGTGGGTGGGGATCAGGGTTCAGGGAGAGGGCAGAGGGAAAATGTATAACTCAAAAGGTGAAAAAAAGGAGGGAAAGTAAAGTAATAAAAGAGAGTAAAGAAAGGCAGTCACCTTAGGCCTCTCCCCATTCAGGTGACATCTTTTTTCCTTTTTTTAGTCTAGGGATCCAGGGGCTGTTGTGGGAATTAGAATTTTAATTCCTTGGTCTGTTTCAGAGGCTGTACCTACCCAATTACCAACCCATGAATAGGGTTATGAGAGAGAATGTGGATCTAGTATCTACAAGACAGATGAGAAACAAATCAGAACTTAATTAGCTATAAAGAGTAGCTAGGTGGTACAGCAGATAGAGTTTCAGTCCTAGTGTGAGGAAGGCTCTTCAAATCTGGCCTCAGACATTTACTAGCTGTGTGACCCTGGGCAAGTCACTTAACCCTCTTTGCATCAGTAAATGAGTTAGAGAAGTAAATGGCAAACCATTCTAGTATTTTTACCAAGAAAATCCCAAATGGGGTCATGAAGAGTCAGACATTATTGAAAATGACTAAACAACAACAAGAAGCAGAGAAAATCAGCTAAGAATGTTCATATTCTTTATCTCACCATGAGATACTTCTGGTAACTTCCCCTAGGAGGAATCCTCATATCACTGGATCTTTGAACTAGTTCAACCTTAATCTTCCGGATGTGGAAGGAAGATGTAAGCAAGAGTGTGCATATATTGGGGGAGAGTTCATGAAAGTCTTGGTTCCAGAGTGGCTTTGGTGAAACTTAATCTTCTAATAGTATGAAAAAGAATTGAAGAAAGAGAAGTAGAACGATGTCAAAGATGAATGGTAATCATGTTTGGAGAAATGCGGGGAGGGCTATGTCCATACCACTTACAAAATTAATTTCTGAATGAAGAACAAAATAAATTTAGAGAGCCATATGATATCTTTGCTGAAGATATTAAGAATATAATCACAACATGTCCAGTGCATTAAAAGAAAGGCAACATTAAAAGGCAGAGACATTGTTGAAAATACTTCATGAAAAGCTGTCAACATTATTCTTAGAAAGATGATGTCCAATCATATGTAAAGCCTGCAGAGTAATTTTAAAATAAGTCACTCTGCCAAACATGACTGTAATGACTCGTGGTTAACTTGTTTATAGTAAGGATAAGAATGTTTTACATGCTCAGTACACACGCTTATTAGATCCCCACAGTTCCCCTCCATGTTGTAAGTTTACTGGAAGCGGAAGGGGCAGAAGCAAAATGAGTTGGGGAGGTAGTGCTTTCTTACAGGGCCCAAGTAGGAGGAAAACTGTCCCCCCAAGTAGAAAGTTGATGGCTAGAATGTTGATTTACCTGGAATGTGTGGCACAATTTGCTTTCAGGCTTCTTGGCACAGAGGCATAGTGGTAAGGTCATTGGACTTAGAATCAAGAAAGATCTAGGTTCACCTCTAGCCCATGATGCTGACTCTGCGATCATGGGCAAGTCACCTTAGCTGCCCCAAGTGCCCACTTTTCTAAATGGAGAAGAGAACTATTATGGTATTTAACTCATGGGGCCATTATTCGAATCATACCAGATAACACATGTGAAACACTTGGCAAATCTCAAAGTACTTGGAACTATATAAAAGTCAGCTGTGACAATTGATGATTATAGTGATGATGGTATCCCTTCAGTTCAATTAGATTCAACAGATATTTTTGGAGAGTTTGCTATTTATCTAGGCCATGACATGGAGGACAAGGAACACCAGCACATGGAGAAAGTGTCCAGCATGATGCTCTGAGTTAGGGGGATACAAAAGAACTTCATGATATAGTCTCTGCCTTCAAGAAGTTTGCCAGGTGGAGGTATCTGCTGGCACAAAAGATAACACATTGAGGATTTTCCTAGAGACAGGAAGACCTAAGTTCCAAACCAGCCTTAAGTGCTTACTAGTTATGTGACCCTGGGCAAGTCACTTACCCTCTGTTTACCTCCATTTCCTCAACTGTAAAATTAGGATAATAACAGCACCTACTCTACAGAGTTGTTCTGAGGATCGAACGAAATAATATTTGCAAATATGCTTAGCATGGTAACTAGCACATAGTAAGTACTCTATAAATGTTTATTGTCTTGCCTTACCTTTCCCTTCTTTCATTGGAGAACAGATACTAGGAAATGGGAACAGAACAAATAAAGTAGTAAATAATCTGTGTGATCTTACACAAATTACTGAATCTCTGCAGTCTTTTCTTTCTTCATATGTATGATGAGGGATATGGATTAAATAACCATTAATATCTTTCCAGGCCCAAAAGACCTCCTAGATCTATGCCTCTAAAAATTAATTGATCAATATCAAGGGTTAAGAATGTATGGCATTGGGTGCGGCTAGGTGGCGCAGTGAGTAGAGCATCGGCCCTGGAGTCAGAAGGACCTGAGTTCGGATCCGACCTCAGACACAACGCACACACAAATAAAAACCTAGCTGTGTGACCTTGGGCAAGTTACTTAACCCCAATTCCCCTCCAAAAAAAAAAAAAGCAAAAAAAAAAAAAGAATGTATGGCATAGACATAAAAGAAAAATGCTATTGTTTGGAGTAATCACAAAAAGCCTCTTGAAAGGGAGCGACTTGGTATTCAGAACTAGACATAACATTAGTGGTCATATGGTCCACTTCTCACTTTACAGATGAGGATTAAGGTGTAGAGAAGTCCAGGGGTTCATTTATTTTCCATAAGTAGTATGTGAGAGTCAAGTTTTGAATTCAGGTTTCTTGACGATTCTATGGTACAAGGCAAGTGCTCACATGGAGGTCAGAAGAAGCAGTACCCTCTCAAGTTTTCTCTGAAGAATTTTAATATTAATTGTGAGACATGGGATATGCTGGCCCAGGACTATCCAGCATGGCGAGCCTGCATCAAAGCAGGTGATGTGTTCTGTGAGCAAAGTTGAATTGCAGTAGCGTAAAGCATGAGATGCAAAAATCTAGTCCATCCCAACTGTTCAAATGGACTATTTGTGCTCAACCTGTGGTGGAGCCTTCTGGGCTTGTATTGAACTGATTAGTCTCAAACACACTGTATCTTGATCGCAAATTTATGATATCATTGATCCCCTTTGGGTACAAAAGTTGAATAACAATGCCTAGTGTACTTCCAATACCCATTGTCTCATGGGTAGAAGCTAGTTAACAAAGTGGAGTAGCAAAGGCTTGATCAAGAGCTCTAAGGTAAAAATAATTCACATTTTTTATTGAGTTTTTCCTTCAAAAACCCTCAAGAGGTAGCTTAGAATAAGAGCATGTTCAAAGAATAGTAGATCAGGATGATTGGAGATAAATATGAATTCTGGGGAGTAGTGGGAGATGGAGTTGCCAAGAAAGGTTGTGGGGAAGCTATAGAAAGCCTTTAATGCCAAGCACAGAAGATAGAACATGATAGACAAAAAGAAGTCACTAATATGCATGATAAATTCATTTTTGCATGTGAACAATATGGCAATTAGGTTTTACTTGACTGTGCTTATGTAATACTGGTGTTGTATTTATTTATTTTTTTAAGTCATCTCTTCTCCAAATAGAACTGCACCAGTTCTTGAAGTTAGCTTTTGCATAATATACTTGCTAATTCTACCAACAGCCTGACACCCCCCTTTGGATACTAATGTCTTTCCTCAAATGGGGTGGGTAGAACTGACTGAAGTACCCCATATGTGGTCTAAGCAAAAGAGAGTTTAATGAAACTTTCCTCCTCCTCCTTCTGGATATTATACGTCCATTAAGTAGCCAGCTATCACAGTGGATCTTTTGGACTTGTATGTTACATTGATAACTCATATTTCAGTAAAACCCATGGATTTTTTTTTCTATTCCTGCCCCAATTTCCACTATTCTGTACTTGTGTGTTCTATTTCTTAAATAAAGGTCCTTGCTTTCATCCCTATTAAATATACTCTATTAAATTTGACCTATTGCTTTAGCCTGTTACATCTTTTCAAATCTTTCTTCTGTCACCCAAAGTGTTACCTATCCTTCCATTTTATGTCATCTGAAAATCGGATGAGCATTTCCTCTATACCATTATCCAAGTCAGTGATAAAAACGAAACAAAACAAAGACAGCATTGATTAGAAGTAAACCAAGTTCAGATACAAGAGTGCTTCACTAGAGACCTCCCTTAAGGTTAATTCTGATATGTTAATTACAATGGAGTCTGGTTCTAGTCATTCAGTGAGTTCTGAATCTATATAACTGCCTTATCCTCAGGGATAAAATGGGAGACTTTTGTAAATCTTTTCCCTAGATCTTCTAGTGTAGTAATTATAAACTCCCTCTGTGTGTGTGTGTGTGTGTGTGTGTGTGTGTGTTTGTTTGTGTATTGTTTTATGTTCTCTTGGGAATTAAATAGGATTTTACATTTTATCAGATATTTGGATTACTTCCCTTTTTCTTATACAATTTCTTAAGAAAGCTTTGTGTTCTCTTTGAGTATTTGCTACTCACCACTTCCCCTTCCTTCTCCCCACCTTCTCTCTCCCTCTCTCTCTCTCTCTCCCCTCCCCCCAAACACACTCACATTCTTCTGTCTCCCTTTGTCTGTCTTTTCTCTATCTCTGGAATAATATTGAGGGATTTTCTTCCTTAATCTTTGGTATTTCAGGTTTTGTTTTTGTATTTTTATATACAGATATGTATATCAATCATTTTTCCTTCTCCTTTTCTGATGCATATACCCCTAAGTCTGCACTTCCAGACTGACTCAGCCCTCATGCTGAGGGATATAGTGTTTATCTGTCCATGTTCTTTCCCAAAGTATAATCTGGGGAAATGGACAACTCTAGCTTGAATTCAATCCCTTTTTTTTCTGGCCTGGCACTGTCATTTATACAAGCCTCCTGCCTTAATTCTTCTGTTGGCCCTCCTTTGCTTCTCACAACTTGGATGAATCAGCATTTGTTGCTTTTCCCAGGGTGGAGAGAAAGGGTAGGCAAAGTGTTTTTAGCAAAAAACATTCTTAGTGCTTCCTAACTTAGGGTCTGATTGTAGTCAGAAGAAAGTATATTTTTCATCTCTCCTACCCCACTTACTTTTCCCTTAGTTATAAGTGGAAGGAAAAAGGTAGCAGGAGGTGAGGGGATCTTAAGATGAGCCACGGGTATAAGACTAAGGATCTATAGTTTGGGATGTGGAGACTGGTAAAGCTTGAGGATGCTGAGTGAGAGGTTTGAGGATTATAGTTCTCTGGGCTTAATTCATAAGGACTTTGCCTTCTTAGGTTACTTCTTCTTTGTTCTGTGAATTCAGTTTTAATTATTTCATGTCTGGTACATAATTCCATTTTGTTTTTTCAAAGTTCAAAAGTTAAAATTACTAAGCTACCATCTTGATGAACAGAGGGCTCAGAAATCTGAAGTTAAAAAACAAACAAAAAAACAAAACAAAATGAAACTTAAAGTTCTCCAAAATGGGAATTGTCTGTTGAGGAAGGTAATGGGTTCTATTTCATTAGAGATTTTCCAGAAAAGTCTGGATCATTTATCAAGTATCATATAGTTGGTATTGACTTCTGAGATTGCTGCCAACTCTGAGATTCAGTGATTCTATACCTTGATATTTATAAATAAAATGATTAAGTACTCTTTAATAAAAATGTTATAAATTTTTAACTGGGCTGTCACACTTCTTAGATGCATTGAAAATATATCTGCAAATGTGCAGTTCTGTGAAAAAATATTCCTCATTTTGACACTGGAAGCAATTTTATGTAGTTATTGCTGTATGACAATGCAACCAAGGTATAGAAGATAGACAGCTAACATTAGAGAAAGAAAAGCTTAGATTCAAATCCAGCCAATGATGCATTTTGGGTTGCGTGACCCTGGGCAAATAAATTAAGAACAGTAGGCAAATCTTTAAGACTATACATTGCAAAAAAGGTACCAAGCTGCACTGGGAGAGGAAGTATCCTCATCTGAGAGATGCCTATATCAATGAAATCACCCATCTAGTCTCTATTTCCTATCTCTGTTATTGTATGTTTTGCAACTACAAATGAGGGACTCTGTGACAGATTTTTTTTTTCATGGAAATTTCTCTGATGGAGAGTGAGGGGCATTGCTTTGGGGATGGATATAAAACTGTGTTAAAGTGGAGGCCTCATAAATGTTGGTACCAAGGACCCTAAAAATTAGTGAGAGGAATGAAAAATAGCTAGAATCCTATAAGGATTTGTGGGGATTTTGGGGTAGCCAGTCAGAATGTAATTCTGGGAAAATTATGATGGCTTCACATGATTGTCAGACAATGAGACTGCCAAGATAAAAGGAGCACTGTGTTAGCCAGTAAACTATGTGTGAGGCTTTAAGGCCAACCCTAAGGGGATCTTAGATAAGATCCTTCAGCTATTTAACAAGATCATTCTACCTAGTAAATTTGTTCTGTACTTTTATCTCTTTGCCTTAGATGTGACTAAAAGCCTTTTTAAAAACCACTCCTGGTTCTGGGTGAGCTATTATAAAGAAAGGGGTGACAACTAGTAAAGACAGGGTTCAATTCAATAAAAGTCAACAAACATTTATGAAATGCCCACTATGTGCAAATTAAATATACTTACAGAGGAAATAATACATTCTGGGCAGGTTTCAGAATTTTGGCTTGGGTTCTTTTTGGCACAAAGTTAGTGCTATTTCCTGAAAACCTCAAAGGAGAGAAATAATATAATGTGAATACTGAGGAACAACAAAGAATGTCAACTTATTCTATCAGCAAATTATTTTATACAAACTTTTTTTAATATTTACTGAATTTTCAGTATTTACTAGTATTTTTTTTTGTTACCTGAATATCTCTCTCCCTTATTCACTTAGCAAACCCTCTCTTGTAACAAAGAATTAAAAAGAGGAAAGAAAAGCATTTCAGAGAAATTAATGAACATATTGCCTAAATCTGATCTATAATCTCCAAATCCCTTCAAACATAAGACACAGACACACATACACATATACAGACAGACACAGACACAGACACATATACACACAGACACACACACTACTTATTTATTTATGCTTTTTGGAGGGGATAGGGCAGGGCATTTGGGGTTAAGTGACTTGCCCAAGGTCACATAGCTAGTAAGTGTTAAGTATCTGAGGCCCCATTTGAACTCAGGTCCTCCAGATTCCAGGGCCAGTGCTCTATTCATTGCATCACCTAGCTGCCCCCCCCCGCCATTTTTGCAAAGATAGAATATAGATTCATTTTCTTATCTATTCTCTAGAAACAAGCTTAGTCACTGAAATTATACAGCATTTAGTTTTAGGGTTTTATTGGGGTGGGGGAGGCATTCTTTCTATTTCCATTTATGTTAATATAGTTATTATGTATATTGTTTCCATGGCTCTTTTTTCTTTGTTCTTCATCAATTCATATATATATATATATATATATATACATATATATATACATACATACATATATATATATTTATAACCACATTTCTCAGAATTCTTCATATCCATGATTTCTTATGGTAGAATAATAGTCCATAAAAATTTGTTTAGCCATTCTTCAATTAATGGGCATATGCAGTTTCTGGTTTTGTGCTATCAAAAAAAAGTGCTGCTATAAATATTTTGATCATATGGGGCCTTTATTTGAATAGATTTTTATTCATTTTTTGTTTTTATATTGCTTACATTTCACCTAACTCTTCCATACATCTTCCCAGAGAGACATTCCTTATAATTAAGTATTTTTAAAAGAAAAAAAAAAGAGAAAAGCATTTAGCCAAATCAATCAGTACTTCAAAATAATTGATGCTATATCACCTCAAGTCAAGCATTTATTAAATGCTTACTATGTTTCAGGATTTGGAATAAGCACTAGTGACACAAAGAAAGGCAAAAAACACTGTAGTTTATTGAGTAGAGGAGTGACTTGGAAGCTACCGTTGGCAGCAGAATGGATGACAAATTAGAGATGAGAGAGGTTGGAGACAAACAAGGGGTCATTGTGTTAGTCGAGGCAGGATGTAAGGCCCAGAGGGCTATAATGGTGGTGACAGTTTCAGAAGATACATGTGATAGTGGAAATAATAGGGCTTGTCAACACAATTGAAAAGTGGAGTGAGGTACATTGAGGAGATGATGATACCTAAGTTGTGAGAGTAATGGGGAAATCTGGAAAAGTGGAGGGATTTGGGGAGAAAGCTGATGAGTTAATTTGGACATGTTGAGCTTAGGATGCCTATGGGACAATCAGTTTGTAATGTCTAATACAGTATATGTGAAATTGAAGTTTTGAGATTGGAGGGCAGGAGAGAAATTCGGTCTGGATAAATAAATCTGAAAATAATCTGCATAGAAATGATAGAGCTGAATGTATTAGAACTGAGATTTTTGAGGCATGTGTAATAAGATGAAGAAACCATTTTCTTCAAGCCTCTCAAACCTCTCCACACTAGGAATTATACACAAGAGAGAAAGTAATTTTTATCTGTCTTCATGGTCTAAGGCACCAAAAAATCTAAAAAGGTAATGATTCAATAAGCCAAGAGCATACAAAGATAATCCATAATCATGAATTTACTCACTTAGTGCCACCTCTCCCACTGGCTACCACTCTCTGTGAGGGCTGCACAACTTACTCATTGACTTGACAAAGAACTCAACTCCTCCCTGCCTCAATTCTCCCCACCCTTGTTTCACAGAAACTAAAAGGTAGAAGTTTGCTCAGTCTGGGATAGCAGTGAAAAAGTCCTCTGTGATGAAAGTGTTAAGTCAGAAAACTGAGGAACAGACAGAACTGAGACAGGGTGCCAATGTATGTGTGTCTCTGCTAGCTGTAACTCATTCTAGTCTCAGAGAAGTCACTTGGGGCAGAAATCAAGGCAGGTAAAAAGTGAATTGCCAGGCAGCTAGGTGGCGCAGTGAATAGAGCGCCCAGGAGTCAGAAGGACCTGAATTCGGAGCCGGCCTCAGACACTTAATCCACACAAACAAAAACCTAGCCATGTAACCTTGGGCAAGTTACTTAACCCCAGTTGCCCTAAAGGGGCAGCTAGGTGGCGCAGTGAGTAAGAGCGCTGGCCTCAGAGTTGGGATGACCCGAGATCAAATCCGGCCTCAGAAAATGAGCACCCACACATAAATAATGACTAGCCATGTAACCTTGAGCAAGTTACTTAACCCCAATTGCTTTAAAAAAAAAAAGTGAATTGCCTAGTGTGGGAGGAGGCTGAGATAACTTTGAGGTCCTACCCTTGGAGAAGCTATCATCAAAGGGAAAGGAGTCAGAAAGGGAGTGATAGGGGAGTACAAAGGGAAAAAAAAGGCTAAAATTACTTAAGCCTTTGGGAGTGAGAAAATTCAGTTAAATGAATTGGACCCAAGCAGATACACAAGCAGGGAAAATGTTAATGACAGAGGGAATATTGTCTCCAGATCATTTAATGGAGTCCAAACATTTATGAGTAACTATTTGAAGATAAAGGAAAGACAGTCAAAACCTGATAACATGGAGGATCCTTTGGATTCCCAAGTGAACCTGCACCTATAGCACAATGTTCCTGAAAGGTTTAAGAGAGAAATAAGTAACTTGAAAACAGAATTTATGACATTTACAGAATAGAACAACTTAAATCCGTGCTAGCAAACCTTATCAAAGAAACAAAAGAGAAAACAGTTAATTGGGAATACAAACACAGAAGTAAAGGAAAAAGTGGAAGAAGAAAAGCAAAACACACTAATGTGAAAAGAAAACATTGATCTTTAAGACAGGGAGGCAATAGAGATAGCTAAAGGATTATAGGTCTTCCAGAAGTATATGACAAGTAAAAACAGTTGGGCATAATAATGTGAGAAATAATACAAGGCAATGGATAATAAACTCTGAACAGAGAAAATTAATTGTGAATTGAAGGAACCCAAAGATTCAGAAGGCATTTTTGAGGTATAAACCTAGCAGTGGAATGTCTGGTTCGAAGGGTATGGCCATTTTAGTCACTCCTAATACCAAATTATTTTTGTTAGTGGTATGGTTGTAGTATATGGCTCTATCAATGGTATAATGCTTTATCTGTCTTTTCATAACTCTTTCAGCATTCACTATCCCCCATTTTTCTTATTTTTGCCAATATGATGGTTATGAATAAAGACCTTGGAGTTGTTTTAAAATCCATTTATCTTATTATTCATGAATTGGGGCAATACTTAATATAATTCTTTTTTAAATTTTATTTTAGTTAGACTCAAACACCAGAACACAAATATAGAATAGAGAAAAGAAACAAAAATATATCATAAACTTAAATATTTGAACTAAAATATAAAATAAAAAGGAAACAAAAAGCATGACATGTGCATAGAAGAATATAACAGAGGATTCAAAATATGTAATGATCAATTTCCATTTCGAGAAAGTCTGCACTCCTTAATTGATAAATGGTCAAAGGATATGAACAGGCAGTTCTCAGAGGAAGAAGTTAAAGATATCTATAAGCATATGAAAAAATGCTCTAAATCACTATTGATTAGAGAAATGCAAATCAAAACAACTCTGAGGTACCACATCTCACCAGTCAGATTGGCTAAGATGACAAGACAGAAAAATGACAAATGCTGGAGAGGATGTAGAAAAATTGGAACACTAATACATTGCTGATGGAATTGTGAACTGATCCAACCATTTTGGAGAGCAATCTGGGACTATGCATAAAGGGCTATAAGTAACTTCATATCCTTTGACCCAGCAATACCACTTCTAGGGTTGTATCCCAAAGAGATCATAGAAGCAGGAGGAAGACCCATACATACAAAAATATTTATAGCAGCTCTTTTTGTGGTGACAAAGAATTGGAAATCAAGGGGATGCCCATCAATTGGGGAATGGCTAAACAAGTTATGGTATATGAGTGTAATGGAATACTATTGTGCTATAAGTAAGGAAGAGCAGATAGACTACATATTTACCTGGACAGGCTTATATGAACTGATGCTGAGTGAGAACACAGCCAGAAAAAATTTGTACACAATTACAGATATAACATATATGTGATGACCAACTTTGATAGATGAACTCTTTTCAAAAAATGCAGGGCTATAAGTAAAGTCCAAAAGACTCATGATGGAGAGAGATGTCTACGTTCAGAGAAAGAACTAGAAAGAACAGAATGCAGATTGAAGTAAACTACGTCCTCTCTTTCTTTTTCTTGTTTGGTTTTGTTTCCTCTTTCCCATTGTTCATTCCATCTGATACAATCCTTCTTTATAACATGACCAATGGCTAATGTGAAAATATCTGCAGATCCTATACCTGAATGTGGGCCACCATGGAGGGGGAGAGAGGAGAGAGGGGAAGAAAATTTGAAACTCAAAGAAATGGGGAACTGAATCTTCTAAACTAAAAGTAAATGAACAAATTAATAAAGACAAAAATGTTTGTATGATAAATACTACATGTTGTGTTGAGAGCTGTTCATATTTTCTTGGCTCTCTTTTAAGTTTTCTTTAGTTTTCTACTGTGCACGTTTTTACTTTTCACCCTCCCTGCCAAACCCCAGAAGGTTACAATTAAGTGTGTATGTGTGTGTGTGTATATATATATATATATATATATATATATATATATATATACATATATATATACACATACACATATACACACATATATAGACATATACTTTTTATGTTTGTGCATGTCTTTTTTTCCTATCCCTCATGCCTCCTCTACTTTACTTCTACACACTACCTTGCCCTTCTAGTAGTTGCCTACCCCCTTCTAAGGATCCCTCCCCTATCCTCCCATTCACATAAATCTAAATACTCTTCTGTAGCCCCTATAACTTATTCCCTTATCCTCCCCTCTATTGATCCCTCCCTTATCTTCCCATTCCCATCGATATAAACATTGTTCTATATCCCCCTTTTACCTATTCCCTCACCCTCCCCTCTAAAGATCCCTCCCTTGTCCTCTCCCCCTCCCTACCCCCTTATTGTTTTATTTGAATTTAGAAGACTTTTCCAGTCTTCTAAATAAATATGTATTGTTCCCTCTTTCATATAATTTTTAATCATTTTCAATTCCATTGAGAAGATTCATGTCTTTTGACTACTTACTATTGGGACATGAATGGCTTTTGGTCTTATATATTGACTTTGCTTTCATATATATATGCTATTTTATGGTAATTGGTCATAATAGATAAAATGACTTTTTCTATTTGATAGTTTTCCATCTTATTCTGGTTGCATTGATTATGTTCATTGAAAAGAAAGCAACTTTTTAACATGAATGTCTATCTTAAAGACAAAATTTCCTTTTTTAAAATATAAAATTCATAATTTTCATTAAATGTAATTGAGAAAATTTTGCTCAAGCAAAATCAATGTACATAGGATAAGAGAGAGAAGCAGTAAAATGGAAAATAAATTCTTTGTATAAGATTTATCTGATAATGGTTTGCTTCCTATATCCATATCTATATCCATGTCCATGTCCATGTCCATGTCCATGTCCACGTCCACATCCACGTCCATGTCTATGTCTATGTCTATGTCTATGTCTAGATCTAGATGTAGAGACTACTAATAGAATATATGAGCAAATGGTACTCCATAATGGAAAAGTTGTCAAAAGATATAAATAAACTGTTCTTAAAAGAAGAATTACAAACTATTCAAAACTATATGAAAGTATGCTGCAAATCACTAATAATACAAATGCCAATAAAAACAGCTTTAAGGTTTCATCTCACACCCAGTAAATTGGTGAAGATGACACAAAATGTGACTACTTAATATTAGTGGGATTGTGCAAAGAGAGGGAAACAAATGAATTGTTGGTAGGGATGTGAATTTGTCCATTCTAGAAAGCAGCTTGGAATTGTGCAAGATGAGTAAAATTTACAAATACCCTTTGACCAAAAAATTTTATTGCTATGCATATACCTATAGGAAGTTAATATCAAGTGGAAGGCTTCCATATACACCAAAATTTTTAGAGCAGTACATTTTGTAGAAGCCAAGGAATAGAAACAAAATAGATGTCCATTAATTGAGGAATGGTTAAACAAATTGTGGTAAAAATGTATTAAAATATTACTTTTAATAAATGACAAATACGATGAATATAGAGAAACAAAGAAAGATTTATATGAAAGGATATAAATTAAAGTAAGTTGTTCCAGGAAAAAAAAGTATAGACAATGCCTTTTGTGATGTAAAATAAAAGGAAACTCTAAAGACCAAAAATTTTGATATTCAAAGTATATGTAACATATCTATATCCCACAATAGACAGAAGATACATGCGAAGAGATTACTCTTGACTCTTTTGAAGAGGTGGAGGTCCTTGATGTGAAATTATGTATTGGATATCAGCTTTAAAAAATACATTTAATAGTTTTGCTTAATTTTTCCTTTCATTTAAAAAAAAGTGTTTGTTCTAACAGATAGCTTTCTGGAAAAAGGAAAGGAAAGATATAAGGAGGACATGTAAATAGTGTAAAAACAAAAGATAGTCTATAAAAATCTATTTTTTCCTTAAAATACACGTAGCATAGGGACAGATTTTCTATCTAAAAGTAAATGGCGGCTTGGAAAGCAGAACTCTAATAACTTTTCCAACACATGCTGACACCTGCAGGCTCTCCTTTCCCATGGGTGGGTGATAGTTATGTCCAGAATTGCTATGAAAATGCCCTCTGTCATAATGAGTGCCTGGTGCACTGTTGGTGCTCAATAAATAATGGATAATGATAGGACAGATTCTCACCTTAACAATGAAGTGGCAAATTTGTTGAATTTTCCTATAGAGTTATGTGAGATGTGAATTCCCATGGAGATACATGGTATAAGGATCTGACTCAATAATAAGAGGTGATGACAAAGGGCTCCAATTCAATATGTTTGGGAAGGGAAATCTCAGCTTTTGTCTGCTGAAGCTGGCTATTTTTCATCAGTTATACACCAATGGAGTTATATGCCTGGTGAAGGTTGTCATTCTGAAAATACTGTGACCACTCCAGTTTGCCTATGGATTATTTCAGGTGGGATATTGCTATCCTCTGGCATTGTTAATTATATTTATGAAAAGATACCTTCCAAAGAAAGAAATTGGAGCAGATCAGGATGTCTGGTGTACAGATGACAGCAAAAAGCTTTCAGTCTCATATTTGTTTATGTCCTCTACTCTTGTGGAGGGGGGTAGTGTGTGGGGTAGGGTCTGGATAATGATTTGATCTCCAAAGAGCACACAGAAGATAAGTCCAGTGCTTAAGAATGACTATTAAACCCAACCGGCTTCAGCAATTATTTCATAATACCAGATTCCTTCCTAATCTTTTGCCAGAACAACTAAAGTCAGGTGCTAGCCTCCTGTCTAGGGAACGATTATCCCAATCCTTAATATTGCCTTTGAGAGAAAGAAAACAGTAAGTAGTTAATGCTCTAATGGGAGCCTCTATTAGAAGAGCTTTATTTAATTCTCCTCTGGGGTATTGTTTAAAAGTGAACTCTATCCTTAGCCCTGGGGATACAATCTGTGAAATCTATATGATTTCATGCATTATAAGACAGGATATGAGAAAAGCAATGGCAACTAGATTTGTTTTTTGGATCAAAATTCTGGTATGCAGAGAAGTTCAATCCTACAGAAAGAAGCTTAGGGTTCTTGACATAATACATATTCATTCATTTATTCATTGATTCATTTAACATGCTTGACTTAAGCACATACATATGTCAAGAACTATACTAGACCATAGGCATACAAAGATAAAAATGAAACAGACCCTGACATAGAGTAGGGGCATCTGGGTGGTATAGCAGAAGAAGTATGCTGCCCTTGGAATCAGTAAGACTTAAATTCAAATCCTACCCTCATATACTTAACTATGTGATCCTAGGCAGGTCACTCAAATTATCTGAGTCTCACTTTCTTTATCTATAAAAGGAAGAGACTGAACATTATGTCCTCTCAGCTTCTAGTGCTAAATGTTGAATTCCATGATGGGAGATAGTATTAGTAATTGAGGCCTTGTGAAGTTGGTACCATTGGAACTGAATATTGAAGGAAATTAGATAATCTGGGAGGTGGAAACAAAGAGGGAGCACCTTCCAAGAATGGATGACTCCCTGTGCAAAGGTATGGATACAGAAAATCTAATGTTGTGTATAGAGATTATCAAGTAAACTGATTTGTCTGGAACTAATTAGGAATAATAATTTGGCAGCTGCATGGAGGTTGAATTCTGTAAAGGCCTCAATGGGAATGAAACTCCTCTTCTTCCCATTTAAAAGAAGGGTCCATCATGCCCGTTAATTTTTGTTGTCATTTTATATTCTGAAGTTCTTGGAATTTGTATATTATATGTGTGTATATGTATATATGTATGTGTATATATACATATATACTTACAGAAACATATATGTACATATATAGATACACATATACATGTAAAATATATTTATCTGCATATACATATATAAAGTCTAATATATTATTAAAAGATATATACACATGTGTATATATGTATACATATAGAGTCTAATACATTTTAAAAAGTTATATATTTACCTATTATATTTTTATATAATTATATGCCTTTATCGATCTATCTATCTACTTATTTGTTTATACTCTATCTATCTATTGAAAAAGGGCAAGGGCAGGGAAGAGTCAAGTTAGTGTGAATCTGGACTCCAGGGAGTCTGTTGTGGGTGCGTGGCTCCTTTTTTCTCAGATTCTGTTCTTGCTTTTCTTCTCTTATTTCTCCCTCTGTTTTACCCCCTTCTTTTCACGATTTTTCCAGCAGTTGCTTCCTCAGCCCTGTAGGAAGGTAAATTAAAGTTCCATTGAGTCACAGATGTATTAACCTGATCATTATCCTTTGAAGACCCATCCAGAGATTTTTAGCTGTCCTACTAAACCTAAATCTACAAATTATTCGTTTGTAATTTTATAAAAATGATAGTTTGAAATCATGCTACAAGCTTGTGGCTATCTACAGGAGACTAAAATTTTGTCACTGGGATGATCAATTTAGTAAATTAAAATGGATGTGGATTCTTTATGAACCGTATACATTTTACTATTCAATTTCAGTTACATTTTCAAAGGATATTAAACACACACACACACACACACACACACACACACACACACACACACACCCCTTTGGTTTTGCTTAAGACAAACAAACTCATTTGAGTGAATTCCCTTTCACCCAGACCCCCATCTTTGCCATCTAATTTACTTCTGGTGACTGACAAGAAGTGCACAGCCTCAGGTTCTTTCTTTCTATCTTTGTTTATTTTTTAAGCTGTCTTATCTTTTCTTTCTGTGTTTCTTGTAATTTTGTTTGGGCATGCATTTAGAGCTTAAAGAGGTTCCCCTTAAGATCTTCAGATTTGGGTCTTTGATTTAAGATCATCAGGTGGTTCACTGAGGAATAAGCAGTCCTGCCTCTTGTAGCTGTCCCCCTCAGCAGGTACAAAAAACACTGATGTCAAGTCCAGGCTCCTCCTTCTACAAGCCTAAGTGATAAGGTTTAGAAAAAGTATGTGTACTCAGAAGAGTACCCAAAGGCATTGGGTTGGCTCCAGACTTACACAGGTTGCATTCAGTATTTGGAAAAAAAAAAAAAAAACAACAAAAAAAACCCCCTTACCTCCCAGGTGACTATCCACCTTTTCTAAACCATGACTAGTGTCAACAATGCAGAAGGCAACTTGGAGAAGATCAGAGTATTCTAAGGGAAAATATGTTATGATTTTGCTCCTCTGCTTGCAAAAAGATCTTATTTCTTTTATGTTGGTGCAAAAGCTTATAAGGTAAACTACTAAAGTAGTTTTTTTCTCAAATGGCTAGGGTTTCCTGCAACTTGACCTCTGCCCTGAGGACCTACTGACTTAACAAATCATCTTATGTTTAATGTAAAACACTTAAAGTGGCTGCTTTACTCATCTTGAAAAAAATATTCTTGCTGCCTTTGGGAAACCTGTAATATCATGATTTGAAGCTAAAATACAGGCAAAGCAGTTGATAAGAAGGTAAATGTGTAGAGTGGTGATGTGGAGTGGGAATCAGGGTAAACCAGGTTCAAATTCCATCTCAGCTGCTTCCTAGTAATGTAACCCAGAGTAAGTCACTTAACTCTCTGCATTTCAGTTTCCTCATCTGTAAAGTGAAAAGGATGAACTTGATAGTCTCCAAAGTCCTGTCTAGTTTAAAATCCGTGTTCTTATGATATTGTTGTTTGTCCTTTCATGCAAGGAGGACAAATGGTATCATGATGTTGGAGTCAAGGTACAGTGTATTCGACTGTGGCTGGTTGGTCCATAGGCCAAGCACAAAGAGTGCATTTGAATGTTTGGGATGGAGATGTCTCTAGATTTGCACATCTCACATTTCCTTTGTTCTGATGTGAGTCTGCTTTGCTTGTAGAGTACAGTTCCTTCTTTGGTGTGAGCATACCATGCAAGGCAGTCCTGTGCCTGTCTTGTCCTGTACAATTGATATTAATGTTTTTCAGAGAGACCTTGAGACTATGTGTATAGGTTTCTTCACTGCTGAAGGAGCAAAATTCCAAAGTGATTCAGAGCTACATAGTTTGTAGTCCATTCAGTCATATATTTATTTAGGAAGTTCAAAGGGTAGCTAATCAAAACAAAATGACCAATTCTGATCTAACTTTATTTGTTGTGTGACTATTGAAGCTAGTCTGTCTTTGACCACTGCAAAGTTGGAGTGTATAATGGGAAAAAAAGAATCACTTATTGGACACAAACCTTAAAAGATAATTTAACCAGGCTAAGTCAGTTTGGAAAACAGACGGTATTTAGGCAAGGAGAGCTACTAGTTCCCTAAATCAAGTGCTTTCATGATTACTATAGACATTGCTTTTGAACAGTAAGTTTTTGTGGAACCTTGATTTTATGTGATCAAGTTTTAGGTGAGGTGGAAAGGGAAAAGAGAAAATCTGGAAATGGGAGCACTTGTTACCTTTAGATAACTGCTTTGGCAAAGAACCTCAGTTTAGAGATTGGAACTTGGTAGAAAAATATTGCAAAGATCCTGTGAGCATTTGAGTGCTGTCAAGAAACAACCAGCTCAGGCAAATTGAGACACAGAGGCAGATGGGAAAATATCTCCTAATTCCCAGACTAACTCGGACATCTGGCCTTCCAGGAGGAAGATATTTCAACAGCTGGTTTGTGTTGGTAAGAGAGAAGTATAGTCAGTACGAAGGTTCTGTAACAAACTCATGTTGTTTTAGGCAAAATTCAACCATAAAGTCTTTCTTTGGGTCACTAAGATTGACACAGTCTCAACCTGTCTCTGTGTGTGCGTGTGTGCGTGTGTGCGTGTGTGTGTGTGTGTGTGTGTGTGTGCATGTTCTTATTTCTCTTTTTCCAACAATAACTGTAATCTGATGGTGCTGATTTAGCAGCCAGTTGCTTGACTCAGAGAATAGCAATGCGCGTATTAGGATTTCTCTTTGTTTCACTGCCTATTGCATTAGCTGATCATTTGAACATCTCTAGGGATACATACTCTTCCTGGCCTGGGGGCTCCAAAGTTAACTTCTTTTAAACTTTCTGGCTTTCTATTGGCTGATTATGATACTAAAGGCACAGCATGTGGTGTTATAATATGCAAAGGTAAGTAAAAGGCTAAATTAAGGGGATCAATTTATTCTTTCCAAAGAAATACCAATCTGGAGTCCCCTTTCAATCCATCTTTCTGTCTACTTTTATCTCTGTCTCAGATATTTAACAATTTTGTGCTAAGTGAGTTTAATTCCTATGGTGGCCTCAAATATAAGATTCATCAGCTTTTAGACTCCAGATGAATTGAAGATCTTTCCAGGTCAAGGCCTATTTTACTTTTGTTTTATAAATACCTAACATAGTGCCTCACCCATTGTAGTCACTTAACACATGTTTCTAGAATTTAATGAATTATCTTCTAAAAATATCTTAAAATGATTTCCAAAATGTTCATTACAACAGACATGCCCATATTTAAAATTGAGCCCTATAGTTGTGGTTCCTGTCTGTGGGATGGCACTTCCTTGTTCTATAATGACTAGCCCTACCCATCTCTCTATACAAAGGATGTTAGCCTTTGTTGGCATCATTTATCTTAAATTAGCAGCAATCTTCCAGGTCTAAATCCATAGTACACTTCTCTACTATTAACTGAAAAGGATTTTACATTTTACACATAATTTTCCCACATAACAAATCATACCTTGGGTTCAGAATTGTCACATATCCAAGAATGCTTTTTTGGAGGACTTTATCATGCAAGGGAATGTATTATCCTCCTCTTCTCCCCCTAAAAATGGTAGTGTAGCTTTCCCCAGCTGTATTGCCTGATGATCTGCACTTACCACAGAGTTCCTAATTTATAAGATTGTCTGAGTTTTCAGCTTTCCAGCAAGATCCTGCTATGAAATCAGTGGAACTCCCCAGATAAGTTAGATGGCCTCTACTTTTCTCTTACCATTGCCTCGGGGCACAGCAACTCCTTATCTGACTGAATTAAAATAATTAAGATCAAAATGAAAGTCATTTTGGTCAGCTCTGACTGACAGGCAGGAGTTGCATGGAGACATTCCAAGTAGAATGTCATTTCTAAGTTAAAATACCCTACTTTTTATAATGTTTTCATTTTGAAATGTGAAAAAGGATGGGCTTCAGCTGTCAAAGATAACATTTCAGCAAAATGCAGAAATTCTGTATTTCTAGCTTTGGCTTTCTCAGTTTGATTGTGGGGATGATTGAAACTATCTTAGGGCAATACTACAGTAATCTCTTATGACCAGTTATATCTTTATATTTTAAAGATAATTTTTTTCTGGTAAATTTACTTAGTCTACAAAAGAAATTCTTTACTTTTAATAACACCCCTAAGCCCATACCATCTTAATGCAATGTTTGAAATAGACATGTCTATGCTATTACTATTGTTTAATAAATTACTGCTTCATAAAGTGCTCTGTTCAAAAAGCTTGAAAATATATGATCTCCACAGATGTAAATTTTTAACATATTTTGTTGTTCTAGAAGGATAAGCAGAAAAAGTGATCAAAGCTAGAGTGAGGAAAAGAACCAAGTAATAGGAGTTTGGGGAAAAAGATAAAGAGGAGAAAGCATATAGAAGGTCTCTTTACTAGGAAAGATTGTTCATTGTAATGCAACAAGTATTTATTAAATGCTTCCAGTGTGCAAAGCATTTCTCAGATGCTGGGAGAGATATAAAACATTAAAAAAGGTCTTTGGCCTGGAGAAACTTAGAATCTTTGAATGAGATAACAATAACACTGACACTAGTAATACAAGTACTAGTGCTATTACTAATTATTGTTACTATGGACATTTCAAAGGACCTTTAAGTTTCTCAAGGACCTTTACCTTATCTCATGTAAACCTTATAATAACTCTGTGAAGTACCCATTACAAGCCTCCTTATCCTCATTTTTCAGTTGTGAAAATTGGGAGGTTATGGGATTTGTGAAAATCAGAGGTTGTGTGATTTGTCATTGGCAACACAGCTAATTAGTATCAGAGTTCAGTTTTAAACCCAAGACTTCTTGATTCCAAGTCTATCACTCTATTCACACCACCATACCATTAAAGGGGAAAATACATACACATATGTGTATATATACATAGATATATAAACACATGTATGTTTCAGATCATGTGTATACACACATATACACGTATATATATTTTTATATATACAGATACATACAAACACACATATATGCTTCTGATCATGTGTGTGGGTCTGTGTGTAGGTGAGGAAACTGATGTTCAGATCTATTGACTTACCTAAAGCCACAAAGAGAGTAAGACTTGTAGTATCTAAATCTTATGACTCCTAGTTTGGTTTCTTTACTACTAATTTTTGTTAGTGTTTGCTCTCTGTCAATGTGAATAATGGAGAATTAACCACATGAATCCAGAAGATGGAAAATGCTACATGATTAATAATAAACTGATCTTGCATCACAAAACCAAGCCCCCTTTCTACAGGTATAAAGAAAGATGACATAACCAAAGGAAAGATGAGACTTGCCCAGGCCATGTCTTGTCGTCTTTTTCATCCCTAAGGAATCGATTATGAATTTTGCAATTGAATTATCCATTTTCCCTAGGCATGAAACCAGATGAGAAATGGATCCTGTTTCTACAATGATAGGCAGCCCTTGATTTGTCTAGTTTGTAGTTCTCTCTCATATACAAAGGTCAGTGGCCACAGGAATTCCCTTTCTGTCATTGTTTTTTTGGGGAATTTCCTTTCTTCATCTCCTCCCAGTGCTCTTACCTATTTCCTGACACCACTTTCTTCTTCAAAAGGTTTCTGTTTCTCAGGACCCATTCAAGAAGAGGCAAAATTGAATTTAGTGGCCTGGTAATGTCAAGGGTATGGAGAAAGATGAGGAGAGAGGATTCCTTACATGGCCCTTCCCTTACCTTCCCATTGCTGCTTCTGCCAACTCCCTACAATGGGTCTCAATACAAATCATCCTCAGTCCCCCAGACTCTTCTGTTCACCCTTAAGTCCCTTCCTGATTTTTACTATAAAAGACACTGAGGTCTCTTGGGTCAGTGAATATTCATTCATTTGCTCATCCTTTTAACAAGCATGTATTATGTACTTCTATATGTGTCAGAAGATGTACCAGACACTAGGGATACAAGGACAAAAGTGAGAGGCCTTTCCTAGAGGAGTTTATAGTAACCCTCTTACCCCTGTCTTCCCCCATAGTCATAGTTTTCTGTGGCCTGAAATGCAAAGACTTACCAGTAGAACCCTGATGTAATGGAAGGATTGCAGTATTTGGAATTGGAGTTCTTCAGTTAAATACCTGTCTCAATACATTCTAGTTGTATAACATTGGGCATCTTTCTTTCTCAACCTCAATTTTCTTATGAAACCTGGAAAACATGGTTAGGTAGCTTATTCCACAAAGTTGTCATGTGGATCAAATGAGATCACCTGGGTAAAGTACTCTGCAGACCTGACAAATATAAATTTCAAGGATCATTGACATCTATGGGTAACTTTTCTTTCCTACAGGGCTTAAGTAAAGAAAGGGGAGGTAAGATAAAGGAATAAGAGACAATCGTTTCAGTCACTGTTAGCTCTTTAAATTCTCAGAAGGGCTTTTTAGGAAGCACAGAGAATAGATGTTGGGCTGGAGTCTGGAAGACCTGAGTTAAAATCTAGCCTCATATACTTACTATGTGACCCTGGGCAAGTTATTTAACCTTGTTTGCCTCAGTTTTCTCATTTGTAAAGTGAGCTAGAGAAGTAAAGGGCAAACCACTCTAGTATCTTTGTGACAAAAACTCCAAATGGGGTCCCAAAAAGTAGGGCATGACTAGCAATGACTGAAGAAGATGTCAGTTTTATAGTGGGGCCATTGTCTCCTGGTCAGAAACAGTGAAGAGGAAGAACAGAAGAGGATGTAAGCAGCTTGATCCCTGGGGATCATTTTATCACTTTACATAAGAGTTGGAAGGGATATTATATAGAACCTAGTCCAGCAATCTGAAATCATTTTACAGATGAGAAAATTCTAGTCCAGAAGGGAAGATTACTTGCCCAACACCTCGTAACATATAAATAGCATAGTAGGGACTTATCCCAGTTCTCCTGACTTCAAATCCAATAATTCTTCAACTCTTCTTAATCTACAGAAAAGAATGAGGGTAACTGATGAACTTTCTAGGGCTGGAAGGTCCACCTGTGAATTTATACTACAGAAGCGTAGGACTGAACACAGATAACTGATCCAAAAATGGCCTTTATGTAGTGCTTTAAGTTTTACCAAAGGCTTTACAATTGTATTATCATGTCCTTACAATAACCTTGTGCCATAGGTGCTATTATTATCCCATTTTACAAATGAGGAACTCGAACCTGAGAGGAGTTGGCTGACTTGCTCAGGGTCACACAGATAGTAAATATCTAAAGCAGGATTTGAACTCAGGTCATCCTGACTCCAATTCCAACATTTTATTTACTATGACACTTAGCTCCCTATGTGTCACATTATCCCCCATGCTTCCTGATTCTCTTCTTGAAGAAAATATTCATGATACATGGATATGAATATTTTTACTACTCTACAAGGCTTTAACTTCTTTAATTTTTTTAATCCTGAATTGTATCTCCTTACCCTTTTTTGGGGTCATCCTCTCCTGAATGCCCATTTTTGCATAGGAGTCACTAAGCATTAGCCTGGAGAATCTTATTGAATTTATCATAGAGGTTTTCTGTATCTCCACATACTGTAGCAGTTGAAGATATATAAGTTATGGTTACCTGAAAGCTGATTTTTTTTTATGCCTGAGCACTGGAAAGGTGAGATGTGAATGTATAATGTCATGTGAATTTTCTTATTACTTTTGGACTCAGAATGTCCCCAATCCTGCCAACTTCTTTGTTTGCTTCTCCAATGAACCTGTAAACTGTTAATTCCATCTAGTTGAAATGTCCTTATAATGTCATGGGCTAATAGATTTAGAGCTGGAATGGACCTTAGGTGCCATCCAGTCTAACTTGTTTATTTTACTAATCAGGAAACAGGTCTGGAATGTTTAAGTAACATGTTCAAGGTTGTAGAGAGAGATTATGACAAAGACAGGATTCAAACCCAAGTCCTCTGCTTTCAATCCTGGAGCTCCTTCTGGGTTGTCCTTTCCTTTTCACCTCCTTTTTAGGAAGCATATCAATATCAGAAGGGTTCAGGCTCATTTCATGACATCTTTTCTTTTAGGCTTTCTGCCTTTTCCCCTGTCCTGTAATTCTCTCCCTCTACATCTTCAGCCCCGAGCCTGCCTGGCTTCCTTCCAGTCCACCTTCTACAAGAAACCTATTCTGATCTTCTTTATTGCTACAGTCTTCTCTCTATTATTCTTTCTCTTCCTCCAACTGTGTATAAACTATATGTGTATGTGTGTGTGTGTGTGTGTGTATATATATATATGTATATATGTAATAAACATATATACATACCTAAATATATAAACACATACATATACACATATATCCAAATATACGTATATACATATGGTAGTCAATGGATAAGCATATATACACATATACATACATACATATATACATACACACACACACACACATATATATAGATACATACCTAGATATAAACAAACATATTTTATAGTTGGTACGAGGTAAAATGATAATGTCTATATGCAAACAAAAATACATATATATCCACACACAAATATATTTACATACATATGGTAGTAAGTGAACAAACATTTATAAAACATTTATGTATATATATATACATATATACACATGTACATACATTTATATATGTATATATATATATATATATATATTTACAGTTGTTACAGCTAGGTAAAATGATAAAAAATACACATGCACAAATATATGTATACACCTATGCTAGCAAATAAGAATTTATGAAGCATACATATATTATAGTTAGAACAACTATGAAAAATGATAAACACACACACATATATAGTCCATGTAACACAAACAAGATCTCTTTCTCCATGTGTGTATTAGGTACAATTGTATACAGACAAGATATATCTCTCTATACCTATATCTTTGCCTACACATGTAAGTATATATGTAAGCATGTACTTATACACACATGTATGTGATAATCATTAATGAATAATTTTGAAGCAATTACATATACATATATAAATAAGCATTTATATATTTTAATTGGTACAGCTATATAAAATGATAAAAATATTATATTTATACACAACATATATTTGGTACAACACAATCTCTCTGTCTCTCCTCTCTCTCCCTCCCTCTTTCTCTCTCTCCACCCTGTCCCCTCACACCCCTTTCTGTTACTATTTATCAAGAGCCTAGTATGTGCCATACACTGCACTAGACACTGAGGATATAAAGAAAGGCAAAAAACATCCCTGCACTTAAGGAACTCCCAGTCTAATGTGGGAGACAACATGTACATAATTAGGAACAAAGAAGTTGTAGAAGATACTTGATAAATGCTAGTTCACTAACTGACTACTGTTGATTCTTATTGTTACATAAATAAATGAATGTCTTGTGTTTGATGTTTAGATGGTTTGGAAGCTGTGCAGTTAGGATAAAAGAAGACACCTCTAACATTCAGCATGGGAGGCATGAGATAGGAAAACTGCAGAGTAATGGTGTCTCTTTCCTATTTAGTTCATACTGATAAGCAGAAGAAGTAATAATCAGGGAGATATTAGAAACGTGATAAAAAAATTAAAAAATTCCTCTAGACTATGTAACTATATACATATAAACTATGTAAAAGGGGACTCTGAACAACTTCTGGAGCCCCACCACCCACAGAACGACACAGAGAAGCTAACCTCCTGTTGAGGACAGCCCAATAGCCCAGCAGCCCGGCAGGAAGGACCAGTGCAGTGCGGGCAGTGCAGTGTAGCAGTGCAAGGGGAGCCGAACTGTGTCACGGTTTTAGCCCCAGGGCGGCAGGGCCAGCAGCCAGCTGGAGGGACCCCAGAACACCAGCAGCTGTGGAGACTCCAAAATTATCAACATAGACATGCCTAGGACAAAGTGAGAGGTTAGTGCCCTATGGACTTTGGGACCAGTATTTGAGGAACGCGTCAGCTTCCTCCCTTGGGGGCTAGAAGCCGCTGAGGAGACAAGCCATTTTGCAGTTTTCAGAGGCAGCTCCTGCTCCTGGCCTGCGAACTGTAGGGAGATCCAGCAATCAGTCTTGGGGGGGTAATCACTCTTGCTTTAACCTCCCTGGATCTGGATTGTGATCTGGGGTGGAGGTCATGGGTGGGTTTCCATCTTGCCAGAAACAGAAATTGGCCCCCCAACACATTCAGGGTGAAAGTTCCTGTCTGGCGCCAGGCCATACTGTGGCAACAAGCCCAAAAGTCAAGTAATTAAGTGGCAACATGCCAAGGCAAAGGAAACAAATTAAACAGAAAAATGCGACCTTAGACTCCTACTTTGGGGGCACAAAGGATCGAAGCATAGAATGAGAGGACAGCTGTGAGGTCAGAAGTCCTGCTCCAAAAGCCACAGGGGAAAACATGAGTGGGTTGGAGGCCATAGAGGACCTTAAGAAGGACTTTAAAAATCAAATAAGAGAAGTGGAGGAAAAATTGGGAAGAGAAATGAGAAGGATGCAGGAAAAGTATGAAATGAGGGTCAACAGCCTGACTGAGGAAAACAGCACCTTAAAAAATAGACTAACTCAAATGGCAAAGGAGGCCCAAAAGAGCAATGAGGAGAAGAATGCCTTAAAAAGTCGAATTTGCCAGATGGAAAAAGAATCTCAAAAGTTCACTGAGGAGATTCATTCCTTCAGAGTTAGACTGGAGCAAATGGAAGCTAATGACTTTATGAGAAATCAAGATGCTGTTAAGCAGATACAAACAAATGAAAGATTAGAAGGCAATGTGAAATATCTCATGGGAAAAACCACTGACCTGGAAAATAGATCCAGAAGAGACAATTTAAAAAATTTTGGACTACCTGAAAGCCATGATCAAAGAAAGAACCTAGAAATCACCCTTCAAGAAATTCTCAAGGAAAATTGCCCTGATGTTTTAGATCCAGAGGGCAAAATAGAGGTTGAAAGAATCTACCAATCACCTCCTGAAAAAGATCCCAAAAAGAAAACTCCCAGGAATATTATAGCCAGGTTCCAGAATCCCCAGATCAAGGAGAAAATACTCCAAGTAGCCAGCAAGAAACACTTTCAATATTGTGGAAACAAAATCAGAATAGCACAAGACCTGGCAGCTTCTACACTGAGGGATCGAAGGGCATGGAATATGATATTCCAGAGGGCAAAAGAGCTGGGAACCCAAGGGTCACCTACCCAGCAAAACTGAGTATTTTGTTTCAGGGGAAAATATGGTCATTCAGTGGAATAGAGGACTTTCAAGCATTCTTGAGGAAAAAACCAGAACTGAATAGAAAATTTGACATCCAGACTCAAGAAGCAAGAGATGCCTGAGAAGGTAATCAGGGAAAAGAAATCAAAAGGAACTTATCAAAGTTGAACTATTTACATTCCTATGTGGAAAAGCAGTAACTGTGACTGACAAAATCTTTCTCAGTATGAAAATAATGGAAGAAGGGTGTATGCTCATATGAATACATATATGAATGTGTGTATATTTGTTTACAGTTATACATGGATAGAGGGCACAGATTGAATTTGTTCGGAAGGTATGATACTTAAGGGGTGAAATTATGAGGTGAGAGAGGAAAGTGGCAAGAGGAGATGGGGAGAGACTGGGTAGGGTAAACTATCTCATATAGAAGAAGCAAGGGGAAGTGGTTGCAAGTTAGGGGAAGAATAGGAAGGCAAAAAGGCAAAACCACATTCTCATTGAATTTGGTTCTGGGAGAGAATGACATACATACTAAATGGGATATCTCAACCTGCAGCAGAATAGGGGGAAGGGGGATGAGAGGAGGGATGATGGATGGGAGGGCATCCTTGGGGGGAGGGTAGGTTGGAAGTACCCACTATAGAAGAGGGACAGGATCAAGTAGGGAATGGACCAAGTGGGGGGTGGGATGAGTGGGAGGGAATTATAGGCAGCCTTGTACAATATATCTACTATGGTAATATTTTGCATAGCTAGACATGTACAACATATAATGAATTACTTATCTTCCCAGAGGGAATGGGTGACAAGAGAGGAAGGAAATGGATCTGAAATTCGAGGTTTTAAGACTAAATGTTTCATATATATATAAATACTGTTATTAGTACTCTTTTGCTTGTAATTGGAAGATAAGATGTGCAGGCATTGGGACACAAAGATTCACCTTCCTCTAATGGAAAAGTCGAAGGGGATATGGGTGAAGATAGGGTAGAGAGCAGATTGGAGGAAGCGATATCTTATGGGACTGCTATTCTGGGAGGGTGGGTAGGGAAAAACAGGCGGGGGGGAAATAATTGTAACTCAAAATCTGGCAGAAATGAATGATGTAAAACAGAAGTTAATAAAGCATTTGTTTAATAAAAAAAAATTCCTCTAGACCTGTAAAAAAAAGGCATCTATCCATTCCTTCATTTGCTCTTTTGTTAATTCATTTGTTCTTTTGTGAGTTTATCCAGAACATAAAGGGAAAAGGGGAAGCTATTTGTGTACACCTGGTGAATGACATATTTGGGATCCCTTTGAGGACAAGTCATTGTTCCCCTGTTACACCAGCCTCCTATGGAAATATCTAGGTCTTTCCCAAAATGATCAGTCTATGAAATACTTTTTTGTGGGAGACTACAGGAAACCAAACTCCTCAATCATCCCATTTTATATTAACTGTGGGAGGTAGTAATCTCCACCGCCCTCATTTCAATAACACGTAATAAACCTTCCTACACATAGGATTTTATTACACATATTTTTAAGGTAGGCTGATCTGATCCTTAGAAGACACTATTTATTGTCAGTATTTTTGGACTGCTGTACAGGATTTTCCTATCTGCCTGAAAAACTATTCACCTTAATAATACATTATTTTCTGTAGTACTCTGCCATGTATACAACTGGGATTGGGAAGTTAAAAATGAACTTTTCCTATTTAAATAATAATATTGTCTCCTCTTTGTTGGCATTGTTTCTGAAGAATGAGCAAATTTTCATGTTAATCATTGTTATAAATTACAAATACAATGTTTATTTCCCTATTGGTTTGGACCTTGGTATATTAATTTAAATTGATAGATGATTGAACTAAGAATTCCATTAGCACTTATAAAACAGATGGTAAAAAAGATCCATATATTCTTTAAGATATATGATTAATATGCAGTACTAGAGATCATTATCTTACAATGCCCCTGTGTAATGACAACAGGTATCTTTTCATCAGTTTTCTGCATTGATAGTAGTAGCATTTGCATTTTCAAAACATGAAAGAGATCTGCCCTATTACTTTTCCCCCTAATGGAAGCATAAGGTCAAAAAAGATAAAAGAAGCCATATGGGTGTAATTTTAAATGGATGGGTATAGAAACTTTGTCGAATGTAACTTCCCTCTTGCATATTTCACATCAAATAAGAGATTGGCAAAATACTTTACAGATGGACAGTGACTTCAGAATTAATAAGAGATCTTTAAAATGGCTATGACTTTTCCAGATATTTTTCAATTTTCATTTAGTTTCTAGATCTAAAAACTAGATTTAATTTTCATGAAACTTAAACAAGATTATACTCAAAGATACCTGATGGTGGTCATTATAGACCTTTATTTTAGGTTTATTCCTATTTACAGTTGAGTTTGTTATGAAAACAGAGATTGCCTAAAGACCAGAAAAGCATTACCTGGAAATTCCAACATCTGGGGCAAATTCATTGGAGCTGAGTTGGACAGAAGATCAGTTGGATTGATGAGGTGGGGGAGTAAAGATTGGGGCACTCAGAAAGCCTGAATATCTAAAGGTCAGTGTATGCCATCATCTCTGGTGATCCTACTGTTGTGTGTTTGAACACTAGCATCTCATGTGAAACAAACAGAACAATAAAATGTAGTTCATGGACCAGTGTGGTCCTATTCCACTTCTGCAATTGGGCTGGTAGGGGGCCAAGAAAAATTCAAAAATGCTACTAGCCTCATAGTTTTTAGACTATCAAAATCTTTAATCTAAATGTTGGACTGCAAGAGAATCAGCAAGATGTCTATCTTGAAATTCTTACTATAAATGAAAGCAGAAGAAGGGAGCATATTGGTATGAAATGGAAGCATAGCAGAGATGCAGCCCTTGGAAAGGAAAAGAAGGGAATTGATAGAGTGGTTTTACTGTATGCCCAGAAATAACAGGGACGACTATTTCATGGGCATCGCATATTACAATCCTAATGATTGGAATTTGCAAGGACACTATCAAAATAACTCGGTGATTTTGAAGTGGCCCATCATCAAGATGACCACCAATGGATTACTATTTTTGAACATGGCACCTCATGAAGATTGTCTGCTAAGCATAAAGGAGGCTGTGACTTTGGCAGGAAAAGAATGCATGTGTTGAAAAACATATCTTTAAAGCAAATCAAGTCTCTGCTTAAGACTCTAGTATCAATGCATGGAATAAAGTTTTAAAAAACTGGTATGGTGATTTTTTTTTTGAGGGAAATGGTGATATATCTTTTAGTATTTGGAAACCTCATTAGATTTTATCGTCTAAATTTGGTAACCATCAGGATTATAATATCAATTTTAAGAGCTGGAAGAGGCTTTAAGGGTCATCTAGTCCAATTCTTCTGATTTTTACAAAGGAAAAATAAATAAAGAAAAGAAGCCCAGAGATGTAAAGTGACTTGCCCAAAGACCCATGGGTAATAAATGATAGCCACGATTTGACCCCTGGTCTCTGACTCCAAAACCAATACTCTTTTCATTGTATTGTGATTATACATGGTAGGCAGCTAGGTAGAGCAGTAGAAAGAGTGCTAGACCTGGAGTCAGCAAGAGTTGAGTTCAAATCTGACCTCAGATATTAGTCACGTGACCCTGAGAAAGTCATTTAACTTCTGTCTGCCTGACTTTTCTCATTTGTAAAATGGGGATAATAGTAACACCTGCCTCATATAGTTTTCATGAAGATAAAACAAGATATTATTTGTAAAGCACTTTGTGAATCCTAAAGCCTAAAGGCTAGCTGTTAGTAGCTTTTCTCAGAACTTGAAGGAAAATTAAGGATCTCACTTTGTAGATGAACAAATGTTGGCCTAGAAAGTGAAGGGTCTTGCCCAAATTTAAACAGGTTGCACGTGATGCATTTTCTCTGACTATTCCTGATGCCTAGAATCACCTCCTTCTTCAACTCTGTCTCCTATCTTCCCTGGCTTCCTTTAAGAGCCATCTAGATTCCCATGAGTACTAATGCTTCTTCTCTCTGTGGTTATCTCAGATTTAGCTCACACACACACACACACACACACACACACACACACACACACACACACACTATATCCTACTTTTACATAGTTGTTTCCTTTTTGTTTCCTGTGAACTCCTAGAGAATAGGGACTGTGTTTCCCTACCCCCCCTTTTTTGTATCCCCATTGCTTAGCATTAGGCCTGGTATGCAGTAAGTGCTTAATTAAAAATATTTTTTAATAATAGTATTTATATATATTTGAAACATTTAATCTTAAGACCTTGAATTTCAGATCCATTTCCTTCCTCCTTTGTCACCCATTCCCTCTGGGGAGATAAGTAATTCAGTATATGTTGTACATGTTTAGCTATGTAAAACATTATCATAGTAGATATATTGTACAAGGCTGCTTATAGTTCTCTCCCACTCATCCCACGCCCCACCTGGTCCATTCCCTACTTGATCCTGTCCCTCTTCTATAGTGGGTACTTCCAACCTCCCCTCCCACCAAGGATGCCCTCCCATCCATCATCCCTCCTCTCATCCCCCTTCCCCCTATTCTGCTGCAGGTTGAGATATCCCATTTAGTATGTATGTCATTCTCTCCCTGGACCAAATTCAATGAGAATGTGGTTCTGCCTTTTTGCCTTCCTATTCTTCCCCTCTCTTGCAACCACTTCCCCTTGCTTCTTCTACATGAGATAGTTTACCCTACCCTATTTCTCCCCATCTCCTCTTGCCACCCAAATACTGGTCCCAAAGTCCATAGGGCACTAACCTCTCACTTTGTCCTAGGCATGTCTATGTTGATAATTCTGGAATCACCACAGCTGCTGGTGTTCTGGGGTCCCTCCAGCCAGCTGCTGGCCCTGCCGCCATGGGGCTAAAACCGTGACTCAGGTGCTTGGCTGTGCTCGGCCCCCTGCTTGGCTCCCCGCGCTCTGCATGCTGCAGTCTCCCAGACCGCTGTGCTACAGGCTCCCAGACCGCTGTGCTGATCCTTCCTCCAGGGCTGCTGGGCTGTCCTCAGTAGGAGGTTAGCTTCTCTGTGTTGTTCTGTGGGTGCTGGGGCTCCAGAAGTTGTTCAGAGTCCCCTTTTACATAGTTTGGAGGTAATCTGGGGGCAGAGTGGCTTGGACACGCTGTTTCTACTCCGCCATCTTGGCTCAGAGCCAAGATTTGAGTCCAGGTATTTCAACTAAAAATCCAATGTTCTGATGCTCTATCCACAACAGTTCCTATGCAAAAGATGAAATACTCCTTTCAAAAAAGTGCAAAGACTTTATTTTATCACCTGGTTCAATCCTTTTCACTACCTGTTGCAATCTTGTATAATATTTCCTTTTAAGTTTGTGATTAGGACAAAGTTCATGTAGATGCTTTGTACTGAAATGTTCTAAATTGGGGGAAGAGGGTGAGCTGAAGAGCAGCCAGGTTTCTTGAAGAAGTCACTGTCATATAAACATATGGATCACTTATGTTTCAAGCTGCTGCTTTTTTATGTGTGCTGACTTGTGAGATATGGTATGGAAAATCTCCCTGAGTCTAGACATGAGTTAATGCCACAGACTGTCAAACTATGTTGAGAGTCAGTTGCACTAACTGCTTCTTAGTCTGGCTGGTGAGTGACTTCATCCAAAATGGAAGACAAGAGAATTATTATATGGAAGCTCATCATTAAGGGAGGAAGTTGGGGTATAGTGGCAGTAGCAAAGGGATCAGGGAGTAGGGGAGCAGGACTCTAATCTGGCCTCTGCTACTAACTAGCTATACTCTTTGTTCAGTAAGCAGAGTTTTGCACTCTCTAGGCTGACTCAGTTTCCTCATCTGTGTTATAAAGGGATTGGATTAGATCACCCCTAAGTCTATTCTGCTAAAATCTTTTATTCTATCACTACTTTTTTTCTTGGAAATGGGTAACATTTCTTGTGCTGGGGGAAAAAATGAGAAGGCAAAACTTGATAGTACTATATTTAAGCTTATGTTCCATATTTTGGTTCGGTTTTGATGTTGTTAATGAGTTCCAATGAGAAAAGGTCTCATCAAGGGCTTTTTCCTGTTTGATCTAAGACCTCTAAAGCTTTATAAGAATCCTGTACTAAAAATGAGTTTCATCACCTAAACAGGGGAGAACTTGCTCTTTACTAAATGACCCTAAATCATTGTTTCGAAAATAAATAATTTAATAAGATTTTGTCTTTTTGGGGGGAAGAGTATGAGTTCAAAGAATTTTCCTCAAACAAATAACAAAACATATTTATTGATTACCATAGATCATAAGACCTGGAAGCAGAAGGTACCTTCAAGAACATCTAATGATTCCATCATTTTACAGTGGAGGAAATCTGGGCCTCAGTGTAGGGAAGTGAATTGCTTGAGTTCACACATGTCAGTAGCAGACCTGAGATTTTAATGGAGATGCTTTGATTCTAAACCCAATGCTCCTACCTTTAAGTAAGTATCTTAGGCTAATTTTGAAGTCAGGTCTTCCTGATTTTAGGCCTGGTGCTCTATAGGCCATCATGAAGAGTTAGTATATACTCCTATGCCCAACTTCAAGCTTGACTTATGAACTGAACCCTGATGTTTAAAACAGTTATGTCACTATGAAAAAATGTCCGTTTCACATAGCATTTCAGTTCAGCTACAAAGAGGCCATTAGTTAAATAGAAAATTATCTTAATAGGTTACAAAAAAAGCTATAGCACCATGCTGACTTATCCACTTTGAATTTTTACTGCTTATTGCCTAAATGGACTTTGTTTCAAGGTTTTATTTTTTTAAGGCTAGTTTGAGACTATTTTTATTAAAAATCACTATTTCAAGAGGTGGCTAGGTGGCACAGTGAGTAGAGCGTCAGCCCTGGAGCCAGAAGTACCTGAGTTCTGATCCGACCTCAGACACTTAACGCACACACAAAACTAAACAAAACAAAACAAAAACAACAACAACAAAAAACCTAGCCGTGTGACCTTGGGCAAGTTACTTAACCCCAATAGCCCTCCAAAAGCCAAAAACAAACAAACAAAAAAAAAAAGCTTTCAAGAAAAATCACTATTTCAAATGTATTTCAGAAACAAATCTTACAAATTAAATTGAGTTCATAATTGCTTCATTGAAAATAATTCATGGTAAAAGTCAAGGAAGCAAATCAGATGATAAATTCATTTTACAAAGTCCAACTGAGATGGGAGTTGCAGAACACAGAGTGTACCTTGAAGTTAGGTCACTTCTGACTTTCAAGGTTTTGACCCTTACTAACAGTTTGAACAAATGCAGGACTCTTAGATTCTCTGGACCTCCCCTTGGCTAATGGTACAAACCTGGAAAAGGCAAGTCTTGCCAAAATATGGCCAGAAGTTTCTATGTATTGAAATTCAATTTTAATCCTTGGTATTCTAGTATTCTTCTTGCCATTTCTTTTGCATAATTTAATTGTGATGCCATACATTCAAAATACTGTAAACCCTTGTATTACTTTCTGTGATTTTAGTATACTTGTGACATTGCACAGTCGAAAGGGACCTTAGTGTCACTGAGTCAGAGCAACCTCCTTGCCAATGCAGAAATCCTCTCTACACTATCAGTTAGGATTTACTCTCTGTTTCATAAGATGGCCCATAACACTTGGTGACTTCTGTTAGAAAGTTCTTCCTTGTATTGAGCTGAATTCCTCACTATTAGGACTTGTCTCTGTCAACCCTACTTGCTTGTTCCATTGTAATGGTAATGTAATTTGAATTTGAAGATCCCTTTGTGTTGGCAAAGGAAGCAGGTACTTAGCACTTGATAATTGATCAAGCCTCTGTTGGGGAAACAGAAAGTATGAACTCCTGTTTCCTGTTGCTGATGTAATAGGAAGGCATTGGCTGAAACAGGAAGCTAATTCTGTGTGTATATAAGAGAAGCCCCAGAGAGGGAGAGGGAGATCATTTTGGAGCAGGCTCCAAGGAGGCTGCAGAGGAAAGCCCCTCCCAGGTTTGAGAGAATGATTTTGATTTTGAAAACATGGATGGAGTGATTTTGATTTTGGGAACTAGCTGAAATTTCTGATGAGTCCAAGGGCTAGTCGGAGCTGCTGAGGATTTCTGAGAGTCAGTCAGAGCTGAGGACTGGCCAGAGCTGTTGAAGATTTCTAAGGGCCAGCGGGAGCTGCCAAAGACTGAGGAAGCACAACAGTGATGCTGGCACTTTTTATGAACCGGTTGGTGGCTTTGTTAAGCCTTTTCCTCCTGGGAACAGAGACTGTTAAGGATTTGAGATAGACTGGACACTGTGAGCTCCAGTGTGGAGCAGGAACTGCACAGAGAGCTGGACAAGGACCTGGGAGCTGTCTGCCTTTGAACCCAGGTGAAAGTTTGGTGAGTCTAGGTAGGATCTGGGACCATGGAAGAGGATCCAGGGAATCTGAGGGGCCACCCCGACTTAAGCTGAAAGAAGACTTTACTTGGAAACTGTATACTGACCGAGAAATTGTAAATTTCCTAGTGACCTAGGAGTGGAGGGTCTGTGTATTTTCTGATGATTGAATAATGAATAATGAAGGATGATTGATTGACTAAATGATTGTACTAGTGATTGATGACTGAATAAGTAATTGATTTATAACCTAGTATGCCCCACAGTGGAAAACTTTGACTATTGTACTTTGTGATTGAATTAAGGATTTTGTGAATGCTTGAGTTACTAAACGATTGTTCTTTGTTCAAAATTTTGTGATCACTGTAGGGGAAATTATGTGGCCATTTTATGTGATAAATTGTTGTGAATGCTATATTTTGATTTTCTGTGATAAGTTGTAATATTTGTGAATGCTATACTTTGATTTACTGTGAATGTTTTGCTTTGATTTGTTATGGAATAGAGTGTTCACTATACTGTGTAATAAGAACCTTAAAAGCTGTTCACAGTAGCATTCTCCTAGAAAGCTGCTAGTGCTTGGCTTTACATCCATTTAGCTACCCACCACACATTTAGTTCCTCTTTTCAGATGATGAAACATTAAATATTTGTGGAGAACTATTGCATTCCAACTAAATAATAATCTCCTACAGGTCAAACATTGTCTTTCCTATCACTCAGCGTTAGAGCTAGAAGAGAGTTTATAAGCATGTAGTTTCACCGTATCATTCTTGCGGAAGTGAAACAACTATCCTAAGGACACTCAGTCAGTAAGTGGTAGAACCAGGATTTGATCTTAGATTTTCTTTTCTTTTCTTTTTTCTTTTGCTTGTTGGAGGGGCGTGGGCAGGGCAATTGGGGTTAAGTGACCTGCCCAAGGTCACACAGCTAGTGAGTGTTAAGTGTCTGAGGACATATTTGAACTCAGGTCCTCCTGACTCCAGGAACTCTGTTCACTGTGCCACCTAGCCATCCCTTGACCTTAAATTTCCAAACAAGTCCAATGGTCTTTACTTCTCATCCTGCTTCCAACATTTAGTTTGGAGAGAGACCTTAAGTTTTGACACTTATTAGTCGTTTAATTCTGAATCTCAATTTCTTTATTTCTAAAATGATGATACTTGTAAAAACTACTCAATTGGTGATGGAAGTAATTTGCAAATCTTAAAATTCTTTAAACTTGTATTATTGTTGTTACTAGTATTGTGCTCTTCTTGTTGTTTCCTTGGGATGATCCTCACAGGATTATCCCCTGTAAGACTTAATCCTTTCTCCTGAAGAGCTTGTTTCCAGGGCCCTCACTGTTTTGATTGTTAAGGACTTCACAGTACCTTACAGTATCAACCCACTCCCTTCATGCTCAGCCCCTTCTCCACCAGCATGTAGCCCCTTCCTGTTCTAGGATCATAATTAAACCAATATTTTATATGATTTCCAGCAATAACCCTAATTTTACTGAAAAATCTAATTTTTTATAGCATGATTTTCCATCTCTGTAATTTCTTGAATCAAAATATATCTCCCATGAAATGAGCACAGTGCTTGTCACGTAGTAAGCCCTTAGTAAATATTTCTTAATTCATTCATAGCACATGATGGTACAGTGGAAAGAATATTGGCTCATTAGTCAGATAACTGGGCTCCAATCTTGCCTCTGACATTTGCTACCTATATGACAATGGGTAAATATCTTAATCAGTGCTCTGCTACCCAATGACTTTGGCTGCTCATACATGACACTCTATCTCCCAACTTTGTGCATTTTAATGTTCTATCTTCCATGCCTGGAATTCCTTCCCTCCTCATCTTTCTCTTGACTTTCCTGGTTTTCATCAAGTTCCAACTAAGATCCCACTTTCTATAAGAAGTCTTACCCTATTCCCCTTAAATGGGAGGCCTTCCCTCTGTGATTATCTCTAATTTAGACTGTATATGTCTTGTTTTATGTAGTTGTCTCCCTCTTTAGACTGTGAAGACTTTGTGGTTGGGTGTGTTTTTGCCTTCCTTTTGTATCTCCAGTGCTTAGTACAGCTCTTGGCAAGTGGTAGGTGCTTAATAAATGTAAGTTGACTTAACTCTCCTGGCTGGAGCTTAGTTTTCACAACTGTAAGTGGGGTAGGTGGAGTAGATGAATCTTTGGACCCCTTTGATGAAGAAGTAAATTATATAAACACTTGATGAATTCCTTTAGCATCCCTTCCCCTTTGTGGTTCATCTTGTCTAGAGCCTAGTTAGTCAGTAGCCTTCTTAACATGTGCACCTTACAACTCAGCACAGTAAGCTAGATGTGTTCTGCCATTGCAAAGTTCAGTGAAAGTTTACTTTTCTCACCATTGATATTATACTTAAATAGTTAGGGACTATTATCACACCAGCTTTTGATGTCATTGTTGTCTATAATATCATACTTGTGACTGCTACTGAATGTGCAGTACACTAAAATTCTTAAAGTTCCTTTCTCATGAATTAGTATTGCTCCCCTAGTAAATGCTCAATAAATGCTGGTTGACTGACTTTTGTTAATCATAGCTCTCTTTATCTGAAGCTTGGGTTTATTTACATGATTAAACCTAAATATATTTAAATATCACTATAGTTATCATTTCTGTTCCTTGACACTCCCCACCCACCCTCTGCTATCCAGATTCCAGGAAAGATCATTGTGAATACACCTGATTGTATTATCATCCAGTCCACATTTTTCCATCTTGTTCACAAATATATAATGAGGGACTTTGATAAATAACTTTACTGAAACATACTAAATTTTGTCTCCAGTCTGCCAGAGCAATAGTCTAAGGCAATGGTTACCAACTCTATTTAGGAGCTATATCAAATAAGGATATGAGATAATTTTTGCAATAACGTGTTCTTGGTCTACTGATGCTAACTCCAAGTAATAAGATACACGTATTAAATGACCTCACAAAGCTAATAATAATGAATTTTTCTGAATCTTTATTATCAGTTTCAATTCCCCCCCAAGGATGTTTTTATAAGCATCTCTCACTATCTCTGCACCTTTTTTCTTGCTATTTATCTCTAAGTCCCTAATACTCCTTCTTTGTTCAAGCTAGCTAGAACACACATATGCATTTATGTCCATATATGTTTGTATGCACACATGTGTTCATAGGTATGAATGTATGTACACATATACACACTATAGAATTGATATCTCTATCCTTTATTCTAATTTCAACTTAAGTTCATGACACTGGTAAAAAATCAATTGGGATTCTCATCTTAGAAATTAGTGGTCTTGATCCTGTAGCTGGCCCCATCTGTAGAGATGTATTCTTGAAGATTTAGGATCATAATATCATTTACCTTAGTGGATAATGAATTTTACCTTCCTTATGTGACTCCTCTTAGTGTACTTCTGCTGTTTATAGATGTCAAAGTAGTCCTTGAAAATGTGGTCAACAAGGAAATGAATCTAAGAATTTTCTTGGGGATGGTGGAGGATATTATGCTATTAGAAATTCATTTAGAATATATGTTATATATTATTAGGTAATTTCAATTAATAGATTAGGAAAATTTATTGATGTAATTTATATTTATATTACATTTTCAGATTACCTCCATTCAGTGTGAGGTCTCTTGTATCAAAGCAAAACAATTAAGCAAAATTGTTTTTAATTAAGAGCAATCTATTTTTTCTCACTCCCACTCTTCCATTTAAAAAAAAATAGGGAAAAGTAAAACAAAATTTATCACTTCTCTGTTTTAAACTTGTAGCTCATGAAGCCCAACATGGCCAATAGTGGAATAGTAACTGTGCCTGCAGCCTCCTTTCTTCCCTCTAGCAAGCTTCTTCCTGGCCTGTTCATATCCAACCCCTTCTGCCCCAACAACACCACACTTAAATTTCACTTTTAGCTTTCAGGGTTTGTAATGGAAATGCAGATTTGAAGATCTTCCCTGACCCTAGGCCCTTTGACTGGCTTAAGAGACTTTGATTGACTTAAGTGACTCTGAGAACCTTCTTTAATTTGAATGTATACTCTGCCCCCTAATAGGCTGAATGTGGTCACATGGAGCCTGTGGTAGGAGGCTTGGTTGTCAGGAATGCCCACACCTTGATGTTGTGTGATTGGGCAGTGGGTCAAGAGGGTGGTTACAATCTCTGAGCCAGAAGACTATATAAACCCTGATGAGAAGCTTTTGCTTTGGGGCTCACTTTGAGAAGTGTTGTGTGATTTGACCAGATGAGACTCTGGGCAGCTGCTGAGAACCTCCCCCCCCAGCTTTGAAAACCCAGATGTTGATGCTTCCCTCTCTGGTAACTATGATTTTGATATTGATAATGGTTGGACAGTTTGGAAGCCTGTTTGATCTGTCTGTATACTCTGAAGTTTGGGGTGCTGACCTTTTTCCCCTGAACTAAGTAATATATGTTTGTTTGATTAAAGTAAGCTTGTTAACTGATTTTGAGTTGCTTTCCTTTACAAAAGCAGATCTAAGAACCTGTGTTGGCAGCTACCCTGGGGATGTTGGGGTGCTTGCCACTACAGGGTTCCTTCCTACCACCAGTAACCAGGGGTCCCAAAAATAAAGGATAATTGATCAGTTACAGAGTCCCAAGGGGGAAACTGACTTTAAAGGACCTTGAGTTTTAGAGAAGAAATAGATTGATTGGTTAATCATTTAGGACCATTAAGGAAAACCCATCTCTGGAACACTGTTTATGACTTTAGTTTTTAAGGGATTAATTTTTCTTAGATTAGAAGGGAGAATTTAAGCAAAACCCAAGAAATGACATGAAATCATGATAAAGGGACTATAGGACAAGTGACTCAAGTTTGTGATTTTTTTTCCTTCAGGCAATCTTTTTTTAAAAAATTATTTTATTCTAAATTTATGGAATAAGACAAGCATTTCTATAACATAGTATATGAAAATTATCATACATGAAACTGAAAATGTATTATGTACAATTTGCTATTTCTTTTAAATATATAATAAAGTTATCACAAACATTTCTTCTTTTCTTTTTGTTCCCTTTTCTCTCCCCCCCCCCCACAGTAGTTGTCATTAGGCACACTTTTGAGTGCCTATTGAGGCACACTTACTCACACATACATAAAATTATTCTACATCTACTTATATTTATCAGTTCTTTCTCTAGATACAGGTAGCATATTTCTTCATATGTTTTTCACTTAGGTAATTATAATAGTTAAAATGACTTATTTGCTAAAAAAAGACAATCTTTTAGAATTTATATGATTGCTTATCATCTCAGAACTGGTTCTGAGGATTCAACAAAATAAAGCAATCTAGATTTCTGATCCAATCTGCCTTAAAAGAATGCAAATATCAATCTCATGAAAACAAAGTAGAAGTGGATCTTTGAGCGTTTGAAAATAGAAGCACATATCTATAATCATATGAAGTAAATGCTCTAAATCACTATTGATTAGAGAAATGCAAATCAAAACAACTCTTAGGTACCACATCACACTGGTCAGATTGGCTAACATGACAAAACAAGAAAATGATAAATGCTGGAGAAGATGTGGGAAAATTAGAACATTAATGCATTGTTGGTGGAGTTGTGAACTGATCTAACCCTTCTGTAGAGCATTTGGAACTATGACCAAAGGGCTATAAACATGTGCATACTCTTTGACCCAGCAATACCACTTCTAGGGCTATGTTCAAGAGATCCAACAAGTGAAGAACCATAAGTACCAAAATATTTCTAGCAGCTCTTTTTGTGGCAGCAAAGAATTGGAAATCAAGGGGATGACCTTCAATTGGGGAATGGTTAAACAAGTTGTGGCTTATTAATATAATGGAATACTATTGTGTTATAAGAAATGAGGAGCAGATGGACTTCATAATAACCTGGACTTATGTAAACTGATGCTGAGTGAGAGGAGCAGAACCAGGAAAACATTGTACATAATTACAGACACATTGTACCTGTGGTGACTAACTTTGATAGAATGGGCTCATCTCAGCAAGTCAAGGTTATAAGATAACTCCAAAGGACTCATAATGGAAAAGGCTATACATCCAGGAAAGATTTACAGAGTCTGAATGCAGATTGAAGCAAACTACTTTCTCTCTTTTTTTATTTTGTTCCTTCTGTCTCCTTCTGTTCATTCCATTGGTTATAATCTGTCTTTGCAACTTGACTAATGTTTAATGTGAAGGTATCTGTAGAACCTATACTGGATTGCATGCTGTCATGGGGAGATGAGGGGAGGAAAGGGAGGGGGAGAAAATTTGGAACTCAAAAGCTTGAGGAACTGAATGTTGTAAATGGAAAGTAAATAAATAAATAAATAAAAATTTAAAAAAAAAAGAAAGAAAGAAAGAAAGAAAGCTGGCCAACAACAAAAAAGTCTTTGTATCCACAGTGACCAAAACAATGGCATAGCTCACTAAAAGTTTCAATAAATGTTTAAAAAAAAAATAGAAGCAAAGGCATTCTATAGGATTGGAAAACTAAAACTCAAAAGTTGGAAATGAATGAATATTTCTTTATCTTAGCAATATGATTTTAATGATATCAAGTAGCAAAGAGACTTCTAAAAACCAAACTGTTCAGGAGGGACTGGTACCCAACCTCACTGCAGGCTCAACTAATAGATAAGACTGACTTAAGTGGAAAAGAAGTGACTAGTTCTCCAGAGGTACTGGAAGTTTGTTTCTGAGTAGAAATGTCTCCCTTTTATGCCGCTCCTTTTATCAGGTTATTGCAAAGCACTTAACAAAACATTGATTTATTGGACTTTGGCTGGCTCCGCCCCCACCATACCTTGCAGCCCATTTGTCAGAAACTGTCTCCCCAGATGAATTAACTTTAGCAAGGTCATGCAGTGAGTTAGTGGCAAGTCAGGATGTTCTTCACTAAATGCTGACCATTTCAAGCAGGAAACTTTGTGTGGCATCCCTAAAGCCATCCTTTGCACTGCTCCCTGCTACAGATGAAGCCAATAGTATCAATTTCATTTCATTAGAACTGTCAAGATGTGTTCCAGTAGGAATACCTTTAAAAAGTATTAAGCCACCTTGCTTTCATTTTAATGGAAAAAGCTTATGAAGGTCTTTTGGGTCAAACCCATTTACAATCAATAGGAGAAAGAACTAACTAATCATTAAAAAATAAAACAATCCATTATTGATGAAGCTGAATGATGGCATCATTCCATGTTAACATGCATAAGTTCCAACAGTTAATAATAAATCTATAAAGTGGGGAGCATAAAATATTTAAAGGATGAATAATTAATTTGCTAGAGGATCATCCATTAAGGTTAAGAGTTATTCACCATTGTGCAATGCCACTATTATAAGCAACACTATAATTCTGTGCTATGAAACCACCACCAGAATTAAGAATGAGGGGCAAAAACATAGAAACTATAGTGAAAAGAGCCCTAAAATTGAACTTGGTTCTCATATGCAATAGCAGTGTGACTGGTAACAAGCATATAATTTGACCTTACTGAATCTCTCTAAGCTATACTTCCTCATGGGCAAAATGAGGATAGGATTGTTTTGACACAAGAATTTTGTGAAATTTAAACTGCTATGCAAATCTTAGATACTTATATATTCCTTTGAAAAAAAATCAACCCCTTTAGGAAGTTGATATTTATTTGCATTTTTTTTTTAAAAGCAGCTTGGATCAGAATTCTAGACTGCCTTATTTTGCTGGATCCTCAGTTCTAAGAAGATTAGAAATAATGCAAATTGTAAAAGATTATCTTTTTTGAGCAAATAAGTCATTTTGACTATTATAATTACCCAAATAAACTATAAAGGACATATGAAGAAAGATTCTATCAAAATATGTACGAAAGATAATTTTTTTCCTCCAACATAACATTTCTGTTACTGAAGCATGAATTCAAGGAACTCCTATATTGTCAAATGATTGGTTGGTATGTTGATCTAGGTATTTGTCTTTCTGTTGCTATGAGATAGAGACCATACAATGGGTGAAAGTGCAGAAATGGGGAGAGAAGACCCACAGTTGGTGCTTATGGGACTAGGGGAGATCCAAGAGGCATCTTTGGTTTTCTTTTCTGTAATAGCTGAATTGATTCCAGGAAAGATAGGAGAACTAAGAGAAAAGGAGAACTTAGGAAGTGCTAGAAGCCTTAAATATTTTTTAGACTTTGTGAGAATTTTATTATAAAACCACAGCCCTTTGTATAAGTCATCATGTCTTCAGTTAATGCAAAATAGATTAAGCATAGATAGATAGACAGAATATAGGATCCCTGAATTCTTGAACTTCCTTGAGTAGAAGGATCATTTTTGTCTTTACATCCTTAGCACCTAGAACAATGTCTGTCCCACAGTAAACATTTAATGAATGCTTGATCATTTTTTATTTGAAGAATCCCCTTACAAAGATCTGTTGATCTCCCCTTGTAGACTTTTCAAAATTTTCCTTTCTAATTGAATTTATTTCATCTCAGAACAGTACACTAATGGTATTGGGATTGGCCAGAGAGAGGAATTTTCTTCTTTTTCCATACTCAGTGAGGATATAGGACCTTTTATTTTTGTACACTTTATAAAGGGCATGCTTGCCCTTGTTGTTCAATCGTGTCTGACTCTTTGTAATCACATTTGGGGTTATCTTGGCAATGATGTTGTAATAGTTTGCCATTTCATTTTACAGGAATATGGAAACTGAGACAAACATGGTGAAATGCCTGGCCCAGGGTCACAGAGCTACTAAGTGTCTGAGGCCAGATTTGAACTCAAGAAGTTGAGTCTTCTTAACTTAGACCCAACACTCTACCTACTGTGCCACCTAACTGCCCTGAAGATTGCCTAATTACTGTGTTAAAGGAACTTTTGTTCCTCCCTGAGCCTGGTTTCCTAAAGGGACTCAATTTTAGGTGTCATCAAAAATATATAGTAGAATTACATTGCAAGACTTTCTGTGTGAAACATAATTAGTAGGCAAAATAGGAGAAACTTTAGTCTTTAAAATACATAAAAATATTTTGAGTAGTCGGGTGGCATAGTAGATAGTGTTGGAGCTGGAGTCAGGAGGGCCTGAGTCAAACACTAAAACCTCAGACACTAGCTTTGTGATCCTGGGCAAGTCACTTAACCCTATTTGCCTCAGTTTCCACATCTGTAAAGTGAGCTGGACAAGGTAAAGACAATTTCTTTATCTAGTATCTTTGTCAAGAAAACCCCAGGTGGGGTCACAGAGAGTCATATATGACTGAAACAACAATAAAGTAAAACTATTCTTCTGACTAATGAGGATAACTGTAGAATTAACATGTGAAAATTTCTAAATGTAGTACAGACAGAATGGTATGCTAGAAATAGAACACTGGAAAGAGAGCCTTCAGGTTAATATCTTCCCTCTGATACTTCCTTTGTAACCTTAGGCAACTCACTATCTCCCTAGAATGCAGTTTCCCTATCTACAAAATGAGGAGATTGGAGTAGGTAGACTCTGAGGTCCCTTGTAGCTCTAGTTGAGACTTCCAGTATGAACCTATGGTTTTCTATCTTGATTGTTGGGCATCGACTTGCCTGAGCACAGTGGGTTGGACAGAATGACCTCTGGTGACCTTATCTAGTCCTATAATTCCCCTATTCCTTTTTTATCAGCATTTTTCCCCTTAAGGCCTTTTATTTCTCTGTGACACCAATACTTTCAGATTCCTGGACAGGATGGGGATGTGGTTCTTAAATTAGCATAGCACTTTCAATAAATGAAGAGATGTTGTTGGAAATGTAGTAAATACAGATTATGAAGTAATTTTAGAAATACCAAATCAATGTTTTAGAGCAAGGTCAGGGAAATTTTATGGTAGAGGTTATAATTATGTTTCAATGAAGTTGAAGTAAACATCTGCTTTGTGGCTAGATGTGGTGTCATTCTAGTATCATTCTAGTGTGGGACACTGAGGCTGACAAATGCCTGAGGACTCTGTTCACCCTCGTAGGTCACCGGAGCCACAGGATTTATAGAAGACTGATGTTCCCTGTCAGTTGGGGACAAAAAGTCAGACGATGTTTCAGCTCAAGTGTTAGCCTGGCCCACTCTCTGCAGAGGTTGTCCCACTACTCATTCAGCTCAAGTGTTAGCCTGGCCCACTCTCTCCAGAGGTTGTCCCACTACTCATTGTCATATTCTTGGATGGAAGGTGATTGCACAATCCTCATGGAATCACAGATTTAGAAATGAAAGGGAACTCAGAGGTCATCTACTGTAACCCCTTAATTAAACAGGTGAAAAAAATTAAAGACAACAGTGACTTACCAAAATGTTACATAGGTTTTAATGTAACAAATCTCACTACAGTTCTAACTTTCTTTCCCTGATGCCATGTTACTTAGTATCCTTCAAACCCCACATTTCTTGCATGTTTTAGTCAACACAATACATTCATAGCAATGACTAGTATTATTTTCAGTAGAGAAAGGGAGGCATAAAATGGTCAACTGAACTTTCTGAAAGATAAATTACATATAGAAGATGGAATATAGTTTAAGCTTCCTGACCCTGAAGTTAGCTTTAATGATTTTGTAAACCTGCAAGATAGTTTCCTTGAGATAGGATGTCACGCCTGTGTTGGAAATTATTACTTTTTCCCCTGGAATTACAATGTTGCAGTGTAAGTCAGTAAAGAGAATTTTTTTTTCTTTAAAGGACCTTGCTGGGGGTAGAGCCAAGATGGCGGAACAGAAGCAGTAACATTTCTAAGCATCTCCTTGAATCCTGTCACTAAACTTTAAAAAGTGAATCTGAACGGTTTTCAGAGTGTCACAATCGACTGGGAGACAGAATATGGCAGAATCCAGGCCAGGAAAGTTCCCGTGTGGGTCGAGGCAGAGGCTGCACCAGCCTGGACTAAAGAACAGACTACAGGGGAGAGAGAAGGAGCCCCAGCCAGCAGACTCACCCAGCCCAAGGGCGATTCGAAGCCATCTAACAAGCATCTCACCAAAGATGGGAGGATCCATCAGAGCTGGGTAAGAGAAAGTACAGGGCCCCAAACAGAGACAGCAGCTTCTCCTGGAGCCATCAGCCCACAGCCTGGAAGTTTTAAAATCACCTGCCTGATTTTTCAGGGGCCAGGATGGCAAAGTAAACCCTAGCTGCTCTGATTCCCCCTCCTTGACCTAGAAAACCCAGAGATATATGTCCCACACAGAGGAAAATCCTAAATTAGCAGAAAATATCCTCAGGCTTAGGTGTCACTGAGAAAGGGTATAATTGAGGCAGTAAGGAGTCTGAAGTGAAGGGTAGGAGGGGCCCCAACAAGCCTCACCTCACCTGACCATCAAGAGCTCCCAAAGCCCAGGGGTTGGAGCCAGCAAGTGCTAATAACAGAAGCCCAGGAGGACCTCAGCTCTACCAGGGGACTCTGAAGACAACAGCACTGCAGGCCACCACCTGCTGAGCCTGCCTAAGCTGTAGCCCAAGGGCACAGAGGCAGAAATCTGAAATGGCCAGAGAATCCCTTCCCCACAGGTTACTCTGTGAGACTCAGGGTAACTCAGAGGAAGCACTGAAAATCCTGACCTTGGCCTCAGTCTAGACACTCAGAGGCTACAGCACACAAAGCCAACAACCAGGCCCTTAGCTCCCAGCCTGAGAAATTAGGAAATAGGAAACTACAATGGGAAGAAAAGAATCTGAGAAGGAGAAGGGGAAGGCAAGAAAATCAACCAGAGCTTATTATAGCCAGCAAGAACAACCAAATACAGAGGACAACATGGACTCTATACTCACACCTGAGACCACAGAAGGAACTATGAACTGGTCTCAAGCCCAAAAAGCATTCTTGGAGGAGCTCAAGAAAGATAAAGATTTTAAGACCCAAATTAGAGAGGTAGAAGATAAATTTAAATCTACAGTGACCAAATTGGAAAATAGTCTCACTGAAGGAAACAAATCTTTAAAAAGTAAAATTTGGATCATCAGGAGCCAAGATGGCGGAAAGGAAGCAGTAACCTCGATGAGCTCCTCGGTCACTAAGGCTCAAAAGGTGAATCTGAGTGGAAACCGGAGTGATGGAGCCCACTGGAAGACGAAGTGTGGCAGAGTCCAGCCCAGGAGGTTGCCCAGTGTGTCTGGACTGGTCGAGCACAGAGCACATGGGGTCTGCACAGCCCAGACATAAGAGCAGACAAGCAGACTACACCAGAGAGAGCAAAAGCCCCAGCCTGCAGACTTACCAAGGACAAATCACGGTCATCGGGTAGGATCATTGGAGCCAGGTAGGAGAGTTGGGCCCTCAGTGGAAAGAGCGGCTTCTCTAGCTGTATTCGGCCCCCAGCCTGGAAGTTTAGAAACTGCCTGCCTGTATAATACAGGGGCTGGAACGGCAAAGTAAATTCTAGCTGCTCTGATCCTCCCATCCCTCCTTCATGAAGCAGAAAACCCAAAGATAAGTCTCCCACCCAGATTGAAATCCCAAGTTAATGGAAATAGCCTCAGGCTTGAGAATCTCCAAGAAGGGGTGTAACTGAGTTAGCCAGGAGTCTGAAGAGAAGAGAGGGTGGGGTCCCAACAAGCCCCACCTCTCCTTACCAACAAAAGCCTACTTATAGCCCAGGGGTATAGAGGCAGAAATCTGAAGTGATCAGAGGCACCCATACCTACTCATCTACATCCCTCATTGACCTCCCTGACTTAGCCATAAACTAGCCACCCAGAGGTATTCAAAGTCAAGGATCAGGCCCTAAACTCATAGCCTGAGAAACTAAGAAACAGGAAGTCACAATGGGAAAAAAAGAAGCTGAGAAGGAGAAAGGGAAGGCAAAAAAGTCTATTCGAGCATACTATGCAGGGCAAGAACAACAAAATACACGGGACAATATAGACTCTCTACCCACACCTGAGACCACAGAAGGAAACATGATCTGGTCTCAAGTCCAAATAGCATTCCTGGAGGAGCTTAAGAAAAATTTTAAAGACCAAATCAGGGAAGCAGTGACCAACTTGGAAAAACATCTCAGTGAAGTAATTGGAGAAAATACCTCCCTAAAAAAGGAACTTCAAAAAATAACTGAAGACCGTAATTCGATAAAAATTAGAAACAATCAAATTGAAGCTCAAAACTCTATGATGCAGCAAGAGTTGATCAAACAAAACAAGACGATCGAAAAATTGCAAGAAAATGTAAAATATCTCACTGGAAAAATAACTGACCTAGAGAACAGATCCAGGAGAGACAACCTAAGAATTATTGGTCTACCAGAAAGCCATGATGAAAAAAGAAGCCTAGACAACATCCTCCAAGAGATTGTCAAAGAAAACTGTCCTGAGGTCCTGGAATCAGAAGATAAAATAACTATCGACAGAATTCACCGAACTCCTCCTGAGAGAGATCCCAAACTGAAAACTCCAAGAAATATAGTAGCCAAATTCCAGAACTACAAGATTAAAGAAAAAATTCTACAAGCAGCTAAAAAGAAACAATTCAAATATCGAGGAACTACAGTTAGGATCACACAGGACCTAGCAGCTTCTACATTAAAAGAGTGGAGGGACTGGAATTTGATATTTCGTAGGGCAAGAGAGCTAGGACTGCAACCAAGGATTAACTACCCGGCAAAACTGAGCATAATCTTCCAGGCAAGGAGATGGTTGTTTAATGAAATAAGGGACTTTCAGATGTTCCTGATGAAAAAGCCAGAGCTCAATGGAAAATCTGATCTCCAATTACAAGACTCAAGAAAGACATAAAAAGGTAAACAAGAGAAACACAGACTCACACATGCATAAGTGCACACACCCACACCTACAAACACACGCTCATTACTTGGGATGCAACAAGAGCAAAATGTTCACATCCCTATATGTGGAGCTGATAACTGTCAATATTCAAAACCTTTATGATTATCATGACCTTCAAAAGGGTTATACTTAGAGGGTGTGGGTATGAATGCACTAACCTGATGTCTAAAAAAAAAAAAACTATTAAGGGGATCAAAGGTACTGTAATGGGAAAAAGGAAAGGATGAGCTAGGAAAAGGTAAAATATACCATCTGAAGGGACATTAAAACACACTATAGAAGAGGGGAAATAAAGAGGGAGAGGAACATCATTTAAACACTCTTCTCACTGGTTCTGGTTCAAAGAGGGATCAACTTAAATCAGTGAAGTTTAAGATGTTAATGTGAATAGACACATAAATTCATTAAATAGAGGAAAAGGAGGGAGGGAGAGGAGCAATGTTTGAAATTTACTCTCATTGGTTTGGAATCAAACGGGGAGCAATTCACTCTGATAAGTATAAAAACTTACTTCGTCCTATAGAAAGCAGAAGGGCAAGGGGGGGGGGGTGAACAAAAGGAGACTAAAGGGGGGGATTAGAAGGGAGGGAAACAGTAATAAGGGGAGAGGGTAGGTTAAGAAGAGGGATCACTGGGTGGGAACACTGAGGGAGGGGTGGTCAAAAGGGAAAACTTCAAGGAGGGGAAGGGAGAAGGAAGAAACAAAAACATAAACAGGGGAGGGAATAGGATGGAAGGGAAGAGACAGATAGTCATTATTACTGTGAATGTGAATGGGATGAACTCTCCCATAAAACAGAGGTGGATAGCAGAATGGATTAAAAACCATAATCCTACAATATGTTGTCTACAAGAAACACATTTGAAACAAAGGGATACCCACAGGATAAGGGTAAAAGGTTGGAGTAAAATTTATTATGCCTCAGCTAAAGTAAAAAAAAGCAGGGGTAGCAATACTTATCTCAGATAAAGCAAAAGCAAAAATAGATCTAATTAAAAGAGACAAGGAAGGAAACTATATCCTACTAAAAGGCACCATTGAGAATGAAGCAATATCACTACTTAATATATATGCACCAAGTGGTATAGCATCTAAATTCCTAGAGGAGAAGTTAAAGGAATTAGAGAAAGAAATAGACAGCAAAACTCTACTAGTGGGGGACCTTAATCTTCCCCTCTCTGAACTCGATAAATCTAACCTCAAAATAAACAAGAAAGAAGTTAAGGAGGTGAATAGAATCTTAGAGAGACTAGATATGATGGATCTCTGGAGAAAACTGAATGGGGACAAAAAGGAATTTACTTTCTTCTCAGCAGTGCATGGTACATACTCAAAAATAGACCATGTACTAGAGCATAAAAACCTCACAATCCAGTGCAGAAAGGCAGAAATATTAAATGCATCATTCTCAGATCATGATGCAATAAAGATCATATGCAATAAAGGGCCATGGAAAGATAGACTAAAAACTAATTGGAAATTAAACAATTTAATCCTAAAAAATTGGTGGGTCAAACAAGAAATTATAGAAACAATCAACAATTTCATTCAAGAGAATGATAATAATGAAACAACATACCAAAATTTGTGGGATGCACTAAAGGCAGTTCTCAGGGGAAGTTTTATATCCCTGAGTGCATACTTAATTAAAGCAGAGAGAATCGAGGTCAATGAATTGGACATGCAATTGAAAAAGCTAGAAAAAGAACAAATTGAAAATCCCTAATTAAGTACTAAATTAGAAATATTGAAAACCAAAGGTGAGATTAATAAAATTGAAATTAAGAAAACCATTGAATTAATAAATAAAACTAAGAGCTGGTTTTATGAAAAAATCAACAAAATTGATAGACCCTTAGTCAATATGATAAAAAGAAAGAAAGAAGAAAACCAAATTATGAGTATCAAAAATAAAAAGGGTGAATCTACCTCCAATGAAGAGGAAATCAAAAAAATAATGAGGAATTATTTTTCCCAATTGTATGCACATAAATATGACAATCTTAGTGAAATGGATGAATATTTACAAAATCACAAGTTGCCCAGATTAACTGAAGAGGAAGTGAATTACCTAAATAACCCCATCTCAACAAAAGAAATCAAACAAGCCATCAATGAACTCCCTAGGAAAAAATCTCCAGGGCCAGATGGGTTTACTGGTGAATTCTATCAAACATTTAAAGAACAATTGATTCCAATACTCTACAAACTATTTGGGAAAATTAGTGAAGAAGGAGTCCTACCAAACTCTTTCTATGACACAAATATGGTACTGATTCCTAAATCAGGAAGAGATAAAACAGAGAAAGAAAATTATAGACCAATTTCCCTCATGAATTTAGATGCAAAAATTCTAAATAAAATATTAGCCAAAAGACTCCAACAACTCATCACAAAAATAATACA